>JAHXMU010000300.1:1043851-1087608 GCA_019455685.1 Philornis downsi | reverse complement strand
AATATTGGGGTGAAATTTTTTTCAGTATGAAAAGTTAGCTAGCCAACAAAACGGCCAACGATTTTCTTTTAAGCTTATATGTATCTTTGACATAATAAGCACAATCTCATTATTAGCATACAGTGTTGCGCAAAACAAAAGCAACAAAATATACTCCAGACTATAAATATATAATTTTCATAAAAACAAAATATTTAAAACAAAGCTTACCATTTATTTTCACAGAGGTATTATTAAGCTATAAAACCAATACATTACAACAACAACAACATTTGCGTTTAAAAGAAATATGAAAAAAATGTACAGCAGAGTCGAAATTCACTTGCGCAAAACAATAGCAACGAAGTAGAGAAAGAAGAGAATAGGTTTAAAAAGAATGCGATCTAGCGGTACTTTTACAATGTTTTTGAGAAGCTGCCGTAAAATACTTTCAATTTGTGCAATATTTGATTCAGTTTGTCAACGATCTTAGTTAGTCTGGAGTGCATTTTGTTGCTTTTGTTTTGCGCAACACTGTATATATGGTTTAAGAAGGAAACAATTAAATTAGAATGTATAAACCCTCAAAAATATCTTCAGTTCTTCTGCAATAGTTCTGATTTTGGAGATATACTGCAATAACTTTTTAGAAGTTTTAAATTTCTGGAAAAATTTTGAGATATCTCACAGTGAAATCCCCAAAACAAAGTTTATATCCAATTTAATCTTTAAACTTTAAAGACAAATTTATGTTGGCTCGGAATATGTTATATATACTATAGTCACACAAAAATGGTTTTGAGCTGAGCTTATGAGAAGCCATCGATTTTTGCTAAATCGATCGATTCGTGTGGAAGAAACCAAAAGGGTTTTGACACGCAGTCCTTTTCATTTCTCTAAGGTTATTACACGCCTGATGCATATTAATGCGACTTACTGCAATCGGTGCAATCGAGTGAAAAATATTAATCTCGAAATATGCGGTTTAAATAGATCCTTTTTTGAAAAATTTCCAAGCGTTATACATCAATATAATGGACAAAAATATTGGTTTCTACAGCCTATTGACTGAAAATTATTTACCAATTTGTATAGGCATAGTAGAAAACGCCTGGTAATGTAGTCCATTTCCAAGCATTTAAATTATGCTAAATTGGATCAAAGGCAGTGTAAATGAATAATGAATGTGAACTTAACTTAAGACGAAAGATATTCAATATTTCCATCTTTGTGTTATTAGATTTATTCCTTTGGTTGAAGGCATAAAATTGGATTTCGCCAGTTAAGTTAATCTGTTCGCACAGCGATTTTGCCAAATATGATAGCCATGTTCCTACACTAAGACTTCAGACTTTAGACTTGCTAGGATATCATATTGGAGCTCATTACCCCCCACTTATATTATATATCATTTCCCCCACCAACTTGATCCTTTCTTTAAATTTAAAATAGCAGGGAGCACCTGATGTGAAATTTTGGATACCGTTTCAATTTTTATCAAATTTTGACATGGTTTAACGTTTTCTTTTCGACATTAAATTATAGCTATATATTTTTTCAGGGCGTAGGGCACTTTTACAAGATATTTTTTTCATTCGCATGTGCCTCACCATGCAATATATCAAAAGCAGTTGCTATGAACACCCTACAAATTTATAACTCTTTCTCATGCAAATTATTGCACTTTTTTTCAGAGCCCTCAGCGCCTATCATGACCAACACCAATCTCATCGACAAAATTGAGCGAAAATTAGGAGAATCTCTCGAGTTGAGGTGTGAGTCTAATGCTATACCTAAGGCTACTGTTGTCTGGTTCAAAGATGACATCGAACTTACCAACATCACCAGCCAATATACCGGACATATGGTAATACCCTATATGAAGCCAGAGGATCAGGGCAACTACAAATGTTTGGTAGCCAATAGGGTGGGCGCTATCGAGAAGAGCGTAAACGTTAAAATCACCAGTAAGATTTGGATATAACAAATTACATTACAAATTTCTTAATTTAAACCTATTAATTACAACAGATATTCCCGGCTTAACTTTGGGTTGGATTGCTGGCATCCTGATTCTGCTGCTTGTTCTGATCGTCTTGGTCATATATTTGTGCATTCGGGTGAAACGTGAACGCAAACTTTTGCGTGAGCTAAAGGCAGCCGGTCTGGCCAATTTTGAAGAAGGTGCAGTAGAACATATCAATCCCGCATTGACCTTAGACGAGCAAGCCGACTTGTTGCCCTACGATCGCTGCTTTGAATTTCCCCGTGAGAAATTGAAGTTGGGCAAACAATTAGGAGCTGGCGCTTTTGGTGTAGTTCTCAAAGCCCACGCCGAGGGTATTAAACCCGATGAGAAGGAGAGTGTCGTGGCTGTGAAGATGGTTAAGCGCAATGCCAACAATGAGGTCATGCGTGCTTTAGTATCTGAATTGAAAATTATGGTACACTTGGGTCAACATTTGAATGTGGTCAATCTATTGGGTGCTGTCACCAAAAATATAGCGAAACGTAGGTTTACAATTAACAATCGTTGTGCAACAAGATATAAGTATTTATCCCTTTTCTGCTTCAGGTGAACTTATGGTCATTGTGGAATTTTGTCGTTACGGCAATGTTCAGAACTTCCTCATGCGCAATCGCAAACGTTTCATCAATCAGATTCATCCTCAAACGGGCCGAATCGATCCTACTATAATGACTCAAAGATTTTCAGATAATTTCGAATTGGAACGGTAAGTTATCGAAGCAATCTACCTTCTGTGGCAACTGACTTGTACTATATTGGCTACTTTGTTTTTGCATTTACACTACTAACTCTATAAATTAAAGTCAATCAAAATTTAATGGTAACTGCTTGAAAGCACAAAATGACTTAATCTATTTGGTTGGAAATGTTTAATAATGGATGGCGTTTGTAATTTAAAACTTGTACTTGTATTACTACCATCGGTATTGGAATGTTTCAATTAAAATCAAGGCAGGGATATTCGTAATTGAAATGTTGCCTTTGAACCTAGAAAAAGTTAATTCGTTATAGAATTTTGTATTGAAGACAAAAGAATGCAATAGGTCATCATGGAAAACAAAATAAAACTGGAAAAATATTAATTCCAACTACTAAAAACCCCCCTTTGTAGTTCAAATGATATCTCCACTTCCACTCATTAAACATTTATCTCTTGGCATTCGCGTGAAAAAATCATTGCGCAGCGTTCACGATGGTGACATCAATTTCGTCGGGCGTTCGCTTTGTTTGCGAAATTTTTCGAATAAACAGCCGATTGGCTGTTTGTTTACATTTTCTCAAATAAAACATTGTTTCTCTGCCTCAACTCCATAGCAGATTCAGCGATGTCTTTGCAAACATGAGAAAGAACCACATTCGTAGCCCATCACACTCGTAGACTACCTAATTCGCGTCGCTGTTTTTGGAAGACGTCTTCTTCGAATAGCTAAATGTATGACATACGAGTATTTTGGATTGATGTATTAAAGCTGGTACTCGGCTGTATTACGTTTGAAAATACATTTGTAAACTTGTGAAATGAAATTGTAATACCAAAAATACAATTTTATAAATCTACAATTTTACATTTATGGTGTAAAAAAATTTGTTGTTCCGATTTCAGTGTTGGAAAACAACACAAAAAAGCTGACAATGCCGTGAAATATTTCACGAGTAAAGAATGTCTCGTGGATATTTTTCCTCGTGAAAATAAAATAGTACTAGTTAGGTTAGTTGAAATTTTAATTGATAATTCTGAGTATGAAAATAACTTTCGAAAAAAAAATCATCTCACCACACCTCATTTGTGTTCTTTTATTTCGGATAAAAACATAAGTAAAGTTAAATTAAATTCTAATTAGCGCGCAAGTTGGATTATTTTCTTGCGCAAATAACCAAGGGTCTATATATGAAATGCCTTAAGTGCGAACAAAATTATAGCCATCATTATGAACGCAGCCTGTGCTTCTATTTTTATTTGCTATATTCCAGTTCATATTATGTTCACGATTTTTATTACACAAATCGTACCCTTTTCCCCAAGAAAAATAAAATTTGTAGCTAATTTTAATAGAAATAACAAAATGCTCTCCCTTCCTTTGCCGTTTTAGATCTCAGAAATTTATCGAGCAAGCTATCATTTCCGCAATTAATCTATTAAATCAAATAAAAAGTGGGCAAATAATAACAAACCATTGCAAGTGTCTTGCATTTTTTTCTGATTCTCGAATACTTAAATTTTTCGCAAATATCAGAACATTTAATATACATTGCCGAAAACCGAAACGCTTCAGTCTTCTGCATTTTTTCCAATATGTTGCACTAAATTGTTTAACAACTTCCAACGAAGTCTTAATGATGTACTTTTTCGTCTCCCATCGATTTCTCTATTGAATTCAGTGCCATCCAGCAAAGTCTAGAAAGTTAGAATCGGTGTCATTTTGCATGATCGTGGCTACTGAGTCTATTTAGGGATATTGGTCTAGATAAATTTATCTAAAATCATCTGCTGGCGTACTACTTTTGTACGCCAACAGACCAATGCGAATTTAATAAAATTATTTTACTTAATATGGAGCGGACTAAATTGGAGTTAATTTTTCACAAATGATATTTTTGGAATGGAATTTGGTCATTTTGTCTTGTTATGCACACTTTCTAACAATTCAACAGTAACTTATGCACAGTCTTTCTTTTTGGGTAATGTCCGTATTAATTATTATAACTTTTTTTTAATCTCTTTTTAATTTTTTCTTTTCATTTCTTTTTACACTTTTCTCACAATTAACCCAAAAATTTCACTAACATTCCATGTCAATTTCCACACAACAACATTTCCTATCTCCTCTTGCCCTTAAATTGGTGGTGAATGTCAAACCTAATTTATAAAATATTTTATTTTTGTTTTTGTATCTCTCTTTCTCTCTCTTCCCATTATAAACAATTCAAATATGTACAATTTATAAAACTGCATCTTTTAATGTTTTATTTACCTAATTGTGCAATTTAATATCCTGAATGTAATACCCCGATCAACTGGTCCATGGTGTTTGTGGTAACTTTGTGGTGGTAAAAATAATTTAATCCTACTCATCCTTCTTACCTCCTCCTTGATAATTGTGGTGTTTGGGCGCACGTTGCAATGCAATCGAATCTAACCTTAATATGTCAAAAATCAAAAACCTTCTCCCACCCCCAATTAAACCGAACGCAACTAAAATCGAACGAATGGCAGTTCTGGTCTGAAATATGTAAATCTATCATTCTCGAATCATCAATATATCAATCATATGAATAATATCAACAATATGAACAACTATTATTCCATAAATAATCGTAGAAATTCGGATAACGAACCGCGTTCCGGCACCCGAGCAGGCCGTCCAGGTTCAACCGGTTATCTAACACAATCGGAATACTACGAGGGGCAAGTGAATACCTGTGCAACGGAACAGACGGTGATGACAACAGTACCAGAGGGTAAGTTTTAGACAATATTGAAAGATTATGTATATCTATAACGTTGTGGGTCAACATTTTTAAGGCCCCAAGCTATATATTAATTGGATCATAAACCAGTTAAACTCTTATCTGAGTTTTCAAGTGAAAATGCCTTGACTTTCCTTAAATTTATAAAATTGTTGAGAGAAATGCTAGTGGAGAATACAAAGGTTCATAAAATAGGCACACTGGTAATCAATTATTGGACTCAATTGAAGATACCCTGGTATACTCAAAGTTACTAAACCCATTTTATTGTTTTTTTTTTTCGATTGCAAATACTCAAATGAATATTATTATCAGAATAATACCAAACAGGAAAAAATTTAGATTAAAAAATATTGAAATTTCATAAAGTTCTCAGTTTTTGAAAATCGAAATTTCTGAGGTGTCGAAATTTAAGCGAATAGAAATTCTAGATTTTTTTACATAAGGTATAGTAAAACGAAATCCATTATGGTATTAAGTTTTCAAGCTATTTGGGCCTGTAGTGGTTTTTGTAATTAAAACTTAATTTTATTACAATTTTCATCCCAGACCTAAACCATCAATATGTATTTAGCAGCAATTCGAGACCAGAAAACTCAACTATGGTGATCTTTAAATTGGACGTAGATATTCAGCAAAGTTCGAAAAGAGCTCTATTTCAATCATATTTGGGGATGTATCTTCCACTTATATTACATTTGTCTAAACTATTAGGTGCGCAATTAAGTTCCCGCTGTTTGCCATAAGATGGCGCCGCTGTAAGTACTAGTCGATTCTGCCATAACGTAAATGTCAGGAGCCAAGCTTAAGCATATAATAAACATATCGCCTCGACACAATAGTGATTTTGGTTTGACGTCATATTCTTTTGGTTTTGGTGCATATGTATGATTTTGTGCCAAATAATAATTATATGCAGGAAGTATTGATTTTCTTTTTTCAATCGAGGATTTGTGGCTGAAGCTCATCGAGAG
The DNA here is from genome assembly GCA_019455685.1 of Philornis downsi. Taxonomy (NCBI): domain Eukaryota; kingdom Metazoa; phylum Arthropoda; class Insecta; order Diptera; family Muscidae; genus Philornis; species Philornis downsi. The sequence continues at coordinate 1,081,158 of JAHXMU010000300.1, read as the reverse complement.
CTTCAAAAGGTTTACGGAGATGCTGCTTTAAGTGAAACTACGTGTCGAGATTGGTTCCATCGCATTAAAGACGATAATGTTGATGTTGACGACCGTTCACGTGAAGGAATGCCACGAAACCTTCGAAGACATTGAATTGACGACGTTGCTTGATGCGGATCTGTATCAAAAGCAGGTAGAGCTTGCTTCAGTATTAGGAGTTACCCGCCAAACCATTTCCAAGCGATTGCATGCGTTGAGAATTATTCAAAAGGAAGAAACTTGCGTTCCTTGTGAGTTGAAGCCAAGGGACGTTGAGCGTCTATTTTTCGCCTGTGAACAACTGCTTCAGCGACAAAAAAGGAATGGGTTTCTTCATCGTATTGTATCGCATTGTGATGGAAAATTCATTACAGCAATCCAAAGAAAAGAAAATCATGGAGGTTGTCCAGTCATGCTTCTATGTTGCCACCTCGGCCGAATATTCACGCTGCAAAGATTATGTATTTGGTGACACCAGGTCAGTGTTATTTATTACGAGCTATTAAAGCTAAGCGAAACCATCACTGGGAATCGGTATCGACTTCAATTATTGCGATTGAGCCGAGCACTGCACGAGAAATGCCCACAATACGAGGAGAGACACAACAAAATGGTTCTTCAGCATGACAACGCTAGGCCTTACGTGGACAAGCCCGTTAAAACCTATCTGGAAACGCTGAAATGGGAAGTCATATTCCCGCAGCAGTTCCACTCATATGACGACATCAAGGAATGGCAAGATTCGTGGATAGCCTTAAAAAATGAACAGTTTTACCGTGATGGAATTCGAGCTTTGCCAGTAGCTAGCAATGGGCAATACTTTCAATGATTTGTATAAATGTTTTCATAATAAAATTGAATTTTTATAAAAAAAAAAAAACAACAGCGAGAACCTGATTGCGCACCTAATACAATTTAATCGGGCATACTGATCTATATCATTGAAAAGATCACTGCGCATTCATATTTAACCCTGTGTCATTTTCAAGTTCATAATATGCGAACTTACCAACAAGCATAATTCAATCATTTTTCGAAATTTCTACATCGGATATTTCACTATAGCGAGGCGTCGGAATCTGCGCACTGGAATCTTCGTATATTTTTAATATTCGAAAATTTGTGAAACGCCAAAAACTTTTTCTCGTGTTATCAATAAATTTTAAGAAATTTCTGTAGATATATAATTAGAAAAATCATAACATTAGCAATTGGAATTCAAAAAATAAAATACGAGTATATCAATATACAAGAACGAAAATTTAAGATCGACATCAATTGAAATTTCCATGGGGATCAAGGGCGCCGTAAAATGGCCCCCTCGATAGATCATCTATTCTTTATGCTTCAGAAACTATCTTAGAACAGAAAAATCAATCTTATGATAACTTATCCTAATAGAATTTACTGAGATTTTTTTCTCCACAAAAGTCTCAGTAGACGTTTAAAATAGTGTTCAACGGGCATTTCTCCCAAAACTCGACATATTTCTTGGCATTTGGATACGAAACTGAAGAGACTGATACAACATTATTTGGTGTCATTCACCGCCTAATGTTGCTCGGCTGGAAATAACTTCGAAGATGTTCTGTTTATGATTTTCTATCAAATATTAAGTTAAACTTGCTGTCAGAGGCAACACTTTAGAAAACAGAACACCTTCGATTATTATTGTATTATTCGTTATTAATTAATAATTTCCTGTAAACCTTGTAAATATTCATATTAAGTGATTTCATGTACATACAATTATATTTTTACTTAACCTTCCCAGGAGTCGTTAGGGAAAAAGGTAAAATTGTCTATCTTCATTCTATGTATTTATTTTTATAATCTCTTGATATCTGCAAAATTATCTATATATCCCTTCAGTAATTTCCCATTCGCTATCCACAGATGAAGACAATATTATGTCCAACAATTCAGTACAGCCGGCATGGCGTTCCAATTACAAACCCGATTCGACCGAGGCCATGTCTATAACCACCACAGACCTAATAAGTTGGGCTTTTCAGGTCTCCTGTGGCATGGAGTATCTTTCATCGAAAAAAGTTCTCCACGGTGATTTGGCCGCGCGTAATATTTTACTATGCGAGGATAACATAGTAAAAATTTGCGATTTCGGCTTGGCCCGTTCCATGTACAAGAGTGATAACTACAAGAAGCAGGGTGATGCTCCGTTACCCATTAAATGGCTTGCATTGGAGTCATTAAGTGACCACATCTTTAGCACTTACACCGATGTATGGTCGTTTGGCATCGTATTGTGGGAATTGTTCTCACTAGCTAAGGTGCCCTATCCGGATATCGATGCCAATCAAAGTTTGTATTTGAAATTGAAGGATGGCTACCGCATGGAGAAACCACCGTATGCTAATGATGATCTGTATGACATCATGTTGGAATGCTGGAGCACAAATGCAGAGAGACGACCGCTGTTCCACGTATTGAAAGAGAGATTTGCCGTTATGTTGGGCGAAGAAGTTACAAGTGTAAGTACCAAATTATCTTAGAACACACATAAGACCCAAGGACCTAATAGAAATATTTGTTCTTTACGTAAAAATTTAAGATTAGTTTTTATTTTTTTCAACAAATCTTTATTTATTCGTCCAAATCTTTTCCGTCGCCTTCAAAGTATTCCCTCCGGACAGAAAGCACCTACAACGGCGTTTTTTCCAATCCTCAGTCATGCTTCAGAGTGCACTACGATTTACGTTGAACTCTTTAATCGAATCGAAACGGTGTCCCCAGTCAGTCCTTTGATTTCAGGAAGTAGTCAAAAGTCACCCGGTACTAAATCAGGCAAATATGATAGTTGTGGAGCGACATCAATCAAACTGCTGGCAAAAAAACTCACGAAAAGCCGATGCTGTATTATATCGGATCACAGAAAGCGCTAGGAGCATTTCGAACATGGAAGAAATTTCAATATGATCTGAATAATCGAATGCTGGCTTTTAATATAAAATTGAACAACTTTTGTTCGTTGTTCTGTGCGGAGCCTTTCCACCATAAATTTCCCAAATATTATTTATTTAAGTCTGTAAAGAGACGAACAAAAAGGACTTAAACGAAAAATGTATTCACTGATCCAATCTCAACGTTACTTATGCGCCAACCTATAGGTTGGCAGGCGACTCGCCTTTGCTCAACAATCACACTTTGTAGAAAACGTCGAAATCACTTTTGGCGTTGTCGAAAACCAAACGCGGCTCAAACACTAATTAAGTTTATGCTGTTAAATTTGATACAGTTTGTTAGAGAAAAATATATCCGCGTAATTTAAATTGAAAATAATACTAACCCAACCTATACAACAAAAAAGTATAAAAATTTAAAATGAATGATGTTTACATTCTGGTGGCATATGAAATGTTTGAAAAATATAGTTCATAGTAAAAAAATTTTTAGTGACGAATAGCAATAAATTCGCGGTTAGAACAAAAATTGCAAATAGTGCTGTGAAAAAATTACATTCTGTGCAAAACATTCCAAGAATTAATCATATAAAAATCCCATTTAAAAGGATTGTCAAAATCCTTTTTGTTCTTAAGTCGACACAACTATCCTTTACTCTGAGCAATCTGTTAATTAGCTAGTTTACAATGCGCAATTTTGTGAGTTAATCTCAAGTGTGTTTTGCGATTTTTACAATATATAAAAATATCGAAGAAAGAATTTGTCTCAAATTTGGTTTTACAAATGGAATTTCGTGTTCTGAAACCATGGAGGAGAAAATTATGGAGACACGAACTGTCTCATCTCAGATACTCTTCGTAATTGTCTCCGATGTTTAATAAAACGGTTTATATGATGCCCGAAAGCACGTAAGTGGTGTTATTCTAGAGGTCATTACCGGTGATATCATAGACTTGCACCAAAATGGCATCGAACGAGACTATAAAACAAGATAAAATCTGCTTAAGACTACTAGTTGAATGTTTTATATTTTAGCGTTCAGAGCGAATTCACATTTCTATAGTATTCTTCTCTATGATCGAGTCGTTAATAATGTTCCAGAAGTCTTACGATGAATCTACTTTATAAAAAACGCGTGGGTAGGCGGGTGTTTCCTAGGATGCTTTGTACCGCTTACCCCTAAAACGCAGGCCTCTCTACCCGATCCTGTAATTAAGCAGGCAAAGGGTATGATGCTTGCGTACAAAAACAAAGTAGTGTGGCCTTGTGCCAGGCGCCCTAGGAGAAGGTGGATTATGTCTTGGGGTTCACCTATAATGTGAGATCAAACTGATCTTGGAACTCGTTTTTCGAAAACCAAGTAAAGGGGAGAGTCATAGTTAAACAAGACACATCCTGGCAACAGGTGAGGTTATAGAGAAGCCGTCGGGAGGTATCAGAAGATTTATCTTTTCCATTAATATAGTTGTATGACCAGAGAGATCTGGTTAATGGACTATGATTGGAGCATGGTGTGCTTTGCTGTGTTGATATTCTCTCCTCGGACATTGAAAATCTATGCCGTAGATTATGGATTACCAGTACCATGTGAGGTATGATAAAACAAAACTGGAGTAGCTTGTCTGCGAAACCCAGACCAGATGGTTCTTCTCCTCTGGTAGAAGGGGTGACCAGGGGCCCAAGGAACATTGTTCCTTCCTGGTCAATGATGTTGGACCCCTAGTGGGAGCATCGTGCTGGCTGTGGTTGACCGAGCAAGTGTTTTCAGTGCTTTTGCGTTGCTTCAGGTTGCGTTGGTGAAGGAAGACATTAGCTTAGAAAACACTGTTCATGTCTATCCGAGGTCTTCCTAGATTACCTCAACTCCTACCCGGGAGGTAGCTCACTTTATACTGAGTGACTAAAAAGGTACTTTGACCGAGTGAGGGAGTGGGACCTGGGGAAGCTTTTCCAAGAGACCTACTTCCAATCTCTGGTAGTAATCCTTCGGGATTAGTTTGAGTACTCCAAAGGGGCGCTTGCTGTCGCTCGGAGAAAGAAAGAACATATAACCAAGAAAAAAATGATGGAAAACAGCACCTGTGTGATGGCACGTCAAGGGTAAGGCTTTCAAAGCGAGACTCATGTAAAACCTACACATTTGATTTATCAAAAACGCGTGCATGTGAGTGGCACCAGTGCGTTCAAAAGCAGTCGAGATATGTTGGAAGATTTGCCTAGCTCTGGTTGGCCATGAACGTCTTCAAGTGAAGTTAACATTAACAAAGTAAAGGAATTTCTGATTGAAAATCGTCATTCAAGTTTGGGGCCGCCGAACATTCTGTGTCTCACGAATCACGAATTGGTATAAAACACGTTACCGCTCGGCTAGTTCTGAAAGAACTGAGTTTCTTCAAAATCTCAATCGCATAAAGGTCGCTGAAAACATACTAAAACGTGTCAATTTTGACCCATAGTCATAAAACGTCTTGTAACTGGATGAGACATAGGTTTACAAGTTTGACATCCAAACCAGTCAACAAGATTTGTAATGAAATTGAAAAAGCCGCGTGAAAAACAATCAAAAGTCAGGATAATCTTGACTCTTTTTTTATTTTTTGATTATCGCTATGTTCAGACATTAAATAAGGTATATAACAATATGAGGATTATGAGGTTTTCAGAGTGCAATTTGGTGGGTTGTAAAAAGAAAACTCGTGGATTTTATACCACAAAAAATATCATCGAAAAATCACGGTTCTCACCTGGTATAACTCCAGTCTACTGTTTTCACTTTCCAAAACTTAAAATACCATTTCGAGACACCCGATTTCAGTCGATTGAAGACATAAACGGGAATTTCCGGCGAAAACAGAATTATTTTCTGCAAATTTTTTTAATGATTAGGATTATTCGTTGTCGTATGTATATTATTTTTATAGAGGACTACTTTGTAGTCCTGTAGTCCTAGTCCTAAAAAAATGTTCACGAAAAGCCAACGCAGAACTGTAATGGTGCAAAGTCAAAAAGTCATCTGCTTATCCGGCTTCTTTTTGCAAACAGCTTCACGCAAAAAATGTATAATTCTCAAACAAAATTTCTTGACGACGGTTTGCCCGGACGAATAAACTCTTAATGCATAACCTCGGGATAGTCGAAGATATCTGTTACCATAACCTCGATTTGCCTCTCTCAACCCTATCTTCCTTAACAATGTGTTTTATGACATGCTAATATCTACAAATTATAGTCGAGATTTGACGCATCTGAGCTCCAAAATATATTTTAAATTGGAGTAAATTGCAGCAGATAATCTATTTCGTAAATAAAATTTAGTGGAACTTCTTTGCTCAACAAAATTACACATTGTAAAAATCGTCGAAATCATTTTTTGCTCTAAATCGCTTCTTTGCTCAACAAAATTATACATTTTAAAAAGCGCAAAAACTTTTTCCGTTATGCAAAACCAAGCATCTCTCAAGAGTGCTACCTACCTACGAGTAGAAAGAAAATATTTCTGACACATAAGCGCATAATTAAATTGAAAAATGGTGGTTCTTTTTGGACACAGTAACATATTCGAAGGTAAATTAAAGTTATGAAAGCAATTGATGACATAGATTCAATTCTGCTAGCACAACAAGTAATTATACATTTCCTTGCAGTTCTAGTAATAATAACATGTTCTACCATTTCCATAAATTCTTCCACAAGTTTCTCCTTTTAAAAGTTCAACAACAATATTGTTCTCTCTATCTCTTTTTGTACTTTTCTTTAGCATTATGTGGATTTGAATGAACCTTATCTTAGGGTCAATACCGAATACATGAAACGTAACCAAACAGATTACCTGGCTCTAATGGGTTCTCCAGATGAAATGGCTCCGCCGCCACCTAAATATGTCAATGGTCATATATTACCCGAAATACGTAAGTGACTGATGTCCTTTTTCTTCACCTTATCTATGTATATAAATACATACTGCAATGACTAACCAAACTTTCATATTTTTTTTTTCATTTAACCACTTGGTATTAACAATATACGAGTACTGACGTATCTATTCTTTTCTTGTGTCTTTATCTATCGTTCACGCTTACACCTGCACACAATTACCGTACTTTCATTTATAAACGCTTACACGCCCCCATCTTCGTCACGCCCACCATATACACTACATTTTTCCGCATCTGCACACGCACGCACACGCTTATCTTCAACAGGAATAGATCTATCTTCAGATGATTACCTACAAATGAGTCCCAATGGCGACTCTGTCATTTTCTCACCAACACGTCCCAAAGACTCACCTAAAGTTACAGATGATCTCGATGATCAGCCTCCCAATGTTTCAACCACTTCTTTCAACTTCCCAGATTCTGCAGCCGAACAACATTCCCCCACTTTAGCGAATAATTTGGACAGTCCCACTAGCAAGCCGCCACGCAACAAAAAGGATGGCATCGAACCCCTGCCCGAGGAAATACCGATGCTGCACAACGCCGGCATCATGGACGGTAGTCCGCATCAGCAGCGCAAATATGCTCAAATCTTGCAACAGACAAGGAATGTACCCACACCTTCGCCGCGCCATCATATAGCGGAGACCAAGCTGGCGGGGGAGAACGACAATTACGTTAATGTCAAGTCGCCGAAACACGCATTAAACAACAACGGCTCTAAAGCCACCGAAGCTTTCTCAAACCCCAGCTATCAGATACTCAATACTTCGTCGGAGAAAGGAGATCCAATTTAAGAAAGCTATAGAGAGGAAACGCAACGCAGAATGTTATGTTATTTATTATTATTTTCTAGCTCCGGTCTCCCTCTATACTTACTCCCCCTTCCACAAAATTGTAATATAAAATATGCTGAACTTTCATCGATCTTTGTCTTTATCGCTCCCTCCGCCACGGCAAGTGCCAGCTTATTGATTTGATTACTCATTCAGAGCTTTTTTCCACAGAAGCTTTCTTTGCATTTAAGTTAAAGTAAATCATTATTTATAGATGCCTTGAATATTTAATATAACATTTTTTCTTTAAAAGTTTTAACTATAAGTTCAAACTTGAATTTCAAGAGTAAAAGCATACAATTTGTCAATAAATCACCAAGAACGCCTCATTTTTATAAAATAACAAAAATACAAAAAAAAAAAAAATAAAGATAAAAACGAAGATATAAATTTGAATTTGTAGCTGTATTTTGTTATAATTTTTAGTGCATTATTTAGCTTTAAATATATAATTTTATATAGTTTAACATTAAGCACAATACGATGCAAAATTATATCCAAACAAAATGCATAGAAATATTGCATGTATTTGTATACCTTTACCGTGCTCTAATTTTATTAAATTTGTACTACTACTTATATATTTTTCTAAAAAATATTAATAAATTGTATAATAGCATAAAAATTAAATTATCTATTTTAAAATTAAAATAAATAAAATAAAATGTATATGGAAAATGTCTTTCAATTTATACCAATGAAGTAGGAAGTACTACGCATTAAGAACTCGTTTAAAAAAATGTAGCTCTATTTGGATCTAATTAGATCTACATTCTGTCGGAAAAACACCTTCAAGTATATCTCTTACAAAATTATACGCTTATGCCAGCAAATAATCAAATCATCGGACACATTTTTCATATGGATTTTCCGGCAAAGACTAGAAGCTGGGACTTGAAAAATGGGAAAAGTGACCCGGAGGCAAATTAAGTAAACACAAGATGATATTTGTTGAGTTGTTGTCCAGATATTTGTACACAATGACAGCGTGGTAAAATTGTGCATTATCGTGCTACAAAACCCATCAGCTTTCTTTCCACAAATCTAGCCTTTTTCGATCAGCTTTCTCTCTCAAATGCTGCACAACGTCCAGATAATATTCTTTATTTATCATTTGACTTTCTGGCAAGAATTCCTAGTGCACAATACAGCGATAATCAAAGAAAACAGTCAACATCACCTTGATTTTTGATCAAGTTTAACGCGTTTTTTTCGGCTTCTATTCAGACGGAAAACGGAATCCAATAGGTTCTTGGCTGGTTTGCATGGCAAACTCGTAGACCATCGATGCGGGTCGGAAATGACTCGTTACAGCATGCCTTCAGGCATCTATGGCGATTGAGTTTTTGAAGAAAATTTAGGTCTTATGGCGAAGCATTTCTTACCCAAACAATCGTGTAAGGTATATGTGCGGTGTCCTTTGGAATCTGACAATAGAGTCCATTTTCATACGCAGGAGTAATAAAGCATAATGTGTGCACTATGCACCGTTCCTAAACAAAAGATCACCTCTAAGCCGAACAATCAAAGAACTATTATTCAAATGTGTCATTAGATCAATCCTGTCATATGCTTCGCCGGTATGGTATACTGCAGCCTAAGTTGCAAATCATCCAGAATAAATGCCTTAAAATAATATACAAAAAGAATTGGTGGTTTTTAACCAGATTATTACATCTTGAAACAGGCTTCGAAATGTTTACACATTTTATTAATAGATTGAACAATAATCATTTCAATAAAGTTGCAAATTCTACTTATGCAATCATGAGAGAATGCAGAAATCTACGTAACGCCATCTGGAATTTATCAAATTAAAAATTTTTGTGTTATAACAAATTATTTTAATTAATAATCATACTATAAAACCATTTTTTTTTTATAAATATTTGAAAACCTATTTTCCATAATTATAATTATATAAAGGGTTTTCCCCTTTTCCTTTCCCATTGTTGTCATAAATTTACTAGCAGATTTTATAAAATTATAAGTGCTATTTGCTGTAGAAAACCGTACGATTTGACCTCACTAACTATTTTTATATACATTTTCTGTGCAACAAAATATTGGATGAATAAAATTGAAATTGAAAATTGAAATGATGTGTGCTAAGTTATAATGAATTAGTGCAACTGAAAGACAAATGTGGGGATATATGGGTTAAATTAGGCAATTTGTACAGAATATACCATAAAGGACTTGTTTATCCGGTCAGTTTTTTTAAAATGTTTTCAGGCCTTATAGGTATAACGTGACAAAATTGGAAGACATATAAGTACCCGCGGTCTACAAATTAGGGATTATAGCGAAAAATTAAGTTTCTTATATCGGTCAACTTGTGTGGAAGATACCAGAATGGGCTTGGCGGTAACCGCCATTTTCATTTCAAAACTTAGCATCCAGCATCACGTCTTGAAAGGCATGTTACAGTTTTGTATATCAAATGATATATGCCCTCATTTCTTCAGGTGAAGGTATAATAATTATATACAACTCTCGGAAAAGATAATGTGTGATTTTACTATGCGCTTGAAATAATAAAGTAAAATCCACCTTTCACCGCCATTAAAGTCACTATTTCAAAAATCTATACACATATCACGACCCAAAAATCGGAAGATTTGTGAAAGATGAAAAATTTATATATAATGGAAACAGATCTATTTGGTAACTTTCAAAAGCAACACAAAATCTATGTTTCCGATATTGGTTTTATTCCGCAACTTAATGCAAGGAAATTCCAAAAACAGTATGATGATGGTAATCTTAACGCAAAATATGGTTGGCCTAGCCGGTCTACCCATGTTTAGAAACAATACGGAGCATGGGGAGAAACTTCCAAAAAAACAAAGTGAATTTAAAATTTTTTATTAATATAATTAGTTTTGGTTTTAGCTTTTATTATTAGTTTTTCTGTCATCATTCATGCAATTTTTTGATTCCAGATTGGATGAACGGCTGATCCTTCCCTGCAAAATACTAAAACAACTCGATTTGCAGGTTCTCATCTGCCCTGAAAATTTTTCCATACAAAAATGTTGACACTCCGAAATATGTGAAAATTCGAAGTTTCCAAATTAGGACCGGAAACTGTCAACTTTTCTCTTTTGATGCTATGCAACCTTTGATAAAATTTAATCACGAGAACGTGATTATTTCGGTTTCGCAAATTCCAAATTGTTTTCCGTATTTCATCTAGCTTGGCTTAAGATCTCTTTCAGTTGAAATTGTTGTAAAAAAAAAGATTTTTCTTCCCCACTAAGGCGATTGTATTTAAGTAATAAGTCACAAATGCTTGTTTCGTTAAATGGATTTGCTATAACTCGTGCGGTACCAAAATATCGAGCTTGATGAAGACTTCAAGCCATTTGAAACTGTCACTTTCATAACGATAACATAACGATAACGAATTTGAGTTCATATTCATCATTCTCTCATTCAACCAAACGCTCCGTCGTTATCTTTGTGCATGAAACTTTCAGGACATGCATCCTGTTAAGTCATCCATACCATAAACGTTGCAAATAAAAGAACAAAACATTCTTTTTGTGCCTCCATATTCACCACGCGATTTAAAGGCAAAATAACCACTGGAAATGTTGTGATATATCAGAAACTGTATCTTGAAATATCTGCTGTTAACGGTACCGCATACAATTTAATCAGCTGATCTAAACCATTTCAAAAATAAAAAAAGACCACTTGTGTAAAAAAACAGAAATTACATTAATGCAAACCCAAAGCAGGTTAAATAAAAAAAAAAAAAACGCTTTCGACAGCTGCTCGCAAGTTGTAATTTAAAAAAAAATACATGGTGTCGGTTTCGGTTCCGAATTTTCATTGTTCTTGTTACAACAGACTTTATTCTGTTAAATCATGTAGACACTTCCCTTTCATAACATCACACACGTCATTCTGTTACCTAACATGGCTCGTCATTCACAGGTCATTAATACCCCCTCTGTGCTAACAGCACAATTCTGTTAACATTGAATGGCATTGGTGAACAGCATGATTTGATAGAAAACAGCTGATGTTTATGCAAAAGAAAAAACGTCAGAACGTGACTATTTCGGTTTCGACAAACGCCAGGCATCACTCGCAAATTCCAAATTGTTTTCCTAGTTTCGAATATTAAATTGGGAGTTGTTTTCCTTTGTTTTTGATTGTAACAGATTTGTAAAATCATTATCCGGCTTAGAAATTATTAATTGTCGGAATAGACGTAGAGTTGTGCACGACACAAAAGTGAAAGAGCTATGGCTCATGCCACCAAACAAGTGAGTGCACTCGCTCGCCCGCTTCAATGCATGCAACTGTGACGCAATAATCAAAGCGAATTGAGTGTTCACTTCCTCAATCTTCACTTTTGATATTGTTGTGTTTCTTGTCTCTCGTGATGAACAATTAATTTTTCTTGCTGTTGTACTTTTATAGGGACCGCAGCTGCTCAATGGCGTAAAGATTCTTAAGCGTTTCGACAAAGGCTTGGGCTCCCAGCTGCCGGAAGCCTACAAGAAATTCTGGCGCGAATGGAAGCAGACGACACCGGCAGCGGTGCACTACATACCCAAGGATGGCGAATGGGAACGTGATGAGGTTACGGGTCAGATAAAGCCCGTCCAGAATATACCTATTCCCCTAATCGATCCTCCAGAAAGTCATTTGGGCATTTGGGGTGGTGAGGCAGTGATTAAGGGATTTCAGAAACGTCAGCGTCTTTCACGACGCGTGCCACACTTTTGGGTGCCGGCATTGAAACGGTCTGTGGTTCATAGCGAGGTGTTGAACGAATATATGTCGATGGTGGTTACCAATCGGACGCTAGAGAAAATCCACGAATGCCACGGTTTTGATCATTATTTGTTGAAGGTACGTAAAGGAATGCGTGTGGAAACTATAATGAGGGGAAGTTAACTTATTATTACTGTCGTCAAGACGGTCACCTGGAACATTCGGCACAATGTCATGGCATAATATCTGTGCTTTCAAGAAAAAACGACCTAACTACAAATTAGACGTTGCTAGATTTTGAGTGTTTTTCAAACAAAAAAGAAAATGTTATGAACATTTTTTATAACATTCGATATATACAGAATTTTGAAGCCACTCTTGAACGACAACGTGTGCCTTAAGGACGTCACCAATAACAGCAAAAAGTAATATTCCTGCTTATATTAATTTTCAGAAATATTACGTAATTTTGCAAAAATCGTTCTTTTGAAAAATTGCTACAGCTTGTGAATTGCACCGGACTTTTTAATTTGTCTAAAAAAGGACATCAGTAATAAAGAGTAAACTTGACAGCGTCCTAATAATACTTAAGTCATACTTCCTTATGAATGTGTATATACTAATAATGTGTATTTTGCCCCGAGAAATTATGTTTTAAAGCAAGTTTCTGCAAAATCCTTTAAAAGAATTTTTTGCTGAAACAAATATATTTTGTTAAATGTATGCTCTTACTTGCAAATAGAAAAAATTTACAGAGGATGGTGAAATTCTTAAAGCGTTGCATCACAATGAAAAAAAAAAACCGTTATAGTGAGTAAGGGAACGGAAGTAATTCCTTATTAGTTACCCATGGGCCGATGAACTAGTTCAATTTCTCTACTAGAAACTGTTTGATTAAATATTTAGATATCACAGGACTCTCGAAATTGTTGATCATGTTCCAGACTTATTACAGTTCATCGCAAACGCTAGATAATCTTTAGTTAGTTGGGTTTCCAACTATCTTTTGACATTCACAAGAATTTTAATTAACCTTTGGAATTTTAACTAATCACAGTTCATCGCAAACGCCGACTAATCTTTAGTTAGTTGGGTCTCCAACTATCTTTTGACATTCATAAGAATTTTAATTAACCTTTTTAAACCAGCCATTGGAACTTTCCGTGTTCTTTTCTTAAAAATATCCACAAATATTGCTAGTAATATATACTCTCTCAAAAAAATATGGGAATTGGTCAATGAAATATAAGTATTTATTATTCACTTAAACTTTTTGTATGTTCTTCAAAGTGGATTAACACACGCCGAAAAGCGCATTTGCCGGAAAGGACTAGAAATCGGTATAGCGAATAGGCAACATGCGATATTTGCTGAGTTTTTGGCCAGAAATATGCCCTCAACGATAGCCTTTTGGGATGGTGCATTATCGTGATGCAAAATTCATGAGTTACCACACGTCTGGCCATTTTCGACGAATTTTATCTCACAAATGCAGCATAGCGCCCAGATAATTTTCCTCATTTGCTGTCTGGCCTTTTGACAGTAATGCCAGACTGCGATAGCCAAAGAAAACAGTCGGCATTATATTGGTTTTCGGTCACCTTCAATGTTTTGTGTCTGTTTCAACTCAACGGAAAAGCGCTTTTCCTATACTTATTGACTTATTTGCATATCAAACTAGTAATCCCAGATATCATCACCGGTTAAAATGCGCTTTATGAATGTTGGGTTGCAGTTGATCCGTTCTGTCATGTCGGCTTTAATGCGATTAGTTTTTTTGAAAAAATTCAGGTCTTTCAGAAGAAGTCAGGCGGCAAAAGTTCAATAAAATGGTATGAATTGATTGTTACTACAAACAGAAAGTTCGGCGTCTGTCTCTCCCAAAACTAAATGAAGACTTTCAGTCATCATTTCCTTCACTTTATTGATGTTAACCTTAATTGAAGGTGTTGATGGTTGAACAGAACGACGGGAATCTGCCACCGTCTACCGACTATGTAAAACTCATACGCACGTGTTTTTGATAAAGTCGATTCATCGTAGGCTGTGTGTAGTATTTTGAGCTATTCGGCACGCTTAATCCCATTTGCGACAAATTCTTTGTCCGACATTTTTGTTTTATTCTAAAAATCGTAAAAACGCACTGTAATTTAACTGACAAAATCGAATATTGCAAACAAACTAGACGACGAAAGAGGACTATTACTCTGCATAACGACTAAATAACATCTGTTTAAGCGGTCTACTTTTTTGATGGAGGTGGAAGTTTTCATATGAACCAAAACTTGTGTTTCTTTTTTTAATTGACATTATTTTAGTTTTTGAATTAAATGAGATAAACATTGTCCAAATATTTCAAAAAATCATTCTATCTTTTTGTATTTTCTCCATAATTGAAAATACATTACGTCTGTACAAAAACCCAAATAGTTGATCGAATCAAATTTCGATAAGAATATAGAATTTAAAGTATTATCGTCTCAGTCACCACCAAGCTCTTTATTATTGTTCAAGAAGTCTTGAAACATCTGCTACTCAAATGCAATTGAATATGAATCTGATGTTGTTTCCACACAATTAAGTTATCTAACTGAACTCTACATTTATATGTTCAACTTTACAATTAATTGACTACGTTTTTAAGATACTCAAACCTTACCCATCTTTCAGACTCCTGCTTGTGATTTGCGCTCCTCTTTAGCTTTAACATTGAAGCGTAAAATTCTTCAACAACTTCTAAATGGCTGCCCATCGCTTGCAAACAATTCCACGGAGCGGGAGCGCATAATTAAGGAGTACAAGTGTTACTTAGAGGCGGTAAGAAGTCGTTTAATACCACTACTGTTTTACTTCATATCATGCTTATATCTTCAATTCCTGTTACAGTATACTCCCGAGGAAATCGAATGGTATGGTTACACTTACCAAGACGCCATCAGAAAGCTTCAAGCTCAAATCCGTGCCGAAAACCCCGTGATTCCACATAAAGTCGTGTTCCGCACGAAATTAATTGAGCAATTGAAGCAAGCTGGTATACGGGAAGCACAAGGCGCCGTCGATACGACTGATAAATCATCGTCAGCATCAGGATCATCAGAAAAAGACCAGGACATAGAAGCCTTAACGAAATTGTAATTAACATTTTCGTATGCTTCTAAAATGTTCCGTTTACTAATTTGTGGTTTGTATCTTTACAGAGAGTCGCCTTCTTCGCCCTCTTCCTCCAATTGGTTATCAAAGATCAATCCATTTGGAAAGAAACATGAAACATAGATTCGCATTATATCTCCATACACTGCCGCGAAGTTTCTTTCTTTAACCCATTGAGATTTTCCATTTTGGTTGTGTGTTTACTAAAAATTAATGACGAACTATTCCAACTTTAGATGTCTGTGGCGGGTTTTGGATATGTTTGCTTTTCATAAAAATATCTATTCTTGCAGTCGAACTGAACACTTTGTTTGAAATTTATGTGTATCTAATTTTTTAAACT
The DNA here is from genome assembly GCA_019455685.1 of Philornis downsi. Taxonomy (NCBI): domain Eukaryota; kingdom Metazoa; phylum Arthropoda; class Insecta; order Diptera; family Muscidae; genus Philornis; species Philornis downsi. Next base: position 1,065,214 of record JAHXMU010000300.1, on the reverse strand, counting down.
TTGTTGAATTCTTGTCCTGCAACCAACGGGTTTCATCATTTGGCAAAAGAATAATAACTGATATGCGGAGAAGAATGTGAAATAAAAACTAAAAAAACATATTTGGCATAGCCATCTGATGATGTAAAAAAGAGCTCGTAATTTAATCTTTATTGGCAAAAAAGGGAAATAAATATTCATACAGATATGTATTTGTTGTCAATAATGCTTAATGGAACTCCAATTAAGAATTATTGGGTTATTTGCAAATATTTGTATGGAAAAAAACATAAATGTTAATTGTTACAGCATTTATAGAAGCACTCGTGTCAATTCCCGAATATAGAGATTGTTATTTTCCTACAATTGATTTAATTTATGAAACGCAACAAAATTTGTTATAATACCTTTGTGCGTCAATGACGAGAAATTTTGCCAAATCTTACATATATGATCTATATTATCAAAATTCAAATGCAATGTCGATATTGAGCTGTTTTCATTCACAAATTTTGCATTTATATTAAGGCAAATCGCGTCGTAGGGATAATTTTTTATGAATACCCTTGAAAAATGGTTCATTCTGATTGTCCATGGATAGAAACGAAGTTAAAGAGGCAAAAGGAGGAAGGGTATGTTGAATTGAAGCAAATTACGCAGTAACATAATGAAAGGAACGAACTTCTAATAAAATAATCATGTGCTGTTTGTGACCGGACTGCTGTTGTGACCGTTTGATCCCGAAACTCTTCGTATTCTGCACCATACAAACAAACAGGTTGATCTAGTACCTGGCACAGTTGGATTTTGGTTCGTCGAGAGAGGGTTTTGTCATTGAATCGTTTGTTAAGCTCATATAATCCTCTGCTTGCAATCAATACTATTATCCTAATATACATGCTGATATCGTTAGTTTTATTGACGTTGTCGAAGCAAATATTTTGATTTTTGAAATATTGGAAGGAACCTGGTATTATGTTAGAAAATAATAAGGTGCAATGTTCGAAGAAGCATATGAGCGAATATTATGCGACCTTACTATCCCTGCTTCATTTATAATTATAATTTTCTCTTGAAAGACCCCCAATTCTTTTACGGACCAACATATCATTCATTCATTTAATTTCTTCTTCGTTCGATCAAAACTTTGAACTTTGCATCAATCAGAAATTTGTTGTGCCCAATGTGTAGGATGACAGTCTGGCTAATGGTTAAAGATGGTTCCCACTGTAAATGTTGTAAAGTAATTGATTCTAACGATTGATTGATTGAATTGTCCGAGAGGTATGATTTAAACGGTTAGGTTTATAAAGGCACGTATAGATTGTCAGTTTCTAATGTTTTGTGTTCATATACCTCATTCCAAATTAACTTACATACAATGAAAATTCAACTCCCAACACGGCATTGTATCCTTTAGGCAATACTAAACTATTCCTTCCCAAAGAACCAGTTCTAATATTTTGAAAATTTGACTCATGCATGTTGTGCCCGACAAAATCCTCAACCTCATGTAGGACATTCTTAAAGAAGATTAGGGATCGACAGGTGTGCTAAGAGTAATTTAATAAAGTTTAATAAATTTCCTTTAATATTAATACTAATATGTTGGGCTGCATTCCATTGAAGAGGCGGAAGTAGGCTTAACACCCATAGGCATGAAGACTCCTTGGGAGTAGTATTCAGCATAAGGCAGTTATGGCTCCTGAAAGATAGTCCTTTTTTTAAAATATAATTCGCAAAAACATATTAGGTGCACAATTAAGTTCTCGCTGTTTTTTTTTATAAAAATGCAGCTTTATTATAAAAACACGTTTACAAATATTTCATTGAAATTATTGCACATCGCTAGCTACTACTTTCCCCTTCTTTCTGGCAAAGCTCGAATTCCGTCACGGCAAACTGTCCATCTATTGAGTAGACTCTCCATTTCAGCGTTTCCAGGTAAGTTTTAACGTGTTTAGCCATATAATTCTGAGCGTTGTAATGCTGAAGAATTCGTGCCTCTTCGCGTATTGTGGACGTTTCTCGCGCAGCACTCCGCTCAATCGTAAAAATTGAATTTGATACTGATCCTCAGTGATGGTTTCGCTTGGTTTCAACAGCTAGTAATAAATAACACCGACCTGTTCCCACCAAATACAGAGCATAACTTTCGCAGTGTGAATGATCGGGCAGCCCCCATAACTTTTTTTTCTTTGGATTGCTATAATGAATTCATTTTTCTTCCTCTTTTATCGCTGAAACAGTTGTCCACAGGTGTAAAAACGACGCTCAACGTCCCTTGGTTTTAACTCATAAGGAACCCAAGTTCCTTGCTTTAGAATCATTTCCAACGCATGCAATCGCTTGGAAATGGCTTGGTGGGTAACACCTAATACTGACGCAAACTCTACGTGCGTTTGACGCGGATCCCCATCAAGCAACGCCGTCAATTCAGTGTCTTTGAAGGTTTTTTGGTCTTCAACATCAAAATCACCGTCTTTGAAACGACGGAACCAATCTCGACACGTTGTTTCACTTAAAGCAGCATCTCCGTAAACTTTTTGAAGCTCTCGATGAGCTTCGATTGAAAGATGCAAATCAACACACATATGACGATTATTTAGCACAAAAACATACATATTAACACAACCAAAAAAATATGACGTTAAAAAATCGATATTGTGTCGAGGCGTTATTTTTACCATATGCCTAAGCTTGGCTCATGACGGTTAGGGTTTGGCAGAATCGGCTAGCACTTACAACTGGCGTCATCTATTGGCAACTTAGTTGCGCACCTAATACATTCATATTCGTCGGTGTGATACCAAAGCCATCATGCGTTACATTATCAAATTAAGTTATTAAACGTTTTGCCCCATAGATATTGACAGCGTTTGCCTGCGCTGATATAGTATTTTTTGTAATTCGTTCGAGTTTTCAAATTAATAATCGTCTTATTTCTTTTTTGTTGGACCCGGGGCAGTAAGATGCAAAAAAGATCTCCGTTTGAAGTCAATATTCGAGACGATTCCAAATGCCACTATAAGAAATCTGGATTTTGATAGGCTTATTTTTGCCCTTTTTTTAAATGTTTTTAACAGAAAGTTTTATAAATTTGTACATTTTGAGTGCTTTTAACGATGGGTAGGTCTCATCATTCCATTTCATGCAAAGGGACACTTGCGCTCCCTAAGCCCACATGAACCCAGACCCTCCTTGATACTAGTTTTCCGTGTCCTAACACAAAGACGAACATAATTGTATGGTTCTTGGAAAATGGTTATCCTGTTCATGAATTTTACAAATTGTGTATAACATTGTGAAAAATAGGTAAAATAAGTGACTTATAAAAATTTTAAAACTAATATTGCTGTTGTCATTAACAGTGCAAATTATTGCTTATTTAGTCGGACATTTCAAGCTTTTAAAGCAATTGAAAAGTACTAACGGTACGTCTCTCAGTTTATTCCAGTACAAAAGAGAGTTTACACTTTTAAGTATCAGTGGTCCAGGAGAGCATGAAGATATGCATTTGGCAAATCTACTTTGAACACGCAATAATTCACACAGTCTAATAGAACAAACATGCATATTTTCATTAAAATCAAAAAAGGTCGTTTTTTCTTAGCGGAGATGATTTGGGACCCAACTAATCCAATAAACATCACCACTGAAAATTGCATGATTTCAAAACATAGAGTCAGAATTAAAGTCGAAAAAACGAAATGCACACAAGTAGTCCAGTGATATTCTTCAAAATTGCCACCCGCGTTGCTTTTCCATAAGAAATTATGTATTTTTTACTTCAATTTAAATATATCTCAGTTTTTATATGCATTATATAGAGAATAGAGATATATATATACATATACATATATATATATATATATATATATATAATTAATACAAAATGATAATTACCATAATTTTAAAATAATATTGCGGAATGTGTGTACAAATGTAAGTAAGTAGTTATGAATAAATCAATAATGATTTGATGGTTAAAATACTTATTTGTTATACCCCCATTTTGTATACATAAATATACAAAAGCAGAAGATAACTATCTATTATAGATTTGTGCTTTGCAGAACGAAAGATGCTAATTATAACAAATCACATACACAATCCACATCCTACGCAATTGGGTTCTTCTTCATTAGCTCTATATCGGCCGCCATCATATCATTGACTAACTCTAAAAATGTTACTTTCGGAGACCAGTTTAGTTCTCGCTTGGCCTTCGAAGCATCACCCAACAGTAAATCAACTTCAGTGGGTCGGAAGTATTTGGGATTGATGCGTACTCTCACGATACCGCTGTCTTGTTCAATGCCAACTTCACTCACACCTTCACCTTGCCAAACGATTTGCCGGCCTATATAGCGGAATGCCGCTTCAACAAATTCACGAACACTGTGAGTTTCTCCAGTGGCTATAACGTAATCGGAAGGTGTTTCTCTTTGCAGCATCATCCACATAGCCTCCACATAGTCCATGGCATGACCCCAGTCACGTTTTGAATCCAAGTTACCCAACTCAAAGTATTCCAACTGATTGAGATAGATTTTCGCCACAGAGCGTGTAATTTTGCGAGTTACGAAATTCTCACCACGGCGGGGAGATTCGTGATTGAAGAGGATACCGTTGCAGGCAAACATGTCGTAGGCTTCTCGGTAATTGACAACAATCCAGAAGCCGTACATTTTGGCGCATGCTGAAAATGGAATAAGAAATCATTTGCGTATAAACTAGATGCTTCAACGAACTACATAAAAAATAATATTTCATAAATATTTTTTATTGTCGCTTTACTCCATGAAAGTTTTTAAAAAGTAAAATTTTACAAAATTGCTGGAACCATGCTGGAAGGTTCATTGCTGTGAGAACACATGTCTATAAGTATGTCTGTGCGTGTGTGGGCCCACCCAGTAGTGAACTTCGTGACTCGAAAGGCTTTGGACATGATTTTAAAGACAGTACTCATTCCGAAGACCTTGCGTCTTCTCGTTTCGAAATTACACTGGGTGACATCCAATGTCAATGTTTTCTACACCCTGGCACATAGAAGGCATTATATCGGAGTCTCGAGTAGGATGTCTCCTGAATATCTCTAATTCTCAAAATAAAAAAAATCCAAGTGGATATTATAGACTGCGATGAAGTAAACTAGAATTTACTTCTGCATTGAGTGGTATATTAAATGCGAAATTAACTCTCCCTGATGTGTTTTACATTTTAAATTTATGTCGATGTTACTGGAATTTGCTTGTTTGGTAAGTCCTCTGTCATATTTTCTCGAATTTGAATTTGAACAAACATATAAAACGATTATTGTTAGAACTTTTGCTAGATTTAGATTTCTTCCTTCGAAAGTACTAAGTTTCTTCCTTATCATGACAACTTGGAGGAGGTGATGGGATTTTCGACAAGACCACATATTCCCTATATGGCTATCGAGTTTTCAGTTTCTTTGATTTACGCGATTTTTAGCAATAACCATTTTCTTGCTATACCTTCAATCGGAGGAATAAAGACATATAATATTTGGTAACACAACAATGTAACACTCAGAAGGGAGCGTCTAAGTGCCAAATATGATAACTGCCGCAAATTTGTGCGAAACTTCTTAAAATTTTGCATAACCCAGTATTTTACCCCTTTTGGTACCTTCCATACAAATTGACCTAATTTCCAAAATTTTCTTTTACTCCATAACTCCTCATTCACATAGCGCATTGTTCTAGATTTTTGTTTGTTATTCTAATAATCCTTGATAAAATCTGAAAAAATCGGTCGACTAAATATGCTTCCTCTAGTACTTCCATAAAAATTACCGATTTGACACACATGTTCTTAGATTCATATCTTCCACATATCTTTAGTACACAAGTACACTAAATTCAATCAAATGTGGTATACATTAAGTGCTTAATTAGTTAGGTAGTATCTGAAAATGAAAATGGATCGCGTCCCTTCTGGTACTAAAATTGTCCTATTTTTTTAATTCAATATTTTATACCATTTGGCAAAATTTGAGAAAAATCGGTATCTTTCGGTATGTCCTACGCAAATGACAGATTTAACTCATAAATTCGTTCAAGTAGTCGCATTGAATTCCATAAAATACGGCACATGCGTTTTACAACTTTAGTTGAGTGAGAATGAATATGCATTCGAGTACTTCCTTTTCCAATTGACCGATTTTGTGAAATTTTATGTTCGCCTTAGAATTTTATCAATAGCAAATAATGCAATGTTTGGTAAAATGTAAAAATCGACGGTTCTAACTCCGTCGGTTCTTGTACATCCTATACAAGCTGCCTAATTTAATAAACTCCTGTATTCACAACTTTATTTCAATTGTGCTAAATGCAGCATTGTGCATTAAGTCAGAGCATTTGTTGATAATAACTTAATAACTTAACACTCTTTTGAACCGATGCAAAAGCACGTTAGGTGAAGATATAATAGAATAGGTGAAGATATAAGTCAGTTAACCGGACTGTAGTTTCTGTACTGGTTTCTCCCGCATTTAATAGAAGTAGTCAAGACCAAAATTATTTTTAAAACTTTATATACTCTGGCCAATAATCAGCTAATATAATCTATAATATAAACTTATTTATATTAGGACTGAATTGAGCTTTTGAAAAATGATCATTTCTCAGAAATTTCTATTTATCCGTTAATTAAGGGCTATACGTAGTTGTATACGGAAAAGACTTAGAAATTCTCTAGTGGTGGTCTCTAAACTTAGGCCGAACTTATGGTGCCTATCCTCTTTTCTAAGTTTGTTATAAGTCAACAAATGAATGCATATTTTTTTTTTTGTCAGTGTATTACAAATGTCTTTCCACTTACCATATGGTGATCTTGGGTAAAATGGTGTCTGCTCATTCTGTGGCGTCTCCACTACTTTTCCATACAATTCCGAAGTGGAAGCTTGATAGAATTTCACCTGTTTCTCCATGCCGCATGTGCGAATAGCATCCAAAATACGTAAAGTACCAACAGCATCGACTTCAGCTGTGTATTCGCTCAAATCGAATGATACTTTCACATGCGACTGAGCAGCCAAATTATAGATTTCCTGAGGTCTAACCATATTGATGATTTTCACCAAACTACTGCTGTCGGTCATATCACCGTAGTGCAATTTCATCGCACCACCTTTGTGTGCCTTTGGATCCGCATACAAATGCTCAATGCGGGAAGTGTTAAATGTGCTGGCACGCCGAATAATACCATGTACTTGATATCCTTTCTTGAGCAGGAATTCCGCCAAGTAGGAGCCATCCTGTAAAGGAAGAACAAAGAGAGCCCCGTAAAGCCATTAAAAATAGCAACAAATATAAGGGGAATTCTTTTCACATTTCCACCTCTTACTGATGAGTCACATTGGAATAGGGAAACTATTTTATGGTTGCTTTATAATTCTTCAATAGTTTTCAATCTGATTTATCAGTAAATGTGGAGAAAATGCGGTCAGTAGCTGCTGCTGTATTCTCTACCTGTCCCGTAATGCCGGTAATTAGCGCAATGCGTTTTTCTTCACAGCTTGTGTTGTGGATCTCATTTTCATCCTCACTCGGAGTTGAATTGTTTACTGCAGCATTTTCATGATTTTCAGTCATATTTGGATATATTTCCTCTCAAAGATAGTACGTGTTTAAATAAATTCTATATATCGAATATAAACAAAAAAAAAATTACGGAAACAGCTGCTGACGCTGTGGCAACAACAAAACACAGCACATTTTGGGGGAGTCTACACAAAGTTGCCAGATTTGAAATGTATAAAATCGCACATTAATCATGGAAAGAGTTTATCTAGAACGCCATAACATATAACTTGGAAGCGTAAACATGTTTGACAAGCAACGTGTCAAATCTCCCCACATGATATTTTACGGCAAAGGCTGTTTTAACATGACTTTCCCCACTTAAAAATGGGAAAAAGATTCTAGAATCCCGAATTAAATCCAAATTATTCAGATAAGCGAATTTGGAGGCGTCGTTAGAATTTAACTAAACTTTGTTTAACGCATTTGGACAACAAATCAAGCATTTTGGGTTTCGACGCAAAGTAAATATAAATCAAATAGAAGTACCTGTTTTGCGCAAATAAACCGGCACCTAAAAGAAGGGCAGCGTTACGCTATAATTAGCATTAGAGAAATCATCTCTCCCTCTGGGATCCAAGGGATAAAATGTTCGACTTGTAGACTCAAGGAAATTCTTCTTGTTTGATGGAGTTTGATAGGATTTTGGTTCAAGTCTATGCGTTTATCAGCTGTTTAAAATGGCAATGGCTTTTATAATAACACCATTGCGTGCTTTCTGGCGTAATATACATCTTCTCCTCAAACACCGGAGGCTTTAGTCTTGCTCGAACCTATAGAGAGTATCTTAAGCAAGTGAGTTCATTTCTCTATATAATTCCTACTTTATGATTACAGCACACACGACAAATGAGTTCAAGAAGATCGGTACAATTTAATTTTTAGTATCTTGAAGAACCAATCGAAACCCTTTTCCTTTCAGATTATACTCCTTTTCCTTTTAAAGGAAGGAAGAGAGGAGTGGCAAATACTGTAAAGAATTTGTTTCGCTACGCGTTTCGTCTGAAATATCGAAAAGTATCTGACGTCGCACATGTGGTCACTTAATGGTGCTTTATGTTTAATATATACAAATTATACAAGTTAAATATACATATATTAATATGAAAACAAAATCATGAAAATTTATCGATTATATTTTTGATTCGAAAACTCAAATATCTTAGTGCAAGAGTAAGAGCGCCCATTAAAATGAGGTGGTGATGCAATGATGGATACAATATCTTTAGCAATTTTATAAATGTATGGATATTTATTTTTTTATGATTTGTTGAAAGATATAAGAATTTGGTAACTTGCAGTTAGCTGATATGTGGCTGCAGAAAACGAGACACAAAAATACAGTCCTATCGTATGTGTAAAGAGATTTGGATCTGCAATTTAGTTATTTTCATATAAAACTTATTCAAAAGCGCAAATAATGTAAAAGGTTTTACCAATCGGATACAATATGTTTAATTCAAGTTTCTATTTTTCCAAGTCACATATCATTTTGGAAAATGCCTTTTAAGGTAACTTTCATATAAGCATAGAAGAGTTTCCAGAAAGAAAGCATTTGTATGGAAAATAAATAAACAAATAAATCGACACCAATGTTATCATGAGAGTTTGTCCCACTCTCATACGAATGAACTTAAAAACAAACAAAAATTGTTTCGCATGCAATGAATGGAATATGGGAAAGTTTTCTACATTCATGGAGTTTATATGTATTTCTATTTTTAGGCTCATTGAATCGGACCCGATGAAGCTCTTATTAAACTCGGCAATTATCCAACTACTCGAAATGATGGTAAATATGATTTCATCAGTGTTTGAACCCACAGTAGTTGCGTGCGCTAATCACTGTGCCGCTGTCGATCATTTTAAACCTAACTTGTTTTTTTCTGAAATGTCTGCAGTAATTCATCGGAACCTTATGTATTATAATTTTTCCCAAATCTTAGCCTAATTGGAGAAGCATTTAGCTTATCGATACTTTCCATTTGTCAAAAATTATCGTTATAATTATACCTATAATTTAGAATTCATATAGTTGGTTAACACAAAATTACACAAGTCCTGATATTTGGTGGAACATAATTTTGCCTCTAAATATGGCATCAGTTTCCCACTCTTCTTTAGCACTTCCCACATAAACGGCCTTAAAACCTAAAATAATATAATAATAATATTAATAAATAGCGACTCTACAAGAAATTTGTTGACCCGTAATTTGGTTAAATCCTCATACTCAACATTTGGAAATTTTCTCAAGTAGGAGTAAATATGCCAAATAAATCTGTTAACGAATGTAAAGGAATGAGAAAAGCCCATAGGAAAGTAATAATTGACATTCGGAATGTTTCGAACAATACAATATACATATCACTACTTAAAGTAAAAATTATTATCGCTTATAACACAGTGATATTCTCCAAAGTTGATATTTCCCGTTGATTTCTTCAGAGTATTCAACCTCTATGGACCGGATGGACGCGGTGTGAGCAATGGGTCACATTCGGTAATAATGGGAAAAAACACATTTGGGTGTGACTTCCTTACATAGGATTTCAATCATAAAAGTTAATTTACTATAAAAAAGATTTTTCTTGTTTACTATAAATTGATTTTTCTTATTTGATTGAGTTTGTTAGCATTTTGGCTAAAGTCCATGCTATTTACTGTTTATCATCCATAGTCAATCATGGACAATGGTCTCTATAATAACACCATTGTGTGCTTTCAAGCGGTATATAAATCTTCCCCTCAAACATTTAGTTTGCTCAACCCTACGGAAAGTATCTTAGGTGAGCTAGTTTGTTTCTTTATATAATTTCTTTTCTACGAGTATAGCTCGAAAACTATGAAGAAACCAACTCTTTCTGGGCTCCAAAAGACAAGCTGATTTTTTGTTTGTTATCTGAGGTGAGCGAGTACTTTATGGGATCTCAAGAGAGCAGTTGTGGTCATTGCAAACGCAGTGGCAAATTTTGTATATTCCTATGATAAGGCTGTATAACCGCTTTATAAAACATATTTTTCGTCTTCATACAAAATTTTTCAAAATCAAATTAGGCCACATATTTTTGTTTATGTTTTCCAAATGCGGACCAAACCAAGAATTTGGGAAACTGAAAAATGTATAGTAAATTATCGCCGTTTTGCTTCACAACATTCATAATTCGCTGTGAAACCTGCATATTATTGTGAAACAGACCATAAAAATGGATGCTGAAACTGTTACCATTATTTCTTTTGATGATTTTTTTAAACTTCAAATTGTATCGAAAGCACTGGTAAAAGGGCCCACACACAAATATGAGCAAGAATATTATGGACTTTTAACAAGCCAAACTTTTTCGAATTATTACTTGAGCGGTAAATATTTTAGCAATATTTAAACACATTTATTCTGCAGATTTTTGTCTCAAGTGCAAATATACAGACAAAATTTGATTTAAAATTCAGTTAAGTTATTTGTCATAAATGTAATTGGTAATATTACTCAAGATATTAGGTAACCGAGCCTATATTACTTGAAATTTGACTGATATCAGACTCTTAAGTTGCATACAAATTCTTACTTGTATTTGTCAAACTTTTGAGTAGTCTTGGAGATAGTACAAGGTCATAAGGTCATAATTTTAACCGTTGCAAAAATTGGTGAATTTCGCACACACAATCTGACTTATAGAGTCGTGATTTATCCCGAAAACCTAGTTTGCCTACAGGGGACTACATGCTAGTCTTCCATAAGCATGAACACGACTGATAAATTACACTCTAGTCCATCCAATAAATATTTAACCACAATGGTTTGCAAGCAGTGTTCCTAGAGATGGGATAAGTGTTGTTTAAATGTTTTTGTTTATTTGTTTGTTTATTTAACAATCTTGTAATCTTTTTTTTATTATGTAATTTCGAGATGGCAATACGCCAACTAATGTTGACGATAACCGATGCTCACGATTACAACCACACCAAGCCGACGTATTAATACAAGATAGTGAGTGACATCAGCGCAGGAACTATAACCAACCCGTTTTGATTGGTAGCGGAACTGTCAAGCCCATATATTTCAACTTTCTGACAGTATAGATGGCAAAAGAGAGATTTTGAAATTGTTGTTGTGTTAATGTTGTGCGCGTTACCAATCCAATCTTAAACACTAAATTATTTGTACTGGTTCAACGACTTTGTTTTTTGTTTAGAAAAACCATAAGCAAAATAAAGGCGAAAACGAAAAGAATCATAAGAAAACGCCGAGGACACACACAGAAAACTAAACATCGTAAAACATACCGACAACTTGTTTGGCATGGTTTGAACTGAGTCGGAACTGTGTCATTGATCAATTAAAGCTAATCTTGAGCAATATAAACAAAAAAAAAAAAAAAATGTGGTCGTACAACTTATTTACTAAGTCCAACGAAAATATGTAGCAAAACAAAGTTAAATATGTGAAAAAACTGAATAACAAAGACAAAGCGCAAAAAGTGGCGTACCGCGAAGGTGATATTAGTTTATCTAACGGTTTGAAACACCAGCAGTAGTAGTACAGGATTATCCATTTAGTAGTTTTAAAACCGTCAGTCTGGCATGGCTGTCAGCTGTTAAATACCTGTCATCTGAAGTGTCATTTATTTAGTGAAAGGTTTGTCATTTACGAATGTAAATCGTTTAACAACCGAAGAACGTGTAAAAATAGTTAAAACTTACTACAAACGTGAGCTTGCCATCGAACAAAATTTTCTTTAGCGATGAAGCTCATTTCTCACCCGGTGCTTACTTCAACAGGCAAAATTGTCGTACAGGACTCGGAGAACCAAGAAGTGATTATGAAAAAGCCATTGTATCCGGAAAAAATAATAGTTTGGTGCGCATTATGGACTGGAGGTGTCATTGGGCAATATTTTTTCGAAAATGACGCTGGAAGAATATATAGATGCCATTAAATGGCATTGTATTTCATACATACATAATGATATTGTGTTTTGGGCATACAACGAACTTAAAAATTTTAAGCAAATAACTGTCGAAATTTCAGAGACAGGGTAATATTTTGCGGTTCTGGAATGCTTCAAAATGTTTAGAATTGACAGAAATGCCTTCAACTTGTTATACCTTTACCCGGAGGGATGAATATACATGTACTGGTATATTATTGATGCGCTAAAAATATAATACCCAGAAATAAATACTATATTCATGATTTCTTTTTTATTTTAATTTTTTTTTTCAAACTACTCTTCTTTTAACTCGATACACTTTTTCTAGCCATATTCAATATTTTCTATACACTGTTTATAGTAAGAACACTTTAAAATAGCCATCAACCGCAGACTCCATCTTTTCTTTGTTGGCAAATCTTTTACCACCGAGCTATTTCTTCAAGTTTGAAAATAGAAAATAATCCGAGGGAGTTAAATCTGGCGAATCAGGTGTGTGATGAAGCAATTCGAACTTTAGTTTAATTATTTTGGTCATCGCGATGAACTGGAGCATTGCCTTGAAGAAACAACACTTTCTCTTTTGCCAAATGCGGTCTTTTTCCATAATTTCATTACCTAAACGCTGTAACAAAATAGCATAATATTTACCATTAATGGTTTGAAAGATTAATTAATGGTTTTGAAGATAATAAATAAAAATAATAATAAATAAAAAAGAATCTCAAAAAAAAAACAAACAAACAGACGCCGTGACCTTGCCTGCAGATGGAACCATCTTCGCCTTATCTGGACCCGATTCTCTCATTCCAGTCCATTGCTTTGTTTTAGGTGTGAAATGGTGGACCCCTGTATCATCCATGGCTCTAAATCGACGCAATTCGCCTTTATTGCGGTAAAAAATCACCAAACACAATACTGAAAAGTCTTCACGACGCTATTTTTGCTCTATTGACAACTCTCGACTTCAAATCTCCAGCTAATATACGACGTATAGCACTTTTTGAAATGCCCATCATTTCAACTAGCTCACTCACTTTCAGAAAATGATCAATAGCATTTTGTTGATTTTCCTAACCGTGTCTGGCTGTTGGTCTTAGCTGCTCGTAAGGTCTCGTTTAAACTCTGCTACTCAAAGTTTTACAGCCATAAACAAGGAACAGACACCCCTATCTCGGTTTTAATATTGGTTGGACTGAGACCTTTCAAATGGAAATATTAAATTATATAACGATGACCAATTTTTTCCATGTTTACAAATTCACTGAGATCTTTTACTTTTTTGATGGTTCAAATAAAAATACTAAGCAGCGTGGCACCTTGAAACTAAAAACTTATGTTGTACATATAAGGTTGTCACTTTTCACCAAAATAATTATTGTCAAACTACTGGCGCCATTTATACGTCATGTCGACTAGTTGTGGGGTCGCCCTAGTACGAACTTAAATATATGTATATGGGTTAAATGGGTTATTTGTATTGGAAATATCAGAAGGGTGAAGTGTTGCTAAGCATGGCAAAGCAATGCAATGGACAGAAACTTAGACGGATTAGACGTCACACGGGAAAAATTTAATTTGAAAAAATCGTTGCAATTATATGGTAGATAGCAGAAGGGACTGGACGATATAGTCCATATACAATTCTCGGCAACGATCTGGTAAACTATTAAGCTATACCAAATTTGAAAAAGTTTTGTAAAAATTAGCGGCAATTATCGTGCCAACCAGACTGCCAGTCATTTGTCTGACCAAACGACCAAAAAAGTTACAACAAATTATTATTATTGTTATTATGTCCAGATACTTGTTATTTTAAACGTTTCTTTCTGGATGTAACATTTTTACCATGTCAAATTATACACACACTAGCTGACCCGGCGAACGTTGCTTTGCCTTCAAATTTTATTTTTATTGGAAATGTTTCATGTCAATCGGTCTATTATAATAAGAAACGCCCATATTTGCAGCAGCACTTAAGATATGTACACCAAACCGATGTACCAAATTTTGTTCAAATACCGTAAACAGGAGCAGAAATATTGGATATTTAATTTATGGTTTGTATGGGAGGTACCACGCCTCTTTGTCCAATCCCGCCCATATTTGCAGTAGCACTTAAGATATGTACACCAAACCTACGCACCAAATTTTGTTCAAATACCGTAAGCAGGAGCAGAAATAATTGATTTTTAATTTTTTGTTTGTATGGGAGGTACTACGCCCCTTTGTCCAATTGGACCGAATTGTAAATCTAAACCATTCCGGGCACCACCCAGACGCATATACAAAAATTTATGCAAAGCGATCCAGCCGTTTAGGAGGAGTTCACTGACAACGCCCGTACAGTAGCATTATATATACATATATAAAGATATGTATGTACCTGTTCGTTTTGACGAATTGTAGTATATCCTGTGTTTCAACAGGGTGTCTCAACTGAAATATTCCCTAAAAAGTGTCTCGCACGTCTTAAATTAAATAAAGACCATAGTAAAGAAGTTTAGAATTACTTATCACTTTTCATAACCTCACTGAGCGTCGTGTAGGTTATAAAACAAATAACAATCAATTACAAGACAAAAAGCCATAAACTGCGCACAATTAGTGTATTTGTTGTTACAAACACTAACTCTCAGTTTAAATACCTACCGTCAGGTCGTGATACAAATGAAACAGTTTGATTAATTCATAAAGTCATGAGAAGAATTGTAGTAGTAGTAAACAATAGTAAACCGGTTCTATGCGATGAAGGGAATATTTCCCTCATCTCGATCTCAAAAGTTTAAGGTTTTCATAAAGATCATAAAACAATGTTTTATTATTCTCTCAGTCGCTCTAAATGAGCAATCATTTGCATATTTTTCGAAAATCATTCAATGATAATGAATACTAACAATTTGCATAAACATTACATATCTATGCGTATGTATGTATGGTGTGTGCTTGAATTTCCATAAAATTTCAATTTGTTGATGTGTGTAGGCAGGCAATGTCAAACAATGCAGATGTCGTCATCCCACCACCTTTAAATTTGAAGACGAACAGACGACACCAGCACGCCCGATCTTCGAATGAACTGAGAAGAATGAAAGCTTTCAGTTTATATATTAAATATTTTTCTAACGTATTAGAAGCGCAAAAAAACAACGACAAACGGAAAACAAACACCTAACGAATGTTGTTTGTTCAGTCTGGCATTAAGTTGTGTTGAGTTTGTGCCCGCTCTCGATTTCGAAAATCCAACACAGTTATTAGTATTTAATTGGGCAACAAGTTTTTAGTCGTTTCTTGACTTTATAGCGCAAAACAACTCTAACGTTGTCGTTTCGGTTACACTTCGTGCATTCAACAACCAAAAATTCTCAATTTCAAAATGTTAAAAAATATTTTGATTGCTTTCGGTATTTTCGTCTTATGTTCGGTGCAGAGTGGTAAGTGGCGTAGGGGCTATAATATGACGAAAAAGAAAAATTGGTGAAAATATCACATCGATAAATGTGAGAATATGCATGAAATGCTCGAAATCAACTGGAGAACGTGCTGTTTAATATTCAATGACTTTTGATGAAAATCAGAATACAAATTCTTTCAAATACACATATGTACACATATAAAGCAGATAAGTCGAGAATTTTTAATTTCCGAATCAAAAGTTTACAATGGTTAACGTCATTTGAACGTTTTCCTTTTAGCGCATTTAAAAGTTGTTCTAATTGCTGTTAATTATTGTATTTATTTTATGGAGAAGTCATTTATGCCAGTTCTCGGTAAAATTTCCAATTACAACTGATGAGATTTTCAAAACGGCGTACACTATGACGTCTTTTTACGGGCTATAGTGATTTGTAACACAAAAGAAGGTAATGATTTGATTGGCGAAGATATATGTATGTGAGATTTGTAAACACTCTGACATGTAGGGTGTCGAAGTTAACTAGCTCGTTTCTAAAAACTTGAACCAGCTGGCATTGTGTAAAAATGGTAACCAGTTTTATTGCTATTTAATATTTTAAGATGTCCATGATCAGGCAAAGCAAAACCAGTACAAAAATTACATGTACAGGGTAGCGCACGAATCGTGCTACGGTGTAACAGTAACTGTCAATGGGTACCGTTATTTACAAATGTTGAAGGAGTTTTTTACCCAGAACTGCACCGAAGGCGTATCCGCTTCAGCCGTATTCGGCGGAGCAACTGCACATAAAGCCAGACCAAGAAATTATGACTTACTAAACGTAATTATTGTAATTTATATATAACTTACGGTATATAGAAAAACCATTGATGTTTGCTAAGTTATACTCATGAAAGGAAAAGGCAAGTGCCAGAAAGGCAGGCGATTTCTGATTGATTTTTTTCGCTTTATAAGGGTAATAAAATATTACAACGGTGCACAATTGACAAAAAGTTAAGTTACTTCAGACTACGAGGTAGGGATTAAAAAGGAAAATTGAATTTCTATAAACCGGCCATTCCCGCAATTTATCCCACCATACTGATTGCCAATCTTGACCGAATTTTATTTGAAAGATATGAAGCTAAGAATATATGGATTATGTCAGTCAATCGAATTAGAGGTTGCAGAGTACCCTCTATTTTCTTTCTTAGAACTTAGTTCGCCAAACTTGTGACGCGCGCCAAATTTGGCTGAATTCATTACAATGTTTCAAAAACATCAAGCTAACATAACCTGCACTAAATCGGTCATTTGTGGTGGAGGTACAAGAAGGGGTTACTTACCCGATTTTTCTGGTTTTACTGGTCATTGTAAATTATTAAACAAAAGTTTTGCTGCAGTCTACGAAATAGGAATCACAGGGAAAAATTGAATTTCGATATATGTATCTGTTAATTTAAAGGTATCAGAAGAAGGGTCACAATGCGGTTTATTTTCATTCCCACACTATACTTTAGTAAGTTCTTAACGCGCACGATATTTTGCTGAATTTGCTACAACTGAGTCAGAGATACGCACCTAAAAATACGAGGAGTGTTCAAAAAAAAAAAAAAAAAAAAAAAAGGTGAATTTTCATTTTTCTACAAAAAAATATTTATTTATCAATTTCTATTTTATTTTCTTCAAAGTATTCCGCCTCAGATATAAGACACTTGTGCCAGCGTTTTTACCAATCCTCGACGCAGTTATGATATGCACTTTTTGGTATGTCCTTGAGCTCTCTCAGCGATTCGGGTTTTATCTCCTTAATCGTCACAAAACGCCGTCCTTTCATGGGTCTCTTTAATCTTGGGAACAGGGAAAAGTCGCAGGGGGCCAAATAATCTCTTACAAGCAAAGATGAGTGGGCAGGTACATTATCATGATGCAAAAATAATGATATTTTTCCAAAATTCCGGGCGTTTTTTTCGTATTGCTTCACGCAAACGGCGCATAACTTCAAGGTAATGCTCCATATTTACTGTACGACCTTGTGGTAAGAACTCCTGATGCCCTACGCCATGGTAATCGAAGAAAACAGTGAGCAAAACCTTGACATTTGATTGAACTTGGCGTGCTTTTTTGGTCTTGGCTCTCCTGGACTCTTCCATTGGGACGATTGGGCTTTGGTTTCGATGTCATAACCATATACCCATGATTCGTCGAAAGTTATGACCCGTTTAAGTAAATCTGGATCATCGTTGACATCATTCAACAATTCCTGATCGATGCTCATGCGACGTTGTTTTTGGTAAAAATTCAGCAATTTTGGAACGAACTTCGCTGTCACACACTTTATGCCCAAAATTTCCGAAAAGATTGCATGGCATGAGCCAACCGATATACCAACATCCTCAGCAATTTCTCTAATTGTGATTCGGCTATTCTCCAAAACAATTTTCTTCACTTTCTCAACATTTTCATCGGTTGTCGATGTGCTGGGGCGTCCAGAGCGAGCGTCGTCATTCACATCGTCTCGACTTTCTGTGAAAAGCTTGTACCACTTGTTAACATTGTTTTTTGACTCAGAGACTTTCACCGTATGCCACTGTCAACATTTCAAGTGTTTTTGAGCACTTAATTCCATTTTTTACACAAAATTTGATGCAACTTCTTTAATCCTTTTTTCGATAGCAGAAAATCACTGAACATGCAAAACACTTGTCTTGAACACACCTTGTATATGGGTGAAATGGATCATTTATATAGAAGATAACAAAAGAGGCGTAGTTAATCAACCAATTTGTTAAATTTTGTCAAAATCTCATAAGAAAAACGGGCAACTATGATGGTAAAGTCTATGAATTAGGAGTTACAGAGGGAAAAATTTAATTTTTGAAAGTCGGTCAGTTTATATGAGGACACGAAAAGTGGTGGGCCGATATATCCCAGACCTTTTCTAAGACCTTTTCTATCAGGCAACCAGTCTTAAAGATGGATATCGCTCAATCGACTTAAAAGTCATAAAAAGCGTTCGGTCAAAAAAATTGAACGCTTTGGATATTTCCTTCTGGATGATACATTTTAGTCGTACCAATGATGTACACCTTCCTTTCTTCGGATGTTCGCGTACGATATAAAATCGTTAAAATCGCTGTCTTAAAAAAATGAAATTTCCAATAACACCTCCATTGTAAAGGTAAACAAATTGCAAAAATACTCATTTGTATGACAAAGAAAAAATTGATTAATTATCTATAATCGTTTAGTCGCAATGAACTGTCGTAGGCGAAGTCTAAATATAAATATAAATAAACCTTTAAAACTTAAAAAATCCAAAATGATGGACACATTGTGTTTTTTCTCAAAACTTTTCTTTACAGAAACTACGCATTTTTCAAATACAAAAAATTCAATAATTACTCACCTAAATAGAGACTAGAATAGACATTCTTATCTATTATACGCTACATGAAGAATATAATCCCAAGCATTTCTCCCCTTATTTGTCACTACAAGTTTTGACAGTATTCCAAAAATCTGGTCTTTCCAACGGAGTTTTGGTAGCCCTCTTTTGCGCCGTTCACCGAATTCGTTGTCAGAAACTTTTTGTGCTCGAGCCTTTCGGTCCATTCGCGCAAGTGAATCAAACTACACTATCGATGTATTTTGATGCACGTGACTATGTAGATGTCAGTAAACAGCTCAAGCAGCTCTCCGTTAACGATGATGGTTCTATTTTCTCTCAAACCCCC
This sequence comes from Philornis downsi, assembly GCA_019455685.1. Classification (NCBI taxonomy): domain Eukaryota; kingdom Metazoa; phylum Arthropoda; class Insecta; order Diptera; family Muscidae; genus Philornis; species Philornis downsi. Next base: position 1,045,560 of record JAHXMU010000300.1, on the reverse strand, counting down.
TCCATGCCCCCCATGATTCATGTGTCATAATCGAGCAAGACAGATAAAATCGGGAGAATTATTGGTCATTAAATCGCCTGCTTAAGCCATATTAATATCTGTTCACAAGCAGTACCCTCCTCTTAGTCTTCATGCTACCATAATTAGAGAGCCAAGGTAGATGAATTCATCCACCACTCCAAAGTTATAGTAATTAACGCTCACACAGCTTCCCAAATGGACAGACTCTCAGTTTGTCCAAATAAATCACTTTATTTTGTTTTCATTTACCAGCAGAACATTTTTGTTAATTCCTTCTCAATGCTTGAGAAGACTGCAGTAACATTTCGCAGTTTTCAGACAGTAATGTTTATATCATCGGCATAAGGAAGTAACATATAGCTTTTGTTAAAGATGGTACCAGTTGTTTTAATAGAAAATTCCCTTGAAATCATCTCCAAATGTGTGTTAGAGAGTTCGCACAATAGGCCGTTGCTCTGTCTAAATTCTCTAAATTGCTTACTAAGTAATACCAAATTCGACCATAGCTTTATATAGTTTTTGCTATATCTGTCTGTTGAAGGAAAATTTGTGATGAACGAAAAGTTGTCATGTGCCGATCTGTTTTTCTTGGGTCTTCTAACTAGAATAGACTTTACTCTTCCGCATATCACACTTGATAGAAGGCTATAAGAGATGGGTAAAATACTGATAATGCTACAGTTGGTACACACGCTGGAATCTCTTTTTTTGTGCGCAGGACATAATGCACTCAAATTCCAATTATCGTACATGCATTCCTAGTGCCAAATCGTGTTTAGGAGCTGATGCATGCTGTATATCTGCTCATCATGCTGTACATCTGCTTGTTTTGACAATAAATATCTCATAAATTGATTTAATAAAAATTTGTTTTAAATTGTGCTAAAGTTTGCACATTAGGGTCTATTCAAAGCAGTATTTAAATAGTTGACATATGTGATAACTTCATATTCTTTCCCACCCATGTCTATGTTGACTTCTTTCCTTATGTCAATTTATCTATCTCCAAATTATAAAATTTTTTAATTGACCAAAATTACGTAGTAGTGTTAATAAATTTATATTTATAATGGTAATGAGATTATCGAAGATTCTCTTTAGTAACGTAATCAGTATTCAAAAATCACTACTCATAACCATAAACTCGACTTATGACAACTAAAAAATTTACTCGTAATTAACTCATGCAAAGTCATTATTTCATATTGTCCTATCCGTCATCAAATAGAATTACACGAATTGAATTTACTTTAGTCGATCATTGTTTTCTTGCGACCACAAAACAACTGAATTGGCTCAGGCATTTACAAATATTTTGAATGTTTGTTTTTACATATTTTTTCTAATATTTAGATACCGCATGAAAAAAAAAAAAAAAAAAACAAAATACAAAATTCAGGGATCTGTGGTGATCTTCTTTAAGTTTTTGTGGTCTTTTAGTTGCCATAGAAATTCGGTTATACAGCGTGGGCCATATGAGTGTTGGAGATTTAATTCTTCAATTTCTCGGTAACGCGCGGCGCGGGGTGGCGAGGGGATATGTTGTTCGCTGCGCGGCTTCCTGGAGTGCAGCGTGCATTTTGTGTCCGAGCGTATTACGATAACAATAAATCAGTGATTACTGCACGACGTTTGTATCGACATGAACACGGTTTACACGATTTAAGTGAAGTTCCAAGCGCCAATGT
>JAHXMU010000300.1:1017093-1038851 GCA_019455685.1 Philornis downsi | reverse complement strand
TGTTTAATTATTTGCATTTAATTAGAGCTTAGCTAGTCAATATTTGCCATTGAAAATATTGACTGTTTTAATTCATCGAAACAATTAGTTCTCTTAAAATACAATTAAAAACATGCATAGACTATAACTTGTGATAATTGATTTATATTTGACTTGTGCTCTTCCTTGAGAACATTTTCGTACCGGTGGGCAAAACTTCTCAATTGCTTTTTGTAGTTATAGACCCTTAAGGTGGCGATGATGATTGAAAAAGCATAAATAGCTAAGGGTGCTGAAGACGATATTTCGAACAATACCGAAATAGTTATCCGTGCTTCCAACTGTGTCAATATAATCAATTTTCCAAGTTTTTGAATTATATTTATATTAGCAATTATAAATAATTGCTAATAGATAAACGATCTTGAACCGAATTAAGAACCAAGATGATACAATTAAAAAATATATTTTAATATCTACATATATTCTATTGTCTACTATTTAAGAGGAATAAACAAATCATGAAGATTTTTTAGAAAATAATTTTTATAGATCAAGGATATGTGAAACAAATGTTTGTGTATCATTCAAACAAAACATTGATGAAAATGTCAGTCGTCAAAAATTTCATTATAACCATTGTTATGGGTTCTTTTTTTTGCGGGGAACAGCAACTAATAATGGAAAGCGGGAGAAAAAGGTTTGTTAATTTTTGAAGCATGTAAAAATATAATAATAATGAAATCAATGTAAAACAAGTTAACTGCGTTGTAAATTTAAGGGATTAGCTGGGACAGCCACATTGACAGTCTTTTTTTTTATCGGTATGTTCGTGTGGCCAAAAGTCGTTCACGTTGCCATAGAAATATTCCGCCAACTAAGCAGATTTAAAGCTGATACTGATCTCGAACAGAATTGATTTCCTCCCACGAAATACAGGGAAGATCTTTGAAGCAAATACCGTTTTTATAAATTTTCTTTTGCCGTTCTGTTGTACGGTTTTGACGCTATAGAAATAAAAATGGAGAATTTAATTTTTTGCGGGTCATTTTGGTAATTTTGAGAACAAATTATTATTTACGAAGAACATTCGAATGTGGGTGAAGAATGCAATTTTTATTAACAAATATGTATATATACATATATATTTTAAATTACTATTAAAAAAAAAAACAAAAAATACTGATTTGAAAACACTACTTCGAAACATATAAAATAAAAAATTCTCAGAAGCAAAATGGAAAATTGTTCTAAAACCATACGAAATTTTTTTCTAAAGTTCAAGTTTAAAAATCTTATTTAAAAATCAGAAAGATTGCCGCTTTGCCAGAAAAGGTTTGCATTCAAAAAAAGTTAAAAATTTTGATTTAAAATGTTAATTAATTTTGGAAAATAGAATAATAATAAAAAAAATAAGTATTGAATATCGGTGGAGTGTATCGTGTGTATCGAGCTAAAAGGAGATTGGTTAAAAAATAAAACAATCTTCCCCAACTTTTTTGTGACTTCTTTGTTAGGTCGATCAGTTTTGTTTAGCGTGATTTCATCGGTAGAGGTTGATGGCCGTTCGGGCACCCTTTGTCTTCAACTCATTCGTGGGCTTGTTTAAACTATTTATGAAAGTTGTAAACATGTCTTTCCTACAAAGTCTGTTCACCGTAATCCCTCTACAGTGTTCTAAACATATCCTCAGCAAATATTCCAATTCCAAACAAAATTAACCGCAATTTCTTTGCTCAACAAAATCACACATTGTAAAATCAGCTGAATCGCTTTTAAGACGTTCAAAATAAAGCGTAATTTAAACACTGATGACATTTATGATGTAAAAATTGGCATAAATGTCAGTCACAATGTCAACAATTGAGTAAAATGTAACTATTTAGAAGATTCGATATAACTGCATAACTTAAATTGAAAACTGGTCTAATTTTTTGAACGCAGTAGAATATAACAAATCTCCAAATCTCCAAATCTATTAATTATATATGATTTTGTTTCTTTTCTTTTTGCAGCGACTGCTATTAAATGTTATCAATGTAAATCTTTGAGTGATGCTAACTGTTCCGACAAACCCATCGACAGCAATTCGAATATTAGGGTAGTCGATTGTGATACCATCCCAAAACCAAACTCTATGGAACAATTTATGCCCGTCACTAGATGCAACAAAGTTCTGACTAGGGGTAAGTAAAATCCAAATGAAAAAGCATTCCCGAAAATTTTATTAAAATGCATAGAGTCCTCTTCGCGCCGTCTTGGGAATTGTGTGATTTCATTGCACGATTTTTATATAGAAATCCAACATTAACCCATTCGCTGCCAAGGACAAGTATACTCGTCCATGGCAGGGTATCCCGCACTGCCAAGACGAGTATACTCGTCCTACTTTGAGCATATTATAACATGCAGGCTTTTGAGTTAGCAAATTTTTTTTTTCCACAAACATAATATAAATATGAAAAAACTTGAAAAATACTACAAATAAAATTTTTTACAAAAATAATACTTTATATCATACAGAGAATGATCTTTCACGCAAAAATTAGCTTCATCGTGTATTTATAACAAAATTTTATAGCAACTAAATCACTTATGATACCCTATCTTCATGATATAATTTGTAACAAAGTCCAATACATAATGGAGGTTTATCAGGACAGCTCGGACAGTAATATCAAGTCTCCTTTCGAATGCTTTTCGTTGCACAAACTCTACATTTGCGAGTTGGATTTTTCTTTTGTTGTGTGGGAGGAATACGAAAAAGGATATCGAATCCTCGTCTTTAGTTTTCTGCTTGTAAATAATTATGTATGATAATGTACATATGTGGACTTGCCAAGAAATAACAGGGTTTTGGTAAACAATAACACTCAAAATTTAAATGGCAATGGGAATGACTTCATATAATTTAGGCTTGGCAGCGAATGGGTTAAAATACATAGAGTCCTGTTCTCATCGCCATGGAAATTATGTAATTTCATTGCGCGATCTTTATATAGAAATCAAATATTTGAATTCAACAGGATTCTATTGTGTGTTCCATTTAAATGCCGGCGAATCTGTTATATTTCATTGTTTGTTTAATTTTTTGTTCAATCTTTTCACATTAAACAAAAAAATTAAACAAAATAAAAAGAGTTAATTAAAATCGAGAAATTTGACGATCTTTGGTTTTTTGTTACCAAGTAACTTGTGCATGAATAAACAATGTAAATTAATTAATTCACCTTAAAGTCGGGTAACATGGCAGCCCGCTTGAATGATTTTTCGTCTTTTTATCGTTTTACCACTTGATCTGACACTTTGATGATTGACGATTTAGTCTCTAATAATAGTCCAAAATGACGGTTTTACGGCTTAATAAATTGTTAACAATTTTTCCACAAAATTGCATCAAATGCGATAGGATGGAACCCATAGTTCGTGAAAACATCAAATTTTCCAGGAAAAGTAGTGTTCAAAAATGCAGCTAACCAAATTTATTTCGATTTCTTCAATCTGTAGTTATTTTCACCTTGCATCTACACGTATGTAGTATATTAGAATTAAAATTTACAAGTGCAAACATGTGTTAATAATTATTTAAAATTAAAAACTGGAGGTAGTCTGGCTATTATATTGCTAATGTCGATATATACGTATACCACGTTTTTTTCCAAATCTTCTAAGATTCCACTCTAAAGCTAGGTATTTTGTTCTTTCACTGGAAAAAATTTGGTGAGACATTCTTTCCTCCTCCTACTATGCTGACTTTTCGACGTGAACCATTCCTTTTCTTCGCGAGAAAAATTGTCTTACACAGCATTGCCAACCTTTTTATATTGTTTTCCAACACTGAAATGAAAATAATTTACATTTTCGCGTCATAATAACGTAACGTATTTATAAACTCGTGATAAAAGTTGTAGTTCAAAAACACACAATTTCACAAAAATATATTGACGAGAATTTTGTGACGTAAGGCAAGTATTTTGTTCTTTTTATGAGGAAAACTTCCACGAGACGTTTGCTCGAGAAAAAATGTTGCGGCATTGCAAGCTTTTTTGTGTTAGTTTTCAATGCTGACAGTGGAAATTACGTTTTTATGTAAAGTGGAAAAATTTGGTTCCAAATTTCACAAATATTTTCTTCTTATATAAAGTTTCACAACCAGTTTTAAGTTTGGTACTATGCTCTTTTTACGAGAAAAAATTGCACGAGATATTGTTTGCTTGTGAAAAAATTTCGTGGCATTGGCAGTTTTTCTTGTATTGATTTCCAACTGATGGAAAAATTTAGCTTAAAATACCACGACCATTTTTTATATGGAGTTTCACTGTGAAAAGTCACCATAGCACCAGTCATTAGGTGGAAAAAATTGGCTTCAGATTTCACGACCATTTTTTTATATTGAGTTTCATCGTGAAAAGTCAGCATAACATTAGTCTCCAATCCAGACAGATAGTGAAATTAAGTAATCCTATGAGTTTTGCATTTTCCTCCCATTTTACAGCTGATTGTTATATGAGATATCAGCTGTTATCATCGAAATTATTTAATTAATAAAGTTCGATTTTATAAATAAAATACTGAATGGGGCAAAATTACATAATACACGAAATTATTTCCTTACGCCAGCAGTCTTAAATAAGCTTAACAAATTATGTAAATGTGTTTTGGTACTATTCGTGCGTCCCATAAATATTCGAATAGATATTAGCGGAAAATTACGCAAAAGTCTACTTCATATGGAGACAACATCAAAGTAAGCACGTACATTAAGAGCTCTAAAGCTAATTGCAAATTGAAATTGTTATTCAAAACACTATTAGCTAAAATCGGTGATGTCATTTTGAAATATTTATTTTTCTATTTCACTATTTTCGATATTAATTTGGCAATGACGACGAGCATATGTTAACAGACACAAAACTTTACCAACCTCCACTATACATCGACATTAGCAGCCGTATGAGCATTTTATTGTTATGAATAAACAAAAATATAAATTTGTTATTGCGCCGAAGATTAACAACATCGCCTCTCAACACTCCATACATTCAGCCCAAGATCTAAACGAAATTCTTAAAAATTTACACGTTCATTTAAATCAACTTTATTTCGAATATTCTCGCAATATAACTTAAAGTGGCTGAAGGTGGTGGAGATTGAAGATGGTGAAGAGTAGCAGCTGGAGGTGAAAACCTTTTGTAGTTGTTTACCACCAAATTTAAATCTTGCTTGACCGTTGCGTTTACATATTGCTGTTACTCACATACAATATCTCGTTTATTTCATTTCAGACGCTGCCGGCCAAATCGTCTCCCGCGATTGTCACTTCCAAGTGATTGGTACCAAGCCCGACATTTGTGCCGTATCACACAGTCGCGAAATAGAGAGCTGTCACACTTGCACCGGGGACTTGTGTAACGCTTCCTCCGCTGGTCGTTTCGTGGTCTTGGGCTTGGCCGCCGTTATGGCTATGGTATCCATACACTTTGTCCTGTAATGCCGATGTAATTAAATGTTTAATTATTGTTTGTATTTTGTTTTATTTTGTAAATATTGACTACGTAATTAAGATGGAAAAGTTTAGAGCAAATGTGTTGTTTTTTAATAAAGATTTATTGTTTCGTAAATAATATATGAAATGATCGTGCAATTCTTTTGTATTATCGGAGATAGCTGCTATTAACTATTAATGATGCTACGTGATAGAGGTTTTACACAGCCCAACAGTTAATTGTCAACATCAATTTGTTACCAGCGATTGCGAGATGTGAAGTATAATTGAATTATATTGTGATAGTATATCGCTGAAGGTTGTTATATTATATATTTTTACCTATTTTCAAATTTTATATCTGACTACAAATGCATTAACTATAATTAAAATGTGTGTAGCGTTTTGAAGAGCTTCATCAGTTTCGGTAAAAGTATCTCTTTAGATTTAAAGATGTCGACGTAAATGGACATTCTTATCGATCATATGCCGTAAGTAGAAAATCTTCTGGATTTATTTTCCAATTCATCACTCCAAGTTTTGACTCTCATTAAGTTTGTTGTCGGGAACTTTTCGTGATGGTGATTTGAGTCTATCCATACGACATGACCCAGCCAATGCGCTTGATGCGAATAACCAGACCGGTGTCAGTCTATAGCTCATACAGCTCATGGTTCATGCTTCGCCGATAATTTCCGTTTTTCGTAATTTTTGTTTCCTCACGAAGACTTCTTGAACTAGTTCATCCACTTGTGTCATAGCCCAGGATTCTGCGTCCTAAATTTGGACTTTTATTTGTCGAGAGAGGGCTTTGCCATTACTATGCTTAGCCCTTGGCAACATCTGTTTGGAATCAATATTCTTCTCTTGATTTCCAGGTTGATGTCCTTAGTTCTATTTATGGTCGAGATAAAAGAGACGGCATCCACCACTTCAACACATAGTTATAGTCATCAACGTTCATGCATAACTTTGACGATTGACGATTTAGTCTCTAATAATATTATAAAATGACAATTTTGCGGCTTAATAAATTGTTAACAATTTTTCCACAACATTGCATCAATTGTGTTAGGTTGCGAATCATAATTCGTGAAAGTAAGAACCATAGTTCCAAGAAAAGTAGGGTTCAAAAATGCAGTCTAATTAAATTTTTCTCGATTTATCGAATCTGTAATTATTCTCATCTATATGTAAGTAGTATATTAGAATTAAAATTTACAAGTGCAAACATATTTTAAATTAAAAACTGGAGATAGTCTGGTAGATGATGAGATGAGACGCTATGAGATGTTATCAACGTTTATACAGTATCCTGTTGTGACAAATAATTGGTAAGGTGTCATACTATTGACACCATTAGTGTAGGGCATAGCTGTAAGGTTCTGTCACTTGAGAATGGGAATCAATTTGATATCGCAGCAAATTAACCTGTTGTTGCGACATCCCAAAAACTGAAGTGATTAATGTAAGCCAATGTTTACGGTGCATTTTTCCATATGCGGAATGTGTTATGGGAGCATTGGCATATTAATAAACAAAGAAATGACAAAAGTGTGTCAACCTGAAGTAATTAATGTAGGTCAATGTTTACGGGAACATTGACACATTAATAAACAAGGAAATGACGAACGTTTGTCAATGGGTTTTGCACTAACGTTGCATTTTTTCCTATGCGGAAATATGTGACTGTTTTTGCTGACTCTTATTTCTGAGCAGTATTTGGGTTGGTTCTCAGTCGATAGCGGCAGAACAAATAATAATAAGAAAAATGATATAATATAAATAAAGGTAGTTCCGATATAGGAACAGAAGAATGGTCTCAGGAGCGTTTGGCAACTGAGACGGATGAACCCATGCCAATGAGAATTAATTTCAGGCTTGAGGTGAGTATTAAGCAAAACTAGTTGCCGTTTGGGCAATGTCCATCTCCCCTTGCTCACATACACTTGAATTCAATTTATAAAAACGTTTAGGTTTTTAACATTTGGCGCAGCCGGTAGGATCAAATGTGATTTGAACCTACTGGTCTGCGCGTTGTGAAGAGATCATCACAACATTTCGCGTTGTGATTTTCCTTTTTACAACATTTGGCGCAGCCGGTTTTCGGACCAAACATCGCGTTCATCGCAAACATCGCGTAGTATAAATGCTTGTTGATCTTTGTATAGGGATTCTTTGTATAGGGTTTTTGTTTTGTTTTGTTATAAATAAGAACTTCCAACGTTTGCCCCGATACGTTGTAGATTGAGCTTCAGGTAATAGATACAATTACTGGCATATTTTGATTCTCTTCCTCTCCGTTAATAACAATTAAGTTCCTTCCATGTTTTTTTCTTCGGACTCAACCTCTGAAGAAGCTAGTAGAGAAGTTCATTTTGATAAGAAAGTCCCTGGGATAATGTCGGCAGTGGACTTGGTTAAGAGTATTCAGGCACTGGTGCCTACCTTCGGGGGGGAACAATCCCCGACTCTCCAAACGGACGTTTACAAATTTGTAGACGGCTGTAAGTTGGCTGCCAGAGGGGTGCCAAGCGAAAGGATGGCCGATTTCATCGACATCCTGAAACAACGATTGTACGGAGACGCCTACCAACTGGCGAGACTCCGAACATTTGTATCAGTGGATGAATTGCTATCACTGATAAAGGCAACGTACCTAAAGACACGATCGTTGGATTCCGTCCTTAGGGAAATTTACGAAGCGAATCAGCGAGCTGACGAAGACATTCGTCAGTTCGCCAGACGACTTCAATATCTGTCCTGCACGGTGAAGATGATTCTGGCGGAATCATATGAGGGTAGGGCAGATGACATAATAGTGACGGAATTGGAGAAGAAGCTGAAGGCATCCTTCACATCGGGCGTTCGGGACCCGATGGTGCGGGGTAGGTTGTTGGCAAGCACAACCACCCGGTTAGATGATTTGCTGGAAGAAGCACTAACAGCGCAGGCAACACTGTGGAGGGGTGATGAGCCACCAACCGATAGAATAAGGTTTCATGAGGCTCATCAGGGTGACGTAAGAGAGGTAGACTCTATGTCAGGATTGGTGGCTACGGTAGAACGTCTACTGACGTGTAGAATCTTCGTTCGTCAAAACAAGTATCTTTAATTTATCTTCATTTGTTGGCTCAATGCTAGAGAAGGCTGCAGTAATGTCTCACAGTTTTCTGCCCATGATGGCTTTGTCATCAGCTCCCTCAGAGAGGAAGAGAGGGCTCTTCCTCTAATTTTGTCAATTAGTGGCATCGTACAAGGTCACATAAGCTTCACTGGAGTAGCAAACTAGGCCATGGTCTCATACAGCTTTTGCCGTATCAAACTGTCGAAGGCAGTGGGATGCTGCGTGAACTTTGATAACTATAACTTTGGAATGATGGATGAATGTATCTATCACGATTCTGTCGGGAATAGGTTAGATTAGGTCAATGTGGCAGTTTAAGAAGAGAGACTCACTTAGACTGTATAGTCCACTGTGATACCACGGAAACTAGAGATATGGATGCCTCTGGTTTCTCCTGTTGAACCATCTTGAGCGCCTCAAGAAGCTCTTAAGTCGGACAATATCTATACCGTCACTAGTCGCAACCCTTAATCTCACTACATGTCTTCCAATTAGACAGTGTGACATCATAACGGATACAAGCAATGAGACGTCGGGCCTTGATAGCGACAGCAGTGTGTGTGAACGCATCAGATCTAGACAGGGCCACATCTGTCTGGATTGATTAAAGCCTCGGACAGATTCTCACCTACTATTTGAAACTAAAAATGGTCTGTTTCGCAGTGGAAGCTTGCAAGTGGCCAGAGGCATGCCCACGGACTCCAACTCAGCTGCAGTCTGTAAGGTTGTTCCTAGTCTTGCTAGTTCGCCTGCGCTGCAGTTCCCTGGTATGTCTCTGTGGCCCGGCACCCACATAAGGTGAATGTTGAAATGCTGAGCCATCTCGTTAAGAGATCTGCGGCAATTCAGAGCTGATGTTGATTTCAGGAAGTTCCGTTTCGGGAATTAGCAGGGAAATAAGTATCCAAGACCATCTCCAGTGATTCTTCACTGGACGTTGTCTAATCACCCTGCGGCCTCCTAAGATAACCTACTGTGAATAAGAACAATGACATCACCCTGGAGATCAAGAGGAGATTATTGCTTTTAAAAGAATGCCACTATATGTGGACCAATCTTTTGCAATTTTATCAAAACTTGGCGGCGAATTCGAGAAGTACAAAAGACCGAAGCGCTTGGGATTATTTTTTACGTGCGACATACATATAACAGATAAGAAAGCCTATTCTAGTCGCCATCTAAGTAAATAGGATAACTATAACATACTTATTTTTCTTTTACTGTAAAAGGGAAATTTACATCGCTATGTAAGTTATTTCATTACTATTACATATCACTCAAATCTAAAAATAGTGGAATTATTTGATCTTTATATACAACCGTCTGCTAGGTATCGCCTTCCACAATCACAATGAAAATGTTCCAACCAGAACGTGGTAAGTGTACCTTAAAAACCAGTATTGAAATTTCAGTTAGGTTTTGTGTTGTTGCAAAAGTGTGACAGGTGGCAGAAGGGACGTGATCTGTAGCTGGATTCTTTAAAAATCACAATCCAACAGCTAAAATTATAGAGATTATGTAGGGAATACTGATTTTTGCTTCTAAGAGGAAGAGAAATGATCTTTTGTTATTTGGTAAGAGTTAAAAGGCGTTACAATACAGGCCATTTCCATTCGCAAAACTAAGTTTATACTGCGTTAAGTGCATTAGTGTAAATGAAGGATATCGATCTGGGAATATGTAGGTAAAGTTGTGTAATATGTACCTATATAGCAGTTACAAGTTAGCAGTGATCATACGCCTATTTCTTCAAATTCTGCGAATCTTTATAGTGCATTACAATTGCTAGAAATTAAAGTATCTGCAGTCTACAAATTGGAAAAATTACATTTCGATAAGTCAGACAATTTCTATGAGAGGTATGACCACCATTTTCATTTCGAAAAAGTACTTCACGAAACGCATAACGTGTGGCAGTGCAACTGTCAGAAATATATGAAGGAATATATAGTTTAAATCGGAAATTTGCATGGCAGACGCTAGAAGGGATGTAGCTACTTTGTCAATTTTGCTTAAAGTTTATTGAAAATTATAAGTCAAAATATTGTACAAGAACTTTGGCTGCCGATTAAAACTTGCAGAGGAAAGATTGAATTTCGAAAAAGCGGGCAATTTGTATTGTGGTACTTTGGTCGACTTTTTCACATTCTATTAAGCATTATAAACAAATGTAATGGACAACAGCTTAAATTACTTCAGTCTGCGAACGTGGAATTACAAGAAAAAACTGAATTTCAGATATTCCGACAATTTATATGGGAAATACCGGAAGCCTATCTACAATTCCCGGTTACGATTTGGCAAAATATTAGGCTGTACCAATTTTTGACAAGCTCAATAAATATTTTTTATCTATAATAGAAAGTCAACCTGACAGTCAACCTGACTCAGTCGGCTTAAAACATCATGAAACACATTTGAGATATTTGAACTCTTATAAGCTAACCTAGTACCAAATATCTTACTTATTTTAAATGATAACTTTCTGAAATTTAGCACATAACTCAATAAAGTTTTATAAAAAAATCTTTGACTAAGCTAAGATACTGGGTGAGTTCGACTCCTACGAAACAATCTCCAATTTTTTTTATAACAAAGCAATAATATCTGGCGCATGTGTTGTTTCTAAGTCCAGTATGGATCTAGATGGAATTTTTGGAGAACGGTGACGCTAACAGCATGTTAAGAAAACGCTCATTTTGGGTCCCCCAAGAAAACTTGCTTTTTATAATACCTCTGGACCCTGGTGCCTCTTCTGATAATACCTCAGTGTACAATGATTGGTTCGCTAATATTTGATGATCACAGTGCACCATTTTATGAAAATAACTGTTTCGTTTTTTGCAAATATTGCACTGGAATAGCTTAATAACCCCAAATTAAAAACCAAAGCTCTTCTCTGCTGTATTTTATACTTAATCTGTAGTTCGGTAGGTGAATGATTTGTCACGTTCTTTTGAGTTTTTGCCTTTAACCTGTGCCTTGTTTTAGTCATATTTCATTGATAAAGCTTTCGTAACATTTACCGTTGAAATACTTAAAGTAGCTAATATAAACTTCCTCTTTTGGGAAAATTCTTAACATCAATTTATTAAGTCTTCAGGTCCTATTCTTTCTTGCTTCGAAAAAGTAGATTATTCCGTTTGGAAATCATTAAAAGGCAATGTATTGTTTTCAAACCAAATTCCATGTGTTGCAATTAATTCATCATTGAAGTGATGCTGTGCAATGTATTTTTCTCACATATTGCTATAAAAGCGTTTTAAAGTATTTTTTCATGAGTGAATAATCCTGCAATGAAAAAATTACATAGTGATATACTCTTAAATAACACGTAGTTAATGAATTGGTTGATGTTAACCACAAAATACACAATTTAACTACGAACGTAATTAATGTTGACGATCCACAATGTCAGTTGATGTAAAACAACTATTTATAGGTACATTCTATTTTGAAAATACATTGATGTATGTTGTCATACATTAGAGCTGTTAAAGAAAATATAAAGCAAGTAAATACAATATTTTTTCACCTTTGGGGACATTATAGCAGTCTTAGCACGTTCTTTCTATAAGAGCGATATTGCATACCTGAAAATACAATCAATGTATTTCATTTACTTTTTTTTATTGTATAGAAAATTCAATTTTATTTTAATTGGTTTTGAAGATGATATGCCGTAAATGGTCTCCATGCTCGTTCACGCATATACGATATCTGATAAGAAAATTATTCATTGTGGTCTGAAGGGTTGATACTTCTTATACAAAAAAAATGAGTCAAGAAAGACAAATTTCGCAGGCGTCATAAAATACGCTTTTCACAGAGAAGTGTACTGCAGGATATTCTCCATGAGGAAAATTGCACGAGTACTGTAGCACGGAAAACACTTTTTTATGAAGAAGGGAGCCTTTGAAGGAACTTTTTATATAAAAATTTATATTAGAACACTTCTTTCTATGCAAGAGTCTTTTAAGCCATTTTATCATATGTGGATGTCTTTAAAGGCCCTTCTGCATATTAAAAGTTTCTTACAAGATTTTTCTTCATACGAAAAGCGTCTTCTGGGACACTGGTTTATAAATAAAACACTTTGCTTTCATACAAAAGTGTCTTCAAAGATCGTTCTTTATACTAGAAGTATCTTCCGAGGTACTTCCTCTTACTTTAAATTCCTTCCTTTACTTTAAACTCATTATTCACTGCCTGAAGGATTTCCTCCGGCATTTCGCAACAACGTTCAATGGTTAAAAAAATAACTTAAAAAAATATAATAATATAATATAAAATATAATAACTTATAACAAAAAATTGTTCTGCCTTTAAAAGTGCGAGTCTCTGATGTTTGTTTTCATCATTATAATTTCAAAGCAACAACAAATTTTGTTTATAATTCCACCAATGAGAAATCTGATAGCCAATAAGAATGTAGTTGCCACTGATTAAAATAGTTAATGTAATTTGTTGGAAATGGGCTACAGAAATCTTTAACAACGCGACTATCTTCACACGGAGCAATGAATGTATATATCATTTGATACGGCACAAATGTAACACCCAGAAAGAAGCAATTGAAGAACTAAGTATTTTTTGACTAAACGTATTTCGTGACTTCCTAAGTCGATTGGGCAATGTCCGTCGTCTGACTGCCAGGCAAGCACGATAGTTCTTGTAAATCTTTATAAAAGTGCTTAACATTTAGCGTACCTTAACAATTTACTAATCGTAGCTGGAGATTTTAAATAAACTGTATTGACCTATCCATTGTCCCTCCCATTGAAGTTGACCGGTTTATGGAAATTATTATTCCCCTGCAATTCTTAATGCATTTACTTAAATTATTGTCAACTGAATTGCTTTATGATGCTTGAGAAAAATTAACTGCGTTGCCACGCCCTTTTATTCAGTTGCACTTAATCCAGTATAATACAGAATCCATTGGTTTTTGAGGAAACTTTGCTCTACAATTGCATTGCCGTGCACACTAACCAATTAGCCGATTTAGCGAAAGTTACTGATCCCTACATGTTTTATACGCGAAGGCATTCTGCAAGTTGTTATTTCGCTTTCTTTAATGCACATTACTTCCGAATATATTTCATCGGGAATACTGGTTTTCTTTTCGTTTATGCAGAAGGTAACCTTGTTGTCTATTTAAACTCCTTTTCGGCAGAAAGGTAAAATATCATCTTTAATGTGAATATCATCTAAGGAATTTTTGTCAGATCATACGCCAAAGGGTATTTTCGTATCGACCTTCATGGATTATAACGAAAATGCAGTCCAACTGTAATTGTTTTCTCCAATAAGAACATATACTTTCATATTTCCTATGATTCAGTAGCCACTAAGTTGTCATTAATTTATTTGGTTTACACAAAAAAGTATGTAAAAATACATAGCGGATGTAAAAAATACAAACATTTCCTTCTTACGTTTAGAATATGATTGATTGTGAGATTCTTCATAGAATTTTCGTTTTGGCGAAAATCTCCAAAAATGGAATGTTTCGAAAAAGTATTCATGGACGGCATATAAATTACTCTTGTTAAGTATGTCAAAGTAAAAATAATGAAACTAAATTAAGAAGAGAATACAATATTACGGTCTAAGGATATGAAAACAGTTACTATTCGAACACATCTATTCGAGTGGAAGGCACTAATTATCTAAAAATTTTCAAGATTTTCATGGCGTTTGTTCTCAATATCTTAGCAACCAGGCCACAGTTGGCACTATAATCGTAGTCGCTGCAATGGCCACGAGATTACCACTTAACAAACCGGCCCCATTGCAACCATCCTTGCTATTGCATGTACAATATTCCATGAAAATGTTGTAACTGCCCGTGTGCATCAGGCAGAAGCGTTCATCCCTCTCAATGCCTGGTTCACCCATGTAGGCGCAACTACGGAAATAACGCCACTCTCCATGGACTTTCTGGCGGATCTTGCGACACATGGTCGGACGTACTCCAGGCAAATGTTTCAATTCTGGCTCATGGTCGCAGTCGGTGATGACCAAAGTACTATTGTCGAAGGGATCACCACATTTGGGGTCATTGTCCGATCGACAATCCCAGCATTTGATACTCAATGCTGAAATACGAAAAATAGATAAACATCAACGAAAACGCCACATAAATCCGCCACCACTACCAGTTGTTGTTTCTTGACATACACACCTGTTTGAACCAAGCAAAGAGCTATAAGGAAGGCTAGAGCAACCCTTTCCATTAACTTCATTTTGTACTCCAAGTTATTTTACAACTCCAATGGAGTAGTTTTGTAAATTATCATAAACTTGCAAGAAAACCTAAAAATATTGAGCTGAGAATCGGTAAATAAAGCGACCCACCCTAAATAATGTTGCTGTTGTTTGTGTTTCAACACGAAGTGATGTTAAACGTCAAATGTCGACAGCGATGCATGGAGAAACTTCGTTATCGACTCTAAGCCGAACTTACACCGTAATTGTGTAGAGGATTGCAAAAGCCGGCTATATCTGTACAATAAGATAAAACTAAATAACAAAGTGGCTGCATTGCGGAATTTTCTACAATGGAATTTCCAAATCCCAATAAGTGTCTCCATTGAGATAATTATTTTTTGAATATTTATTCATAAAATTTATTATTTATAATTCAAAGATATTAAAAAACACTCAATATTGTTTCATGTTACAGCATAATAATATAATATTATACAATAATAACAAACTAAAAATTTTGAACAGGAACAATTTTTATATGAAAAATATTAATTTTCCATCCAAGTAGTATATATTTATTCCTAATTGGAAAACGTCTACCAACAAACTTTTCATATTAAAAGTCTACACAAACACTTTTCTACATGAAATGTTTATGGATAAACTACTCTGTATAAAACATATCTATGGAGAAGTCATCTTCTACACGAAAAGCGTCTGTAAATACACGTTCAGGATAAAACGCTCGTATGGAATGAAAATTGGATTTGAAAACCATCTTTTGTATGAAAATTGAATTGACTTTTTACTTTCAGTGTCTGCAAAGATGCTGTTATATATTATGAAAAGTGTGTCTCATTATTACCAAACCGTTCGGCACCGGCAAACCTAAAAAGCAAGTGAACGAATTGTGCATGTGTTGAATGCTTACCCTTCAGAGTTGTATTGTTTCAAGTAACGTGATTTCTTCCTACAAAGACAATTTTATTTGTTTTTCTGTAACATTATTTATGTTTTATTTTCCTCTTCATGTTGTTACTATTTTTAAACATTTTTGTTTTTCAATAATTATATTAAAATAAATTTCAAAGTGATAGTAAAATTTAATTTTTTACAAGTGTATGAAATGTGTATTGACTTCGACAATAGTGCTTGTTTGTTACAGTTTCACACATAACTGAAATGGAACAATTTAAGCAACACAACTTCCCATAACATTCCGAACGTGAATTATTACACTCTTGTGTTTTTTTCTTATTCCGTGTAATTCCTAAGGGGAGGATTTCAGGTGGTTACAGCTCATTGACCTTTAATTCAGAGTATTTTTATATACCGCTCTCCCTGGCTTTTCTTACATTTTTTTACCGCGCAATACGACGTTAGTTAAAGCTACACGTAAATCAGTGCACCTGACTCAAACTTCTGTATTTCTTCAGTTATTTGTTGACTGTCAGCCAAAACACTATTACCTACGAATAAAAAGTACGTCAGGCCTAACGTAACCGTCATTGCCATCATAACAAGCCTGCTGTAATGTAAATAAACCTGACTCAAGTCTGACATCTCGAACAAAACATTGGGAAACCACAACAAAAACCAAAGGAAAACAAGTGCCTTCATTCATTCATACGAAACATTGCGATTTGTTTATTTTTTTAATTTCAAACGAATTGAGATCATTTCATTTCACGTTAAGAAAGATGACCGGCGGCGCGAAAAATACAATCGTTTTGTTATTCATTAGCGGTTTAAGTGGTGAGTGTTGAGAAAATGCGCTGAAACTACGTTTAGGGTGTGGTTCCAATTTCAGTAATTGACGACGGCTATTGCATTATTTAACTTCGTTTTGCTTGTCTTCTTAGTTTCAATGGCCATTCGATGTTACCAGTGCTCATCAGATCAGGATCCCAAAGGATTTGACAGTTGTGGCGCCTATAAACCTTTCAATCGCACCGAACACATTCCCATCGAATGCAATAGCGATGAATCTCACATGCCCGGATCGTTTTGCATGAAGGTAGTGCAACAGGGACCTCGTGGCTTCATTTGTAAGCAATGTGGAAAATATGTCATTTTATTCAATCCAAATAATCGATTTATCCTGGATACCCATTTCAGGGGATGGCCGCTGGCGCCAAGTTATCAGACGTTGTGCCTCGGTAGCGGACACTGGTGTAACAGGTGTTTGCAACTGGGGAGTGTATGAGAACGGCGTCTATTGGGAAGAATGTTACTGTGCCGGTGACAGTTGTAATGGAGCTGAATCCTTGAATATTGCTAAGTCGATATGGGCTGCTGCAATGCTTTTAGTTGGGCTGGGATTCTCACGTATCCTCCGAAACTAACAGTGTGAGGGATGACGCATTAAAAACAATTAGTTATCTCCATCTATACATCGCTTTGAGTATATTTCGAAATTCACTCCGTCCATTTTGAAAACTAAAGAATATTTATAGTTAAGCATTTTATATGACCACAACGAAAGTTGAGAATTTCCTCGAATAGTAATTTTATGAAGAATAGTAAACATATCAGTGAATATTATGTAAATATTTACAAAAACTACAACTTTAAATTCTCTTAATGATGAATAATATGGTGACGTATTCAATCAGAAACATATCTAAAGATGCAAGAAATTTACCCATCCATTGCTGAAGCTCTTGGGGATTTTGTAGCTGATTCAGATATTTTTGATTCATTGAAAACTGGAACTTTTGATAAGTGAATTTGCAATTTTGTTGCGAGCTAATTTATATCGTTGATGGCGTTTCCTTGAACTCTGCATTTAATCGAAACTGTTTGCCTAGTTTAAGTCAATTGAGCATATGGTGAATTATTGTGGAGCAAAGACTACGAGTTGTCTGTCCTTAAATCACGGCTGTTTTCGCATATAGATTCACGTAAAAGCTGGAAATGCTGCAAAAAAAAATGCAAATAATATTCCTTGTTGACAATTTCCTCAAGTGGAAGAAACAACACTAAGGTAGTCAGAAAAAATGTCATCATAAACTTTACTGTTTAGTGACTATAGGACGACATTTAATATCTTTCAATTGATCGGCTATTTTCAGATCATAAGCATAAATAATGAATTGTTTGATGTGCTGTTGGTAATCGGAAATCATATCTTCGCAGATTTCAATGCAATCTACTTTTTCAAAAAAAAAATTTCAGGTTTTTCCTACCAATTGTAACTTGACTCGTCCGAGATAAAAAATATCTTAAAATGGAATTGGCTGGAAGTGCCAACATCTTATTAAACATTGTAAAAACTCGCCAAAATCACGTTTTGTGTGGTAAAATATAAAGCTTCGTTCCATTCCTAATGACATTTATAACATAAAATTTGGCACAGATCTGTCACGGTGATATCAACATAGAAAACAAAAATATTTTCGAAATTCAAGAACTGGAAGGTCTATCCGAACTCATATAAATTTGTAAGAAACTGAAAATATCAATATCAGGCAATGTACTTCAGCATAACATCCTCTGCACTATTCATAACAGGTGGCAAAAGACCACGAAACCGATCGAATAGGAAAAATATTTGACAGATGAAGCAAGGAACCACTCCATTTTATATACACTAGTGTGCGTTCATTTGTCCTGTGGGCGTGGTTATTGAATAATATTAAAAAATAGAATTCTCGCAGCGGAAATTGTTGTTGTTATGTACGCAAACCCCTTTTGACATATCCGCGTATGCGACAGTGAGTTAGTGACAGTGATGCGTTGTATCAAGATTCACTAATAAGAGATTGTAGTGAATATTTTAACATTTTGTCGTTATATGCAGGGCAGCAAATGGTATAAGCCTTTGCATCGAACACATCGTTTTCGAGTTAGAGCCATTTACTAGTTACTAGTTCTTGTAATTTTTGTAAAGACACGAATTTTTGGATCATTTTTTCTGAAAGCTTACATTTTACGGTTAAGTTGTATTGGAAAGACCGTGATTACTTGGCCGATTTTGCCAAGTTTTGTAAGTTATTGTTGCCTATTAATTTGAAATTACAGAAGAAATTTTGGATTTAGGAAAATCACCCATTTTGTATTCAATGTAGCAAACTTTTAATGTGTCATAAATTTTATCGAATTTAGTGCAACTGGATAAAAAATATGAATCTAAGAATACGTACTTTAATTCGGTCATTTGTATGGGAGGTATCAGAAGGGACGTTTTTAATCATCTGACTTTTTTTTCGAATTTTGTTAAGCATTGCAATACTTACATATAGCAGTCTATGAATTAGCAATAACAGGGACAAAATGAATTACGGAAAATCGGTCAGTTTATATGGAAGGTAGCAGAAGAGTGTATCGATGTAGCCCATTTTCAATTTCCATTTGCTTGTGTCGGACGGACATCACTCAATTGATTTAAAAATTTGTGGAAATCAAGAGATACTTTTGATAAAAAGATAATTGGTAAACGCATCCTTGTCGGTGTCACTTTTCGCTTATTAAATGATGCGAGCTTAGTGATGTTCAGATACAAAATTATAATAATTTTTACGGCTTATAAAGGAAGAAAATTGTGATCCCGCTAAATCGAAATCCTGTTTATAGCCCTGCAAGTTACAAGCTTTAAGCGGCCGTCATCCTGTTCCGTTAGTATAACTTAGTTTTCCTAAAACTATTTTTAAAGTCTGAGCCTTTTCCTATGAAGATTTCATGCATTGTTAAAAAATCAGATCAGAAATTCTGTTTTTATTACTACGTTATATGCATTAAAACCTTGGATCGATTGCTGCTTTACAAATTAGAGTTTAGAGTCTCGAAAATGTATAAAATATTTCGCATATTAGGTTTTAAATAACTTTTGTTTCATTACTATTAAATATATTTTAATATAGTGAATGTGTTAGCAAATCGAATATTAAAAAGCCCAAATCTATAATTTACTTTTTGTTTAAAAACGCCCACAAGCTCCTCTTTTTTCCAGAATTTTTAAGCCGCCATCTAGCCAACCGCCTTCGGGGTCGTTTGCTACGGCCGCATAAATTATGGCGACGCCATCCTTAAAAGTTTTCAAAGCCATGTAGGACTTTTTTTCCTCCAACCATGTATGAGCCTCGGTTAAATTTGCATCTCCCTTCTCGTCGCCTTGACGATCGAACTTTAAAAAATAACATTGGGAAAAACAAAATAATATTAATATACTCCTATTATACGCATCCATAAAAAATAATTCCATGCGATTTATGTATATGCTAAAGTGAAATCTCATTCATTTGTAACAAACTCAACATACCCATTTCCGATAAAATGCTAAAGGTTGATTGTCACTGGTCCATTTTATAACACGCAAACAGTACCGAAAGAAAATGTTATTATTTCGTTTCACCTCCAGATGAGAGCTGTTGTTGAGCTTTTGCGTTCTTCGTAGCAGATTGGAGCAAATTTCAACATCCTTGGGTCGTTTTAACGTCGTCATTAGGGCGTTGGCTATGCGTAAATAATTGTCAAATTGTTCGTGCAGTAATTCGTATTCATTGATTTCCGTTGGTTCGTCTGTTGTGGTCGATGGGCCCGGAGAGAATATTTCTATTGTTTCTGGCTCACCATCTGGATTAATCGATTCTTCCTCATGTGTCAACGGATCATTTTGTGAAGGGGTTTCATCTGAATTGTGCAAAATTTCTTTCTCATCATCCATAATTTTGTAGGGATATACGAGTATATCTTGTAAACGTTCACAAATAAGGTAACAAATTATTTTCTAATACATTCTTTTCAGTTTTTATATTGACAACAAACTTTGAAGCCAGAATTGTAAATTGTAATATAACATTCTGAGGACTTGAGGACTTGACGAAAATTGCCTCACACATTTTATGATTCTGATTGTACGTTGTTTTTTGCGTGCACTCTAATGTACGCCGAAGTGCGTAGAAAAATTCAACATGATACAGATATAACCTTTCAGCAGAAGGAATGAAGCTATACATCATTTGGTACGATTAAAATGTAACACCTATAATCTATTATTTTTGTATAACATTGTAGGCTGTATTTAGAATAGTTAGGATGATTCGATTTAAGGCAATTTTGGTCGATAAGTATTCCTCTCTTAAAGAAGTCCTCCCTCATCCATATGGGCAGAAACCTGATATAATCGATTTTCACAAGCTTCTCTTTAGACGAATTTTTCACCGGCAAAATTATTCGTCATGTACAGGAAAACGTGATAACGTGACGTGGTGTCAGGTCTGTAAGGTGGATGCGTAAGACGTAGCTCTCTTCGGCGAGTCACTATCTATGTATGTGGCCTGGGGTAGTGGTAATTAAACAGAATTATCACTTCTGGATGATTGCTTCTTTCAAACAATCCAATTGTGGACAGTGCAGATCCAAATTATGAATAAAACCTTGACCGTTAATTCTGGATTGGCTACCTTTTGCGACGGCTCACTGCGATTCGATCAAGACCATTTTTGGCTTACGTTGTCGTACCAGTCACCAACCACTTCAGAAGTGGGTCAATTTTGTTGCGATTCAGCAGCGATTGGCAGAGCAAAATTCTATCCAAGAGGTTTCGTTTTGCGTTATTTCGTGCCAAACACCAAAACATCAAGTTTCTTTTTGCATCTATTCAAAAAGTTCCAAACCAAAAAAAATGGAAACAGTGTTAACATGGTGGCCAGTCTTGATGAATTCTATCAGAGTGCTTTGCATCTCTGACATCAAAATTACTGGAAAAGAATTGACGAAACCAAAATTGCGCGTGGTCGTAACAGCCACGACGCACATTATTGACATTTTTTAGACGCCTGGCTTGCATTTGCCTTTATCGAAGAAGAACTGTAAAATATGGCGTATTTTATGTTAAACTTTACATTGTTTGTATATTTAATATTTGTTGGTGTTAATTTTTAACGCGCTCGCAAACAATACTGATTTAAGCAATCATACTGCTGTCTGAGTAGTTTTTGAGCACGAAATCTT
>JAHXMU010000300.1:957010-992093 GCA_019455685.1 Philornis downsi | reverse complement strand
GGATTAATCTCCCTGTTTTTCGTACGGTCAGCTCTACGTTGCCAGTTTGCGTGTTGGGGACAACCGTCTTCGTTGTTTGTTTTTGCGCCGGAAAACAAATCAAAAAATATTGTTCATCATAATGGTTTCTACTGATTTCGATTCCATTCAAATAAATCACATTGAAATTTGAGCTATCTGGTTTTTATTATTACTCGGGGGTTTATCTGAAGGCGTTAAATTGTGGCGAGTCGAAGTTCGCCGGGTCCGCTAGTATATATATATATTTTTTTTTATTTATCCTAAGGAATGAAATACTCTGATAACGCCACGCACCAAATCGCCAAGTATTTGATATCGAGCCCCAATATTTGATAGTCAACATGGTCACCCTCCTTCGGTATCTCTCATACAAATTTGCGAATTTTCTGAAATTCAATCTTTCCTCTGTAATTTTAATCAGCATGCAGAAAAAGCTTCGTTCAATTGACGGATAATTCTTCGTAAAATTTGAAAGGAATTTACCAAGTAGTCAGGCCTCTTCTTATATCTTCTATCTAACCTTTGTATTCTTAGTTTCATATTCTGCAAGTAGTTATACTGAACTCAGTCCAATTTGGCGCACATTCTGCCTTTAATGAAATAAGTTCTGAGAATACAAATAGGGCGCATCGCCACAACCCATACAAATTGACAGACTTAAGGAAATTTAATTTTTCCGAAATTAAATTTTTTTTTTCTACTCGTAAGTTATCGTTACTTAAATTTCTGTTGATTTCTAGGTTCTTATCAAAAAATAATCTGATTTAAATCATCATATAAATAGCAAACCTTCTTGAAGTGGTTCGCTTACAAATTATTGACGGCCCACTGTTTTGTATATTATATTGGCCAAATTGCAAGTTTTTTTCCCTAAGGGGTGTGGCAATGCAGTTGATTTTCATGCTCAGTAATAAGTTTACTAAACGTCTGATGCTTATTAATCTACGAGTATAATGAATTTTATGTTACAAATTATGCAATTTTTATAGAAGGACTCTGCCAGCCATTACCTATATATACAAATATAATGGAAGAAAATGTAAGTTTCTGCAGTCTACGAATGAGGAATTACAGGGAACAATTTAAATTTCGGATAATCGTTCCATCTGTGTGAGAGGTACCAGACGCAGTGGGCGCGATATAGCCCATTTACAATATTCGGCTACGATGTCGGAAAATATTAGATTGCGTCCTGTTTTAAGAAGTTCCATAAAGATTTACGGCAATTATCGGGTCTACCTGTCAGTTATATAGACGGATATCGATCAAAAGTCATGAAGCATTTTTGGCCAAATGATAATTGGTAGTGAAAACAGAAATTTGTCTAAACTGGCACTTGGCTATCCCTCAAAAATTAGTAAAGTAATTAGTAAACATCTACGGTGCACAAATATGTATCAAATATACATATGATGTCTAAAATCTTTGTTTAAAAAGAATTTAGCATTCAGTGTTTGTTATAAAAGTTAGGAGGGTTCAGAATTACTACATATGATAGGGGGCCATATGTACTAATTCTGAACCCTCCTACCCTATTGAACTCTAACCCTAATGAATTCTAAATATCGAAATATTAGTTGATATAACAAAAATGATTATTAACTCCTCGATATATCAGAATATATTGTAACCGTTGACTATTTTTGTTAACCTAAAAATGTTACCAGCGAATATAATAGCCAAAGTTGCTAGAGAAAAGAGTTTTTTGCACTCTTCAAAACGACAATGAGGAGCCAACTAAAGTAACCATTTCCAGCTTAGTCGCCATGAATAAGTTATTTAAACATCCTGTAATGTTTTTTTTTTAATCGGGTGCAAAAAATGGACTGTGTTATATATATTTGTTTGAATCATCATTTAAGGGCCAAATCTAGTTTTAAAATTATGTCAATAGCTTTAAGTAATAGTGCCAAATTATTTTCCAACTTATCGATAAGCATTCTCCGAAATAAAGGGAAAGTTCCCTTCGCACGGAAAATATAACCAAACCCAGTTTTTGAAATCTGCTACTTTCGAATAACTCCAAAACCGAGTTTCTGAAAATGACGGATATCAGAACTCTCGCTATGACCCGCAGCTGTCACAACGAGGACAAATTGATCCATTAAGAAACACCAGCTTATACAAGAACTAAACTCACCATTTAAGTAAGAAAACGGTTCTAAAACTAACCGATCTGAGGTATATGTGGAGCTGGTAGTTTGAAAAAAATTATATTGGTGAAAAATGGTAACCTTATAAAACATATGTTTTAAGTTTCAAGGCGTATTTTTATTTGAGCTATCAAAATTAAACGATCTCACTGAATCTGTAAACATGGAAAACATTGGTCACCGTTATGTAATTCAATATTTCCATTTCAAAGACCTCAGCTCAACCAATATTAAAGCCGAGCCGAGTGGCAGAATCTCCTTTGTTTGTGACTGTGACATATTGGGTATTGTGTTTAAATGAGACCGTACGAGCTGGCAAGACAAAAACCGTAGTGGTCGATCAATTGACGTGTCCATGCGAGACACATTTAAAAAAAATTTACAAAATGGTATTGGATCATCAGTGTGCGTGAGCTAGCTGAAATGATAGGCATTTCAAAAAGTGCCATACATCGTATATTAACCGAAAATTTGAGGATGAGAAAGCTATGCGCAAGATGGGCGCCGCGCCTGCTTTCAATAGGGCAAAAGCAGCGTCGGGAAGATGTTTCAATGGAGAGTTTCGCGATGTTTCACCGTAGTAAAGCCGAATTTTTGCGTCGTTTTATAACCATGGATGAGATATGTGAGACAAAGGAACAATGAAAGCCGTGGACTGGAATGGGAGAAACGTGTCCAAAGAAGGCGAAGAGGGTTAAATCTGCAGGCAATGTTATGGCATCTGTTTTTTGAGACGCGCAAGCGATTATTTTTATTGATTACCTTCGCAAGAAGATGGATCAAAGAAGTTGCATCAAATTTTGAGTAAACAATGGAACTAAGTGCTCAAAAACGCTTGAAATGTTGTCAGAGGCATACGGTGAGAGTACTCTGAGGCAAAAAAAAAAAAAAAAATGTTTACAAGTTGTACAAGATTTTCACAGATGCTCGAGAAGATAAGAATGACGACGCTCGCTCTGGACGCCCCAGCACATCAACAACCGATGAAAATGTTGAGAAAGTGAAGAAAATTGTTGAGGAGAATCGTCGAATCACAATTAGAGAAGTTGCTGAGGATTGCGGTATTTGGTTTGGCTCATGCCATGTGATTTTTTCAGAAATTTTGGGCATGAAGCATGTGGCAGCGAAGTTCGTTGCAAAATTGCTGAATTTTGACCAAAAACAACGTCGCGTGAGCGTTGCTCAGAAGTTGTCGAATGACGTCAACGATGATCCAGATTTGCTTAAAAGGGTCATAACTGGCAACGAATCATGGGTATATGGTTATGACATCGAAACCAAAGAACAATCGTCCCAATGGAAGAGTCCAGGAGAGCCAAGACCAAAAAAAAAAAAAGTACGGCAAATTCGATTAAATGTCAAGATTTTACTCACTGGTTTCTTCGATTATTATGGCGTAGTGCATCAGGAGTTCTTACCACAAGGTCGTACGGTAAATAAGGAATATTACCTTTAAGTTATGCGCCGTTAACGTGAAAAAATATTCATGGCTTTTGCATCATGATAATGAAAAAAAAATTACGAAAAAATGAAAAAAATAATGAAATTATTTGGCCGAAAACAACACCGTTATCATGCCTCAGCCACAGTATTCACTCGATTTGGCCCCCTGTGATCTGTTCCCAAGATTGAAGAGACCCATGAAAGGACGGCGTTTTGCGACAATTGAGGAAATAAAAACCGAATCGCTGAGAGAACTCAAGGAAATACCAAAAAGTGCATATCAGAACTGCTTCGAGGATTGGAAAAAACGCTGGCATAAGTGTATTATATCTGGGGGGACTACTTTGAAGGAGATAAAATAGAAATTGATGAATTAATAAATATTTTTTGAGCAAAATGAAAATTCACCTTTTTTTATTAATACACCTCGTATATCTTTCAAATAGTTGCATTGAGTTCAGCCAAATTTGGCACACGTCATGTTTCGGATAAGCTCAGTTCAAGGTATTTGTTGGTAAGAGTCTTAGGATATACCATGCTCACTTTGCAGCAACACAAAACGAAATTTTTGTGTCGGTTACGTCCTACAATTTAATTATGAGAATAAAAAGACAGACAGACGGTCTCAAAAAGTGATTTGATTGGTATGTATTTTGCATGGTCTGGCATTCATATTTCTGGAAATTATACATGTAATATGTAGATTTTTCGGAATTTTCTTAAATTTGTATCATTTATTTATTAACTAAAAATGTGGTCAATATACACGGCTATGGTGCATATGATCGCAGCTTCGAGCCTTGGCAATCGCGATGTGATGAGAATTTCGAGTTGTCGTTACAGTTCGGATAAAAGCTTCTCAAACTGACGTTTAGAATCGCATTTGAGCAGAAGGTCCCTAAAAATAGGTGTAACGGATTTGTTTTGTTTAAATGATATATGCTTGACGCAACTACTCCCATTTGCATACAATCGTAAAGGGTAGCCATAACTTAAAGTGGGATATATATGCCTGCTATTCCGAAAATGTTTGATTTATTTTTCCAAATCAGTCACCACTTTTAAAAGCTTTCATTAGCAGTGATATGTTCAAAAAATACGCCAAATCGGTACAGCAAACTATGTTTCCATTTTTATGGAACGCCACTGTTTATGCTCTAAGGCAATATGTCTGTCATTGTCCGGGCTACACAAAAGTTAAATAAGAATACCCTGTTGTTATTAACACTTAACGTAAATGCGGCATGTAAATTTTACAAGGCTTGGAAAAGATTTTTCCTTTGTGTTTAATTTGACAACATTTTTGTTAATAATTCAAAGAGGGGAGAATTTAATACAGATGTCGTCTATGAAAAGGAGGAAAAGGTAATGGAATTTACCTGTTGACTCAAAATTAATTATTTACATTGAAACACACACATACACACACGCACATACAGAGGCTCATGAATGTATGGAAAACGGCGACAACGACATTTTCATTACCGTACAAAAACAATAACAATTGTTAATGGAAATAATTACAAATGATGGAATTGGCTGCCCAATGAATAAATTATGCGATGAAGGGACTAATAATATAGCTCTCTTGTGATTACATATTACGGCCATAATATCAAATTACCAGTGGCAATGCTTATTTGCGATTGATACCCCACTCCTATCCATACGTGGTCATTTTTCATGTTCGAAAGCAATCTAATTGATTAGCTTTGAGAAGGTGTTGCGTTAACGTTATTGCGATTTTCATCCAACTGCAAGGCCGAAAGTTAGTCCAATAAATTTCTTCATTGAATTGCGTGTGTGAGGTGTGAAAAGAGCTGCAGTATTGAGGAGTTATGAACACCAGGGGTTGCCCAATAATATTGGCTGTAAAACCCATTTTAACGAGCAGAGCCTCTAGAAAGTGATGATCAAAATTCGGAATTTAAGAATACTTTAGATGTGGCATGAATTGTGGTAGACCCAGTCTAAGGATATGAAACTAGCCTCTCCGTATAACTAGGAGATATTACGAATACGAATGTAAAATGTATTTTCATTACGATTCAGAACTTGCAAATAATTTTGTTGAGGGACGGGTACAAACTCCGTTAAAGTGTTTTTAGTAGCATAATAAGCAACAAAATTGACTAAATTAGATGCATTTAAAACTTTAAATTAATACAGAAATTTGATTTAGCAACTGCAGCTCTATGCAGCAGAAAAGGCTTGATTATGCACCTCCAATTTCATGCTCAGATTCTATTTCAGCAAACGTGCTGCAAATATAACCATATATGGGTTAAATCGGTCATTCGAATGCGAGGCGTCATAAGGAACGAGCAAATACCGTCTACTTTTACATTCTAAATTAAATTTATCGAACTCAAGACGTCCATTTAAAAGATATAAAGCTATATCGGACAATTGTGAAAAGGAAGGGAGAGGTTATTTGATTCAGTTCTTTCTAGCTTTTACAAAATATTAAAGAATAATGTACATAAATCTAGGTTTCTGCGTCTGTCAATTAGAATTTACAGCGGAAAGATTAAACCGCATATAAAAGACCAATTTTTATGGGAGTTATTAGGAGCGGTGCATAGAGCCTAGTTTAGCAAACGCATATCGTTCGAAATTTGGCTATAAAACACATTTGGCCAGAAGACACTTGGTAATTCCAACGCTTCCTTCTGGGTTCCAAATTTTTCTCATATATATACGAGGTGTGTTCAA
Organism: Philornis downsi; assembly: GCA_019455685.1. Lineage (NCBI taxonomy): Eukaryota > Metazoa > Arthropoda > Insecta > Diptera > Muscidae > Philornis > Philornis downsi. The sequence continues at coordinate 985,761 of JAHXMU010000300.1, read as the reverse complement.
AAATAAGGCGAATTTTCAAATTTCATGGGCTACGTATATTCGACTTTCGATTATAATTTTTGTTATGTTGGCACACTCGTTTCGAAGATATGTTGACGGTTTTAGCCATATAGCATGTTTAGTTTGTTCCTGTTTGTTCCATAAATAACGTAAATGTTTTGCGTGTTCGGCGATTTTCTGCTATCGAAAAAATGGATCAAAGAAGTTGCATCAAATTTTGTGTAAAAAATGGAATTAAGTGTTCAAAAACACTTGAAATGTTGACTGTGGCATACGGTTAGAGTACTCTGAGTCAAAAAAAAATGTTTACAAGCATCACTCAGGAGTTGTTGAATGATGTAAACGATGGTCCAGATTAAAAGGGTCATAATTGGCGACGAATCATGGGTATAACGTTATGACATCGAAACCATAGCCTAATCGTCCCAATGGAAGACGAGAGCCAGGAGAGCCAAGACCAAAAAAAAAAAACACGCCAAGTTCGATCAAATGTCAAGGTTTTGTTCACTGTTTTCTTCGATTACCATGGCGTAGTGCATCAGGAGTTCTTACCACAAGGTCGTACGGTAAATAAGGAGTATTACCTTGAAGTTATGCGCCGTTTGCATTAAGTAATACGAGAAAAACGACCGGAATTGCGGACGCAAAATTCATAGCTTTTGCATCGTGATAATGCACCTACTTACTCATCTTTGCTTATGAGAGATTATTTGGTTAAAAACAACACCGTTATCATGCCTCAGCCATCGTTTTCACCAGATTAGGTCTCCTGCGACCTTTTCCTGTTCCCAAGATTGAAGAGACCCATCAAAGATCGGCGTTTTGCGGCGATTGAGAAGAAGAAAACCGAATCGCTAAGAGAGCTCAAGGACATACCAAAAGGTGCATATCAGAACTGCTTCGAAATAATATATTTTGATGAAAATTCATCTTATTTTTTGAACATACCTCGTATATAACCGTCATTCTTCATGGTATAAATATTACGTTTTAGCTGTTATAATGAAAGTGACATCTCAATTCTTATTTGGTCGTAATTATATTTTTATTTTTAGCAACATAATTACAATCATATCTATGTTAATTTATTTCAAATGCATAAATCGAATTATAAATACAAAATCTGAATTATATTTGGAGTTTTATTATATGATATAGGAATGAAAAACGTAACTTTCGTGTCTACCCTTAGCTTTTTCTACACAATGATTGATGAAAAAGACTTGAATGAAATCACAAATGCAAAACCTACGCCATCTTTTACAAGATTTAAGAGAAAGCAGAAAAAATGTTCAGAATTTAAATAAATCTTAAATGCCAGCTTACAAAGTAGCGAAAACTCTGTCTCACAATGCAAATGATGAAACGGACGTCAATAGGAAAGCATTTCGCAAGGAAATTTGGCTGCTGATGTCACAATGATGAGATTTTTTTCAGAAGTATAGGGTTATCCACTTTTCGTTTTCAAGCAAAGTTAAATAAAACACACATAAAGCGATGATTGCGAAATTTTTCTTTTTATTATAATGTTTGGACCTTGCCATTACGTACGAAATGCAATATCATTTAAATAATCCTCTCTGGATTGGTTGCAGTAGTGGATGCTTTTGAGTTTCCTTTAGGATCATTTTTGAAAAAATACGGCCCAATGACACCTCCAGACCATATAGCGCGTCACTTTTACCGAATGCAATAGCTTTTCTGCAAACACTTCTGAGTTCCCCGAGCCCATATCCGACAATTTTGCTTATTGACGTAACTGCCGGTGAAAAATGAGCTTCATCGCTGAAGAAAATTTCGTTCGATTGGGAGCCCACATTTGAATTACCACTTTTGTAGTAAGTTTTAACTATTTTTATGCGTTTATCGGTTATTAAACGATCCACATTCTTAAATGGCAAACCTTTCATCAAATTGATAACACTTCAGATGTCAGGTATTTAGGCATTCAGGTTTTGAAAGCACTAAATGGATAACCCTATATGAAAAGGAATGGACTTCACAGCTATATAGACAGAGAGGCTAAATGTAGGCAAAAGCCCGCGCCAACAAGTTTGAAATGTTTGCTGTCCGAACTGCATAGCTAATCAAATATATTATAAAAATTGTAACATCAACGGCTCATAAAGTTTTACGCCATGGCCAACAAAAAAAGTGGAATACCAATCTCTCTCTCTATTGTAGAATTATCAGAAGAGGCACAATAATCTAATAAAGGGACTTGACACAGGCAAATTTTCTCGAAGGAGCCAAGGATTTTTTACCAAATTGCTAGCGTCATCAAATCCAAAAATGTCATAACTGAGACATGTTAGATTAACGGATCTAAAAACAATATAATCGGCAAAAGTAATTGAATTGTTTGGAAAAAAATTGTGATTGTTTTGTAGAAAACTGAAGTATCGAAGTGCAAATTGTTTTCTCTTTAGAGGAATTCCGCTCACGGGGACATTTCTTAGTGAAAATTATTTAAAACAACTTTATTTATGGAATTGTCTTTGAATGTTTTCTAAATAACCAAAAATTAAAATTTTTATTCTCAATTCAAATTTTTAAAATTAAGTTTTAAGATGTACTAAAAAAATGAGACTTTGATACCTCGCTTAAGTATCGAATTTTTCGTATTTTTTTCATTTCCTAAAATTTGACGATCTATTCAAGAACCTGCTTCTTCAATCAGTTGCGAAAATATAGATAGATAGTGTAAGGCATGCTTTGCATGTATGTTTCGTTTTTGTTTATAGGTATATGTGTATGTTTACCGATGTTGCCAACCAATAGTAAATGGCGATGTATTCTTTTCTTCCCAGATCCACAATCGGTTATCCGGTTGGTTTTCAAACTGTTCCCAGGACTATAACTACTATACTATATAGGTTACCAAAGTCTGCGTATGAGGAGTTACGATCTGAATTTTGAAAAATCATCAATATGTATGGGAGTACTATAATGGGAGTGACAGTTTACCAAGTTTACAAAAAATATTTATTCATTCATCAATTTCTATTTTATCTCCTTCAAAGTAGTCCCCCTCAGATATAATACAGTCCTCGAACCACTTCCGATATGCGCTCTTTGGTACATCCTTGAGCTCTCTCAGCGATTCGGCTTTTACCTCCTCAATCTCCTATTCAATTTAAGGAACAGCAAAAAGTCGCAGGGAGCCAAATCTGGTGAATACGGTGGCTGAGGCATGATAACGGTGTTGTTTTTGGCCAAATAATCTCTTACAAGCAAAGATGAGTGAGCAGGTGCATTATCATGATGCAAAAGCCATGATTTTTTTCCACAATTCCGGGCGTTTTTTTCGTATTGCTCCACGCAAACGGCGCATTACTTCAAGGTACGACCTTGTGGTAAGAACTCCTGATGCACTACGGCATGGTAGTCGAAGAAAGCAGGGAGCAAAACCTTGACATTTGATCGAACTTAGCGTGCTTTGTTTGGACTTGGCTCTCCTGGACTCTTCCATTGGGACGATTGGGCTTTGGTTTCGATGTCATAACCATATACCATATGACCATACACCATATAACCATATGAGTTGTCACCAGTTATGACCCTTTTAAGCAAATCTGGATCATCGTTGACGTCATTCAACAAGCTGAGCGTAGCTCATGCGACATTGTTTTTGGCCAAAATTCACAATTTTGGAACGAACTTCGCTGCCACACGCTTCATTCCCAAAATTTTCGAAAAGATTGCATGGCATGAGCCAACCGATATACCGACATCCTCAGCATTGCTGCTATTGGATAGAAATCATTTCTGTAAGCTACTAGTTACGGATGGCAGCACAAGTGGAGAAACTCCACCAATGAAGTATATTGTTCAACACCTATCTGCTTACCAGCAGAGCTGTTTGAGAAACAAAGGTTATGGAATGGGAGCCACCTTATAAGGAGACTGATGGAAATCTGGTTATAAATAAGCAGAGCATGCCGATATGAGGCAGAAATCATTTCTGTAAGCTACCAGTTAAGGATGGAATAGATTATTCAGCACCAATCTGCCTGTCGGCAGAGCAGCTGTTTAAAATAGGTGGTAATGAGTTAATATTCAGCACATATAACTGGAAAAAATTACTGTATTACCAATGATTGGAATTTAAGTTTATTATGACTTTTGTTCAAAAAGGCCATCTTTGTGTATTTGCCAAAGAGTCTTCTGCCCACCGTTTATAAGTTTTTGTCGAGTGTAATATGAGCTAGACTAAGGCTCGATTGGATTTGACCTTATTAGTGAGGCTTTAGATCACTACTGTGCAGATATTCAAATTGTGGCAAATATCAAAAAAATTAGACCACCACCTATATTACCTTGGCTACAAATAAGTATTCAACAATCAAAAAAAGGCAAAAAAAACAATTATGAAGTTTACTATTCCCGCAAATAGAACGGACATTGCTATGCCTACATGTCATGGTTGCCGTTCCCCGTCGCCGAACGGAAGGGGTTTGGAGTTATCCCCGTCTCCCACCGGTAAGGATACTGCATCCTAGCAATTTTTTTCTTCATTTTCTCAAAATTTTCATCAGTAGTTGATGTGCTGGGGAGTCCAGAGCGAGCGTTGTCATTCACATCTTTTCGACCTTCTGTGAAAAGCTTGTAACTCTTGTGAACATTTTTTTGACTCAGAGTACTCTCACCGTATGCCGCTGTCAACATTTCAAGCGTTTTTGAGCACTTAATACCATTTTTTACACAAAATTTGATGCAACTTCCTTGATTCATTTTTTTCGATAACAGAAAATCGCCGAACATGCCAAACACTTGTCTTATTTATGCCTTTCACTAACAAACTAAACATGCTATTTGGATAAAACTGTCAACATATCTTCAAGACGAGTGTTTCAACATAAAAAATAATAATAATCGAAAGTCGAATGTACGTAGCCCGCGAAATTTGAAAATGCACCTTATTTTTTGAACACACTTCGTATTTGAATTACAAACCTGTCATTTGTTTGGAAAGTACTGGAAGAAGGTGGATTATTTGGTCTATTTTTCTTAAGTTTTGCGGAGAATTATAAATCAATGTACTGGAAAAAAATGAAGCCACTGGAGCTGGAAAGATTAAATTTCTGAAAATTGGCCAATTTGTATGGGAGTTACCCGAAACGGCATGGAATCGTAGGTCATTTTGATTCTCAGAACTAAATTTATCAGTTGCCTTTCATGTGATAAATTTGGATAAATTTAATGTAACTGCTTGAAAGATATGAAATTAAGAATATATGGGTTAAATCGGTTGTTTATATGAGGGATACCAGAAAGGCAAAGATTACTTGATCGACTTTTCCCAAATTTTGCTAGACTCTATAAAGCAATACAATGAGCAAACATTTTTGGTTGCCTCAATATACGAGTAAGCAGTTACAGGGAAAATATTGAATTTCGAAAATCTGACATTCTCTAGGGGAGGTATCCGAAGGGGCGTTAAAATGCTTTATCTTCTGCCAAATACGACTGAATTTAACCCAACTGTATAAAAGATATTAACCTCTGAGTATATAGATTAAATCGGCCATTTTACAGAAGGTATCAGACGGAATGATTTTTTCAGATTTTGCCAAGAATTATAAACCAAAGTTATGGACTGAAATTTAGGTCGCTGCAATCTACGAATTATCAATTTGTATGGAAATCATCAAATTGTATGGAAGGTACCAGAAGTGGTGGACAGATGTAGTCTATTTACGATCCCCTGATACCATCCAGCAAAATATTAAGCTACGCCCAATTTTTATCAGCCAGCCAGGCGGACGTGCAGCGCTGAATCGACTTAAAGCCATGAAACACATTTGGTCAAAAGATACTTTAAACGCTACCTTCTGAGTGTTGTATTTTTAGCGGTACCAATTTTTGTCTTCAAATGTTGATGTGAAGGTATAAAAATAACGATTATTTGCCGTCCGTTGTGCACATATTAAGTTCAACACTTCGTGTAGAATGTTATCGAAAGCTACACAAATTATTTTTTTACCAACTAACTGTGTGAAAAGTATCTGCGAAACAGTATTTAAAATGTAGTCTTAGTAGTTTTTCAAATTTCCTGTGGAACAGTAAGCCCGTTAGTCACGTCTCTTGAAATGTATTTAACTTTTTTTTTTATCGAATAAAGGAAGATGCGTGTGGAACTCTTGTGTAACATCAAATTAACTTTACACTCTTCACTGAAACTCAGTCACACCTTCATGAATAAAAAATCCATTAATTTTATCTATAAAAACTCACCTCCAAATACATTATGGAACAACCAATCAACGTTATCAACAAAAATATTGGGCTGGCCACTTTGAAAACTTTCAGTTTGCGATGATGAAACAGATAGCCGGCCAGAATACAGCAACCTATGGCACAAGCCACGGAAATTGTAAGCAAAGATATTCTGAAAAGTATACCGCAACATAATCCTTAATTAACATTTCCTTATTTCCTTTAGTACCGCGAGCCATCTTACCTAAACGGCCAATTGTAATCCGCCAAACATGGCTCCGGCCCCGTGCACGATTCACAGCCCGGAGCACACTTCAGACACGTGAATACCTCTGAATAGTAATTGCTAATGTTATCCTGGTGTTCTTTCCAAGCAATTTCCATAATGGTGCCATTGAAACCATCTGGATGCCTGATGGAGTAATAGCCGCGTTTACACAAACATTGGTAGGCACCGCGTGACCAAGTGTTTGGTGTTGCCAAAATCTTGCTTGTTGTTATTGTCGGTGATTCCGAGGTGGGTAGGCGATAATCGCACTAAATTGTTAATGCCGGCGGAAGGAGAGAAAGTAAAGAATGCCAAAGAGGAAACAGTTTCAATATAGCGAACGTTTAAATGAACAACAATAAAAATTTTAAAAAGTTACACCATCATGTTCATTCATGCATAATATTGACATTTTCAAATATCATTAAACAATTCTTCGCCTCTTCTAAGAAGCACACGATTGCAGCCCTTGCGTTGCGTTGCGTGCGTGGCACCACGTCGCACGTTCACCCACAATCATACCTACCATCATTGTGTCACGATGACACTTATGCGACTTGTGAAACGCTTGAATGTCATTAATGAACTCCGTCGTGTGTGTATCGACCAAATGTAATCGCCGCGTCTGTATCTGTTGATAATTGAACCGGTAGGCCACCGGTGCTTCGCACTGATTCACACGCAATCCAGTGACATCGATGTCAATGCTGACAAAACCACGCAGTCCATGTCTTCCGTTCGGTGGTATGGCAATGCTGTACGAGAGAACCCATTTACTGAGGGAGCACGAGAAGTAGGGGTATGTCCACCAGCCTTTGTAATAGATGTTCGGTGGGCTGGGTGCGAATTTCGGTGAGCGTAATGTCGGTGAGGAGCTTTCGTCAGCAAACCTATAAATAGAAATACGAACGCATTGGGCAGATAATGGTTTTGCGTATTTATTTGCATATTTTAATCGTATGAAATAAATGAATATTTAAATATTTGTTGAAATGTAAAATTTAAGTAAAATCGTAAAAGTTTTAGAAGTGGTGCGTTTGGGTCAAAAGTCATGGTTTTTGATATTTTAGGCATTCCTACGCCAATATCTGCAAAATCCATCATTTTGTGGAGATTTTCAAAAAACTTGGGGAATGGGTGCGTTGCGGATTGTCCTAGGGGGCGACATAGGTTCAGAGGAAGAAAACGTGGCTGACTAAGGAACGAATTTAACTTTGGAAAATGTGTGTGTTTTAAGTGATTTTTCCCAACATTTGTAGTAGATGTTCAATAATTAAGAGCAGTATATAGCGGTAGTTGATACGCCAAAGGTTACCTAACTCATATACCGACATATTTTTTAACAATTCCGAGCGTGGTTATTCGAAAATGCAAAAAAAACAAGAATTTTTTGTAGGAAAATGTTGTATAGCATGTATGATAAAATGGTACTATCGATTCGTTCACATAAACAGAGATGAATTTTCGCATTATTCACAAAATAACCCGCTGGTGTTGCATATGAGAAAAATTGGTCATATAAGAGCAAAGAAAGCCATCTTTAGAAGAATATGACTTTTTTGATGTTTTTGTAAATTTTCAATTAAATTGTTAACTAACTTTACATCTAACTATATCTATTTTCTGTAAATCTTCTTCACTTGGTGGCTGAAAAAACTTACGTTTTTCTTCATTGAGTTGGTTTATTGGTTATTGCTTGGCAGCATTTATAAAAATTTGATCAACTAACCACACTCCTACTGGTAACTGCTTTACAAATGATAGATTTAATCGGTCCGCCCTGGTTCATATCTTTTATTTAGTTCCAGTAATTTCAGTGGAATTTGACATACATACTTTAAGTGTTCCGGAATGAAAATAAAAGTAATTGATACTAACCTTCAGGCACCTCCCATGCAAATTGTCGGATTTCGGAAAAGTCATTTTTCCTCAGTAATTTTCAAATATAGGCTGCGCTAGAATAGGTTTTGTCCATAGTATTGATATATAAAGCTCTATAAAACCTGAAAAAGATCGATCAAGTAGTCGCGCTTCTTCTGGTACCCGCCCGTATACATACATCGACTTAAATCATAAATTCTTAACTTCATGTACTTCTAGCAGTTTCACTAAATTCAGTCAAATTTAATGCATATCGTGCTTTTGGTGAAATCAGTTCTGAGAATGAAAATAGAGTGCTTTGCCACGAAAGTCTGAGAACTGACTTTACTTACATCTTTGTCGATTGCATTGCGTTATAGTGTTTGGTAAAATTTGAAAATGTCAACGGGATAACCAATTCCTTGCTGGTACTTTCCATACAAATTACCTAATGCTGCCTAAATATACCTAAGTCCGTACTTTTCACGCAATCGCACTAAATTCGAACAATACAGTGCCAGGCATTGACACGCCCCTTACGGTATCGCACAATCTGGCAAATTATGATTTTTCTTTTCTTATTATGCCATTTTTTTCATTTTTTAATAAAATTTAAGTTACTTCGCCTCTTCTAGCGCTGCACACACACTATACGATACATATAGTAATTTTTTAAGATTTAAGTTTTTCAGGTTGGCAGCAGTGGTTGGTAATGGCGTCCAAACGTCATTCGTCAAAGTGAAAAGTGTATAGTATACTCTGTCATTTCGTAATGGAATGACGAATTACCTACCACAACATCTAATATTTGGTGAATGGGCCTTACAAAAGCTCAATGAAAATCCGCTGTTTTGTCGAAAAATTGTGTTCAGCGATGAGGATTATTTCTTGCTGAATGGATACCTAAACAAGCAAAACTGTCGCATCTGGAGTGATGAACAGCCACATGCCATACATGAATTACCGATGCATCCCGAAAAAACGACAGTCTGGTGTGGCATATGGGCTGGTGGCATCATCGGTCCATTTTTCTTCAAAGACGACAGTGGAAGAAACATTACCATTAACGGCGAACGATATCGAGCCATAATACGCGAAACAATGGATATGTTGAGGGATGAATTTGGTGAGCAACTTATCTCTCGATTTGGTCCCGTGAGTTGGCCCCCAAGATCTTGCGATTTAACGCCTTTTGATTATTTCTTGTGGGGTTATGCCAAGTCGTTGGGCTATGTGGACAAGCCGAACACTATTGAAGCCTTACAGGATAACACAATACGTGTTATTCGCGGTGTGACGAAAAATTGGACCTTCCGAATAGACATCTTAAGACGGAGCTGAGGACAACATTTACATGAAATTATCTTTAAAAATTAAATGGCAAAGCCCAATTTATTAAAAAGTTTTAATATGTGATGCAAATTTGAGTGTTTTGTTCAATTTAAAAAAAAACTACGGTTAGAAAATCACCTTTTATAAGTCTAAATTCAATTGAGTAAAGTAACCACTTTCGGGCTCAAGGTTCAGGGAACAGTCTAGTTTATTTGCACTAATGATTTCAAAACCTCCGGTCTGGCAAGGCTGTCAGCTGTTAAATACCAATCATCTAAAGTGTTATTTATTTATTGAGAGATTTGCCATTTACGAATATGAATCGTTTGACAACCGAAGAATGCGTAAAAATATTTAAAATTTACTACAGAAGTGGAGATTCAAACGTGGGGACTTTGCATGCAGTCCGGGCTGATTATGCTCGTCATAATCGACCCACTGTGCAAGAAATTGGCACGATTATTATGTGCGTCATCGCAATGGCTTTCAATTCTGATTTTTGAACAAAATTTATTACAGTGATGAAGTTCATTTCTCACTCGGTGGTTAGTTCAACAAACAAAATTGTCGCATATGAGGCTCGAAAAACCTTGAAGTGATCGTGCAAAAGCCATTGCATGCGGTGCGCATCGTTACTGTCAATTCAGAGCGCTAACGCTGTATGCTAACCGATTTTTTGGTCTGCAATTGAAGATTATGAACTGAACGATATGTGGTTTCAACAAGGCGATGCCTCGATCCACACAATACAGCCGGTTTGGCTTTATTGTGAGGAAAGTTTCCAGAAAGCGTAATTCCAAGTTTTAGTGACATTAATTGACCACCAAGATCATACGATTTGACGCCGTTCTACTTTTGTTTGTGTGCTGCAACCAATCGAAGAGATGCAATTTCTGAGAATACCTGGCTGCTATATGATTCCTGTTAGAGTCGAGAGGTACATATTCTTTTGGATGTCGAGAAGGCCTGCTCCCAATCTTCCCATTTGCGTTTTACCACTGACTTAAAAGTGTGACATTTGAACTTGAACTGACTTCATCTTCTTAATATATAAAAACGTTCGTGCATATGTTTGTCCGACCATCAGATCTTAACGATTACAGCTACAGCAGCCATATTCACACCATAGGGTCGGTTGGTGCCCGATTAGGTTTTAATGAAGTTTGGGGCCGGTAGGTGGCGCTGGGGTAGACTTATTTCAAAAATTTATATTAATGAACCAATTTAACTGAAATTCAGAATGTGTGTTTCTTTGACCATGAGAAATTTGTTTGTGTATAAATGAACCCGGTAAGTGGCGCTGAGGTGGACTTATTTCGAAAATTTATATTTATGGTCCGATTTTACTCAAATTAAAAATGTATGTATGTTTCATCATTTTAACATTTTGTATATGTTTAAATCCAGTAGGCGGCGTTTCGAAAATAAATTTTTTCCCTCCGATTTTACTCAAATTAAAAATGTATATATGTTTGAACATTTCAATCTTCTTTATATACATATATAATTCTACTGTACGGGCGTTGTCACTGAACTCCTCCTAAACGGCTGGACCGCTTTGCATAAATTTTTGTATATGCGTCTGGGTGGTGCTCCGGATGGTTTAGATTTACCATTTGGTCCAATTGGACAAAGGGGCGTGGTACCTCCCATACAAACAAAAAATTAAAAATCAATTATTTCTGCTCCTGCTTACTGTATTTGAACAAAATTTTGTGCGTAGGTTTGGTGTACATATCTTAAGTGCTACTGAAAATATGGGCGGGATTGGACAATGGGGCGTGGTATCTCCCATACAAACCACAAATTAAAAATCCATTATTTCTGATCCTGCTAACGGTATTTGAACAAAATTTGGTGTATAAGTTTGGTGTACATATTGTAACTTCTGCTGCAAATATGGGCGGGATTGGACGAAGGGGCGTGGTACCTCCCATACAAACCACAAATTAAAAATCCATTATTTCTGCTCCTGCTAACGGTATTTGAACAAAATTTGGTACATCGGTTTGGTGTACATATCTTAAGTGCTGCTGCAAATATAGGCGGGATTGAACAATAGGGAGTGGTACCTCCTATACAAACCACAAATTAAAAAGCAATTATTTCTGCTCCTGCTAATGAGACATTTCCAATAAAAATAAAATTTGAAGGCAAAGCAACGTTTGCCGGGTCGGCTAGTTTCTTATAATCTTTAAAAGGCAATATATATGTATTTGACGTTTTAATTCTCATTTAAGGCAACGAATAATAGAATAAAACTTAAAACAATATCTTTCACATATTTGAAAGTTTCTCTTCGCCAAACTTTGTGGAATGCATGGTTGAATATTACGATACAAAAACAAGGAAAGAAGTGATGGACATGACAAGAATCGCCCGTAACAATAATGAAAACATAGTTGCTATACAAACAAAAGCAGGAAGAAGTTTGCCAAAAATAACACAGTGATAGAAGAAACTTGGAAAGAAAAACAAAAAGTTCTCGTGGGTAGATCAGTTTTTCGTTTGGGTCTGGTCGAATATTGGTGTCTTTATTTAATCACAGGTCGATAGAGTATAGTATTGAATAGAGAATGATGCATATCTTTTTTGATGTCATGACAAAGTTTTGAATTCTTGCCAAACTGATACTTGTTGGTGAAATAACATTGTTGAACGTGAAGTCTTCACTGAAGTTTGATGAAGATCTTATGGAGCTACTTTATACCTAATTATGCATTCGAAACTTTTGTAGTCGAGTTTGTTCATTTCAGAAGTAGTGATCTAACTTAAAAAAAGAGGAAAAGCAAACGATTTTTTTGATTTCTGTTTGCGTTTCTCGATCCAAAAAGTTGATACATCGCATATATATAGTAATCCTTTTTTTGTTCAATGGTCTAAATTATTAAACATAAGAATAAAAAAATATTGTTTGATTTACATTTTTTTTTTGCTCGTTCAACATAATTTTGAAATTGTCTTTGTCACCGTTGATAATAACTTAGATTTAGATATGTAAAAACAAATTTAAGACTCTGCAACAGAACTGTCCTTTCGGAGAAGCCATTTTCTGGTGTTGTACTTCAACTTTATAATACCAAAATAAGAAGAAAACGCACGAAAAACTTTCGGATAACGAGGTTGATAACCGGCGCAGAAAAGGGCTACCGACAAAATTTTGAAACGTGACGCATTAGAGAAAGGACGCAGAAGAGCAAAATCGTTTTCTACTTCTTATTATGTGGCGACTGGAACAGACATCTTTATCTATTATACACCGCCCGTAGAAAATAATTCCAAGCGCTTCGATCTTCTTCTCTTCTCCTCCAATTCGTCACACCAAGTTTTGATAGTATTCTGAAAGCTCGGTCCTTCCAACGGAGTTTTGGTCGAACGAAATCCTTGGTATTATTTTCTACGGGCAGCATTGTTTGTATAAAAACTTATATGTATTTTAATTCGCTGCCTAGAGTATAGCAAATCAAGTAAACCCGTTTCTCTGTTGGTCGAATACGCGAAAATCGTTATTCATTTGTGTCTGATGAAAACTTCGAGTGGTTGAGTAGCCGATAAGTCTAGTAAACGCTTCTCAAACTGACATTCTGAATCGGTGTTAAACTGAAGATTCTGTTTAGTGGATCTAATAATAGAAAAACTTGATGACCTCGCCTTTTTTAGTCTTAGAAATTAGAGCTAACGTAGAAAAGCAAAACATATTTCTGAAACGTAATATCGGAGTTATTAAGAATCTATTTTCTATTACTCGTTAACAAATAAGAAATTTATTTTTTACCATAATCTCTTGAGTTAACTAGTTGTCTATATGGCCGATAGACACGATAACGGCCACAAATCTGGTACAGCCTAATATTTTGTCAGGTCATTGGCGGGGATTGCAAATGGGTTATATCGATCTGAAGTTTCTAGAACGTCCACATACATTGATCGATATTCCGATGATCAATTTCTACTTTATAACATGAAATTCATGGACTGCAGGACTCGATCGGTTAACCAATTTCTCTTCTGGTACCTCCCTTATAAATGCTCCGTATAACTTATGTATTCTTAGGTTCAAATCTTCTATCCGGTTTCAGTGAATTCAATCAGATTCGGTAAATAGTAAGGGCTTACTAAGGCAATGTCTAAAAACGAAAAGAGCACGTTTTATTACGGCCCGTATCTCCCGTACAAATAGCTCGATTTTCTGGAATTCAATTTTTTCCTTTAACACGTAGGTTAATTGCAGCGCAATATTTTTCTCTATATTTTTTCATAAAATTTTACAAAATTGACCGGTTAACCATACCCCTTCTGGTATCCCATATATTCTTATGTTCATATCTTATAAGCAGTTACACTAAATTCGGTAAAATTTATTTCATATTAAGGGTTTCCTACAGTAGTATCTGAGAATGAAAATGGATCGTATTTTCGCGTCACTTTCGCTATCACCTAAATAAATTGACTGATTTTCCGAAATTAATTTTTTTCCCTGCAACTTCCAATTCATTCACTGTGGATGACTAAATATTTACTTATTATATGTGGCAAAATTTTGGAAAAAGCTACACAATGACGGAGAAGACACAAAAATGCTGAAAAAACATTTCTTTATTTTTCAACATAACCTATTTTTAGTTCGATGCGTTGTTTCCAGCGATATACAATAGGTTCTATACCCTGTTTATAGTAGGAACTGCCAAACTCATTAAAATAGTCATTAACCGCAGGCACCATCTTTTACCTGGCATATCTTTTACCGCCGAGCCGTGGATTCAAGTTTGGAAATAGAAAATAGTCCGAGGGAGCTAAGGCTGGCGAATTGATGAAGCAGTTCGGGCTTTAATTCATTAATTTTCTCCATCGCAATAACGGATTTGTGTGTTGTTGCATCATTGTCTTGATGAAACCACACTTTATTTTTTTCCAAATGTGACTTGATAATTTTGTCACCTAAACGCTGCAATAAATTAACATAATATTTGCCGTTGATGTTGTGCATCCCAAGCACCAATATTACTGTTCCTTTGTCTCAGCTGTGAAGTGGTGGATTCATGTCTCATCCATGGTTATCAATCATTGCAAAAATTGAAACACATCGCCAAACACTTTACTGAAACATCTTCACGACGCTGTTTTTGCTCTATTGCGCACAATTCAATTGCGGTAATTTACGAAAGGATCAGTCGAAGCATATTTGAGATAAGAAGCAAATCCCCTTGGAAAATTATCTTAGGGCTTGCTTGCTTTCTCAGCCAAAGTACCTTTGAAGTCACTGGTATGAAGTAAGCTTCATCCCGGTTAGGAGTGAGGCCTATCTAGACACCAAGTTTCCGCATTACCTTCAGGAGACCCTGAAGCAACGCAAGATCACTGAAAACACATGTTCGGGCAACAACAGCCAGCACGAAGCTCCCACAAGGGGTCCTACGCCACGATCAGGTAAGAATAAATAGTTCTTGAGGCCCCTGATCTCTCGTGCTACCAGAAAATAAAAACCCTCTGGTCAGAGCTTTGCAGACAAAAACAGCTCCAGTTTCGTTATATCATACCCGGAATGGAACTGGTCGTCCATCGTATATATTTGCACAAAGCACAGACGTGTACCTGCAACAGGTCGCAGCTACACGCCCTTGCACTATGCAAGCACATACAAAAAGAGGAGAGAAGAGAAAAGAAGGAATAGAAAAGAAAGAGTAGTGAATAGAAAAGAGGAGAAAAGAAGATAAATGGGATACTGCTACAACACACATTCATATGCACTGTACCATTGTACTGTACATACGACAGTGCATTATCGCTACAGAACCCCTAACCTCTAATAACAACTAAAAATAAAAACTACCCCCCTAACGCTTCCTCCTACTCCGAAGCCTGGCAAACAACCTGCCTGCAAAGTGACGTGCCTCGGCCAACCTGCTTTCTGAAGTTAACACGTCCGTCATCTCTCAATTGTCTCCAACCCTCACAACCCCTAATGCGTCCAAGTCTCTAATATCATCATACAAAGCACTACTGTCAGCCAGGTCTTTTTTGTGCAGAAACTCGTTCAAAGAACCATGCCCCGTCAATATGAAGCCCAGACTCAAGTTAAAACCAAAGTCAGGATTCCCATTAACGAAGTAGACATCCCGCACAAAAGCATATGTGGATCTACCCTTGTGTGACAGATCCCATATGGCTTGCCATCTGGTAGTCACACATTTCCCCAAAACTGTCCTGCCTTCTGCCCTACTTAGATTTTCTATGGCCTGTATATCCCTTACAAGGTCTATACCCGCCACAGAGCATCCTCTCTTCACCTGGAAGTCGACACAGAACCTCCAAGTCAAGATACACAGCTCCCATCAAAACCTGCAGAGCATCCGTGGAAATCGTTCTACATACAGGCATACAAGCAAGCAGTAGTACCCGCTGGCATGACTGTACCAAACGACAGCTCAATTGCGCACAGTTTTCTCATCTTAATTTTCGGTCAGTATACGAGTTATACCCCTTTTTGGAACGCCTATCATTTCAGGTAACTCACACACCTTCAGCCGACTATCACCAAATACCATTTTGTGGATTTTCTTAACCGTGTATAGCGTGAACATCTTCATTGGTCGACCACTACAGGTTTCGTCTTGGCAGCTAGTACGGTCATTTTTAAACTCTGCTACACAATACTTTACAGTCGTAAACGAAGGAACAGGCTCTCTCAGAGTCTGTTCCGTTTTAATATTGGTTGGGCTGAGACCTTTGAAATGGAAATATTGAATTACATAACGGTGATAATTTTTTTTCACGTTTACAAATTCATTTAGGTCATTTACTTTTGGTGGCTCAAATAAAAATACTTAACAACGTAGCGCCTTGAAACATAAAAAATGTATTTTATAAGATTGCCACTTTTCACCAAAATAATATTTTTTCAACATACTGGCACCGTCTAGCCTTGGAACCGCCCTCGTGTTTATAGCTTCATATGTTTCAATTAGTCGCAAGGTTGACACACGTCATGCGTTCGATCAAATTTAATTCTGAATGATATTGGACTGCAGTACCGGGCATATTCGGGTACCTCTCATACAAATTGATTGATTTGGCGAAATTAAATATCTTCCTTTGAACCCTAATAATTAGTCTGCAATAACCTAAATTTTTTCAATAGCATTTAATGTAATTATTGTTAAAAAGCAATAAAATTGACCGGCTAACGCCGCCAGTTAATTTGTATGGGAGGTACCTATACAAACAAGTTAACTAGCGGTTAATTGTTCCCCTTCTGGTACTCCACGCACTTTTGCACCAATGCAAAATGACGTTGAGTGAAGCTACACGCAAATCAGTTCTCTGTCTGAAATGTCATGTTTTTTAGTCTTTTCTTGTAGAAAAATTCCGACCACTTCTATATACTCGTACATAAAACAACACTCTTTTTTTATATTTATATTTATTTATTGGATCTTCATAAGATGAACTAACAATAAGTATTCAAATCTTAAATATAATGATGTTTAATATGTCCAACCATTGTCAACTGAGCTATAACAATTGTTAATTGTTCTAAAAAATCAAATTAATATTTGAAGCGTTGATGGTTAAAACCGTAGTGTCCCTATTTTTTAAACGAACGTGCCCACGATAGTTCAAGATATTTCGAGCAAGTGTATTGGGATGAGACACTAGTTTTGTAAAATATTTGCCAGCGAATTTTGCGAATTTTGTATACTTAGTATACGATGTATACTTGAGTTTCTAATGTACCACGAAGCAATTGTAATCAATCGCAAGATTTTATTTTGACGCCGCTGAATTTTTTCTACATTGGAAGCTGAAGCAGTGCCTCACAGCTGTATACCATAACACCAAATGGGCTTCAATATAGACTTGTATAATAAAAGTTTGCAGTCTAGAATGAGGGTTGAATTTCGGCCCATCAGCCAATGTATCTGTGATAATTTAAGTTTCATCCGAGTTAGTTTGGTGTCAGTGTGGAATTTCCAGGTTAGCTGCTGATCAAGGGAATACCAAGATACTTCACATATGAGAGTTGAGGAATTATATGATTATTTATACGAATATCAGGGTATCTTTCTCTTCGTAAAGTAAATGTTACGTGGATACATATTTGCTCGTTAACTTTTATTCTCCATAGATTTAACCACTGTTCCCGCTGGGCACTATATTTCTGAAGGTGACGCGATGCTTCACGAGGGCTCTCATGCGTGCTAAGGCAGGCTGTATCATCGGCAAAAGTAGATGTGTGAATGGTACCACTAACAGGCATATCGGAAGTATATCTTAAATATAAAACAGGTCCCAGTATACTGACCTGTGACACACCGGTAGCTATAGATTCCGCCTCACTTAGAAAGCCTCCCTTCTTAATTGAAAACGTTCGGGCGGACATATAGATTTCCAAAAGCTTTTGAGTGTTCGTAGGCAAACATGCCTTTAGCTTTAGTATCAGTCCTTTAAGCCATACCTAGTCAAAAGTATCAGAAACATCGATGAATAGTGCAGAACAATATCTCTTTTCCTCTAAGGCACTTCTAACGATTTGAACCAATCTATGCGTCTGTTCAATGCTGCTATGCCATTTTCTGAACCCAAATTGGTGGTCCGGGATACATCTATTTACTGCTAGTATTGGCGACATTTTAGCCAAAAGCAGTTTTTCGAAAAGCTTTGACATCATGGGTAATAGGCTAATAGGCTTATATTATATTATTAATATTATTCTAATATACTGTCAATAGATATACAAGTAAAAGTTCTTAAAGAAAACAATCGATACCACTTAATATCTTTTATTTTGTTTAGGTTCCTACGAGCTAATTTATTTATTTAAAAACAGATGCACTCTGAAAACCCACAGATAAGAAAACCTTTTTTCTTAAGTGAATTCCATCTTACCCCAAACACGAAAGTTGCAAACCTTATGGCAAATCCAATATGTTTCCCATAGGTTAATACTAATCTAGTGCCCAAAACGTCAGGCACGTTTGCTGTTTTATGCCAAGTGTACCAAATTGTGTGTAAATCGAGAAGTTGCAGCGTTTCACAAAATTGTTTGGCGTTTCGATGAAGTTTTTCAATTAGAATTTTAGTTGATACGAGTTGGCTTCCATACTGTCGTGGCTCGAATGGGTAGCAGTACTCATGTTTGCTGTTTGTTTAAGTAACATCTGTTATGACACAAAACGCAATTTATGAGCTACAAATGTTATCGCTACGAAAATGCTAACAACTAAACTCTTGTATGTTTGTGCCAAAAATAAAGTCATCGTCATAATTTCCTTAGGAAAGTGTGCTTACTGGCTGTTCGTAAGTACGGGTTTCAATAACTCCACACTTAATGGCTTTAGATATTTGAAACGGCATTTGCTGCAGAGGCAGGGGCAACTTACCATGGATACATCTGTGAGGGTTTCTTTGCTATGTGTAAACCGTCTTCCTCGAATCGCACCATCTCTCCATTCTTATCGTGATTTTTCTTAATCCACCACACGTAAGACTGTACGGAGCCATTGGTTATATTCAGTGCCAAGATTCGTGCACCGGTAGTGTATTCATCGCTTAGCAAACCTTTAGCCAGAGCATCCGATAGACCTTGAAATTTGAAACGAAACACAAGAAAAAAAAAAACAAATAAAAAAAAACATGAAAAGAAATGATGAATAAATTAGGTATATGGAAAACTTCAGCATTATTATGTTAGATCATATAACAATTCAGGTAACAACCGGGTAAAAGTAGCCGGAAATCATCCCCAAAGAAGTGCAAATTATATTTCGTTTAAAAAGTAGACCAAAACCAATACAGAAATTTCATTCAAGTAAACTTCAGCTCACGTCATTTCGTTGGAATGTAACCTTTTCAGTTGTAATATATATATTAAACTTTTAATTAAACACTTTCCATATGATTTTCCCCATGATTGACTGAAAGGCGATCTACTAGATTTTTTTTATACAAAAAGTATCTTAACCATTACTTTACCACAGGCTTTTTGTATAAAAAGCGTCTTAGTGGACACTTTTCTGTATGAAAAGTGACTAAGTAAATACTTTTCTGTATAAAAAGTGACGTAGTAGACACCTTTCTGTATGAAAAGTGTCTTAGTAGATACTTTTCTGTACAAAAGTGTCTTAGTAGATACTTTTCTGTACAAAAGTGTCTCAGTAGATGCTTTTAGTAGACACTTTTCTGTATAAAATGCGACTTAGTAGACACTTTTCTGTACAAAAGTGTCTTAGTAGATACTTTTCTGTATAAAAAGTGTCTTCGTAGATACTTTTTTGTACCAAAGTGTCTTAGTAGACGGTTTTCTGCATAAAAAGTGTCTTAGTAGATACTTTTCTGTATAAAAAGTGTCTTAGTAGATACTTTTCTGTACAAAAGTGTCTTAGTAGACGCTTTTGTACATAAAAAGTGTTTTAGTAGACACTTTCCAGTATAAAAAGTGACTTAGTAGACACTTTTCTGTATAAAAAGTGACGTAGTAGACACTTTTCTGTATAAAAAGTGTCTTAGTAGATACTTTTCTGTACAAAAGTGTCTTAGTAGACGCTTTTCTGCATAAAAAGTGTTTTAGTAGACGCTTTTCTGCATAAAAAGTATCTTAGTAGGTAGTTTTCTGTATAAAAAGTGTCTTAGTAGATATTGCATAAATGCATAGATACTTTTCTATACAAAAGTGCCTTAGTAGACTCTTTTATGCATAAAAAGTATTTTAGTAGACACTTTTCTGTATAAAAAGTGTCTTAGTAGATACTTTTCTGTACAAAAGTGTCTTAGTAGATACTTTTCTGTATAAAAAGTGTCTTGGTAGACACTTTTCTGTATAAAAAGTGCCTAAGTAGACACTTTTTAGCCTTTTTTTAATAAAAAGTTTCTAATTAAAAACTTTTCTATACAAAAAGCTTCTTAGTGGGCAATTTGCTATGCATAAAGCGTCTTAGTAGGCACATTGAGCGCGACATTGAGCTTTCCAAATGGAAATTATGTTGTTCATAAGCC
The DNA here is from genome assembly GCA_019455685.1 of Philornis downsi. Classification (NCBI taxonomy): domain Eukaryota; kingdom Metazoa; phylum Arthropoda; class Insecta; order Diptera; family Muscidae; genus Philornis; species Philornis downsi. The sequence goes on along the minus strand of JAHXMU010000300.1, from coordinate 965,090 downwards.
AAAATCGAATTACCATGTATGATTATCTAAAAGTGTGCGGTGTCATCATCAACATCGGCAAACATTTTTCTATTCAAAAATGATCTTAGTGCACACTTTTCTTTACATCTTAGTAGGCATATTTTCTTTTTTTTTTGTGAAAATTGGTGTTGTAGACACATTCCAATATCGAAATAAAGCATATACTATTTTATATAAGTATCTTAGAGAGCATCTTTCTATATAAAAGTGTCTTATTTAGCAAATAACTTTCCAGACGAAAAACGTTTTAGCAGAAACTATTTATTCCGTAACAAAAACGTCTTAACAGACACTTGTTAACACGATAACAGTTTACTGCACAAAAGAGTCATATCAGACTATTATATACATATACCTATATATATATATATATATATGTATATATATATCATGCAGCGATTTACCAAATAATTTTCTATAAGAAAAACGTCTGAACAGGTAGAAGAAACTTCTTCCTTTTTCTGTTTGAAACACTTATGTACGAAAAGCGATTGGCTAAGTTTTTTCCAAATTGAAAACAGTTTTGCAAAAAAGTACAAAAGCGTCTATAGGACATGCGAGCGACGAGAACTTTGCCTATGTCGTACAAAATCCTTTTCTATACCAAAAGCCTTTTACCATGTATTTTACAAAAGGCGTGAAACCAATACGAGAACCATTTTATCAATAAATCCGTTTTACCAGACTATTTTCACTAGAAAATAATTTCACCAATAATTTTTCTCTACCAGAATCATCTGTCAGTCTAAGCTTGTCATCCTATTTATAACAACCGTGTTTCTATCAAAAGCAAGATAGACAAACTTAAAAGTATCTGATGATTCTAAGTAAGGTAAATTTGAACCTTGTCAAAATTGGTCAAAAAGGAAAAATAACTTGCTCATACAAGGACTAATCAAGCTCTGGAAAAAAATGCAATTGAAGTTTTTTTTGAAGAATTGTACTATTATATTTATTCGTAATAAATATGGAACTAGCTGCGTCTAGGGGAGCATTCAATCCAGTTCATATCTTTTTCAAGGGACAACCACCATTGTGAGTATGTTTATCGAAAATTACTTAGAAATATTGAATATCATTGAACACTAGACGTATTGTAATGTGAGAAGTAATCGTTTTCGGTACTTTTTCCCCACAATTTTACCATTCGTTTAACTTTTTAAGGAAAAACGGATGCATTTATTCCACGATGTGTCGTCCTGCAAACGGCATAAGTAACAATAATTGGACCAGTAAAGAAAAATTTGCTGATCCAGTTTATGGAAATTGAGCCATTTTAAAATTTATCTAATATTCTCAACACTTATTCGCCAGTTTAAACCAACGACCAGTGTTAGCTGAAAGGTGGATAAAATGATTTTTTTTTTATTTTCGTGAAACCGGTGCAGAAGTTAAAGTTAGGTGAGCTATCTGTACCTATATATATCCTCATTCAACATCCTTTCGCTTTGATGTAAAAGTGAGCTGAATAGCAGGAAATCTGATTTTTTCCCCATAAATTCGCAGTCTTAGAATGAAGAAACTTACATTTCTGTCCATTGTGTTGGTTTATATTGCTTGATAAAATGACATTAATGATGCCCCTGTAGTGCATTTTTTTAGCATCATATGTTTTCAGCATTTTGCGGGATATAACTAAATTTGGAACATGTCATGTATACTATGAACTAATTTCTACCAAAATTTTGGCACTTCTATAGTGCCAAAAAATGAGGGCACTTCTATAGATTTTCTGGTACCTCCTTTACAAATTGGGCGATTATCTGGAATTCGACCTTCCCCCTGTGTGATAGGTAATTTTTGAAAATATAAATGGAGGACACTTCCAAAGATTTTCTGGTACCACCTTCACAAATAAGTCGTCTACTTGGAATTCGATCTTCCCCCTGTAAGCACCTGACACGTATGTTATGAACTAATTTCTAAAAATATAAATGGAGGGCACTTCCATAGATATTCTGATACCTCCTTTACAAATTGGTCGAGTATCTGGAGTTCGATCTTCCCCCTGTGTGAACTAATTTCTAAGAATATAAATCTATAGATTTGCTGGTACCTTCTTTACAAATTGGTCGAACTAATTTCTAAAAATATAGATGGAGGGCACTTCCATAAATATTCTAGTTCCACCTTTACAAATTGGTCGTCTACGCGGAATTCGATCTTCCCGCTGTAGGCACATGACACTTATATTATGAACTTATTTCTCAAAATATAAATGGAGGGCACTTCCATAGATATTCTGATGCCTCATTAACAAATTGTTCGATTATCTGGAATTCGATCTTCCCCCTGTGTGAACTAATTCCTAGGAATATAAATGGAGGGCATTTCCATAGATTTTCTAGAACCTCCTTTAAAAATTAGTCGATTTCCCAGAATTTGATCTTCCCCCTGTAATTTCTAATTGCACTTGATAACTCGAATAACCCGAGTATTTGCTAATAATAAAGTTTTTTTTTTCAATTAGTGACAAAATGGAATCACACAAAATTACCGATATGAAAAAAATCACTATCATACTTATAATTTAGAAGAGATATGCTAGAATCACTCAACCTTTAGACAGTACTTAGAAATGTTATAAAAGTTACCCTAACCTTTAAAAAACTGTTTTTTCTACAACTTGTTAATCGATGTTAGGAATCTTTTGAAATTTTGACAATCCGAATTTTTTCAAAAATTCTTCCTCAGGACTGTATCCGCGCCCTTCAGGAACTTCTGATACCAATTTGGAACTGTTATGCTCGATTACCAAGAAAATTCTCTAGCATTTTCTTATAAAATATGGATTTTCTAACGATTCCTCATATTAAGATCTACCGTATGTAGATGTGGATCTACCGAAACCCGGTTATGCCAATCGAACATTTTTATTCAATTTTCAACATGTACATATATACTCGTAAATATGTGCTGCCATGTACTTGTACATATATGTATGTACCTATATATGCAGATTGTATTGTATTCAAGTTACATTTTGAATTTATGGCTTACAAATTTGTGGCTTCAGAACTTTTCAGTTTAAATGCGTGTGTAAGACAGACATACAAATACACATGATAATACATTACGAGTACTTTCTTCTATCGATAAGGGGATGCGAGTATCTTTATGTTGAGTATAAAAGGATTTCTTGCTAAAGCTGGTATTAGCAACGGCGAAAAGTTGTCGATGATTTGTCAAAACACAAGATTTACATGTTTTTTTATTTATGCTCGTCTGAATCAAAATCGAATTACAGATATTTTTCGAAACTCTTTATTCATTTAGAAACGTGCGTTTACTTGGCATTATAATTGTGAAACATGTTAAAAACAGAATTATCGAAAAAACAGAAGTACCGTTATTTGCACAAATCCCAAAGTTTCTGTGCATGGTTGTTTCGTCCAAACAAGTATTTTGACAGAACATCATAACAGTAAAAAAATTTACCGTTACACAAATAAATCCAATTTATGGGTGGCCCTATAGATATGGAACCCATCTTATTGATTTTTTTAGTTCTCTAATTTTGCTTCTTAGAGAAAAATTTCCTAATTATTGTTATAGAAAAATTCCCTGATTTTGCTTACAGAAAAATTCCCTGATTTTTTTACAGGAAAATTCCCTGATTTCGCTTACAGAAAAATTCCCAGGTTTTTCTTATAGAAAAATTCCCTGATTTTTCTTACAGAAAAATTTCCTAATTATTCTTATAGAAAAATTCGCCGATTTTTCTTATAAAAAATTATCAGATTTTTCTTACAGAAAAATTCTGATTTTTGTTACAGAAAAATTTTCTAATTTCTTTTTAAGAAAAAATTCTTAATATTAAAGAAAATTTTGCTTATATAGCATTTTCTTTTGTTGTTTAGGACAAATTTTTGTAATTTTCCCAATTTGCGTAAACCTAAAGGTTTGCACTAGCGTATCCTCACTTTGATAATGTATTAAAGCTTTTAAAAATTTCATAGGCATAATTCTAAGAACTTCTTTTTTACTTTTTTAAGTCAACCTTTATTACACTTAGAGAATAACGCTTTCATTTTTCATATAGGAGATTGCTTTTACGTTTTCCAGAATTTATTGTAGAAAACGCAATTAAAAAGTCCGTGTAAAAAAATTACCTACTCGTACACTTCTTCATGTTAGATATAGATTAATTCTTATTGTCTTAATATTGCCTTAAATCGTGACTTGGGATTGCAAATGGTCAAAATCGCTGTCGCTCTTCTGGTACATCCCATACAAAATAACGGATTTTATGTGGTTTGTGATTTTTACAATTTTAATTTTGAATTGGTATAGTGGATGTATTCGTAGGTACATTTTGGTGACTCTTAATATCATATATTGCTTAATATAACCTGTGATGTTAGAAAAATTTGGTAAACGTTCTCAGGAACCGCTTCACAAATGAACTCAAACCCTAAAATATTGTTATTACTTTAGAAACGACTACGGATTTTAGATCAATCACTTTTTGTGACATGCCGTGACATATTTGTGACCGATCGTGGCGTGATGGTAAACACACTCGTCTATCGTTCGCATATCTCAGGTTCAACACAACGACATAACCAACATTATTCTGATTAACATTATTAACATTATTTTAGTGGCGATCACCTCGATGCGTGCTTCAATGAACACTTCGGGTAGTCGAACAATCGACAAGTCTGGTTAAAGATTTTCAAACTGTGACGGAATCGTCGTTAAACCGCTGGTCTTCTTGAGTGAATCTACAAAATGAATTGAGTGTAAGTTCAGCGAATGTAAGAAGTTCTCCCATATCTCATTCATGATGATGCAAGAGAATCTGATTTTTTATGTCGAATTCATCCAAAAGTTGTCCAATCATAATCTTTTGGATTATTTAATACAATAAGTGATGCGAAAGTACTAGAGTTTGTCCCAACTGTTCAGATATCCCTATACGCCTTCAACACCAAAAATATGAGTTTTTGTCATATAAATGTCCACGATGTTATCAGTAATTTCTGGGAATAAAAATGGAGGACACTTCCATACCGTTTCGGGTACTTTACACATTGGTTGATCATCCAAAAATTAAATCTTCTCTCTGTAATTGCTAATTAGTAGAATACAATAGGCTAGATTCTTGCACATTACATTGATTTGTAATTTTATGAACAATTTTAGAAAAGTCAGCCAAGAAACAACGTTTCTCCGGGGACCTCACATACAAACAACCGATTTAAATCATTCACATTATGCATTTTCTGAACCAAGTTCTAAGAAAGAAAATGTGTTTCGACATCCCTGTTGGTACTTCCAAATACAAATTAATCGGTAGTTCGTCCCAGCTACTAAACTAGCTTTTGGCAAGCTTCTCAATCTGTCGCTCAAAGACGTCACAGCATGTCCTCTTCATTGAGCCTACAAATAGAATCCGAGAAGCTCCGAATATCCCATTTATAAATTGCGGGGGAATTTGATTTTTTTTCACCTGACTGAAAATATTGATTTCGTAATTGTTGTTCGGCCTAAAATTTGGTGGATTTGTTTTAAAAATGTAATGAAATGAAATCGAATTAGTCGCCCGCAGATTACACAGAATTTACAGAATTTACGGCATTAAGTGCGTTGAAGACTTAATTTATTGGCGTAAAAAGTAGATTATGATGTCATCACTTCACAAACCACTTCAAACAGTGCCACGCCAACGACGGATGCACTAGATACTCAATAATTTCATTTAAGTCCGAAATATGACACTTTTCCTTATTTACTAAACCACAAAAAGAAAAAAAATCGTGTTTTGATCGCCCACAATTTACGCTGGCTGACAGCACAGCAGTCACCGAAAACATGTTTCTGATTTATTTTTTTATAATCAAATTTGAGAAAATATTATAAACTAATAATATAAAGGAAAACATCACAAGGTATTTAAATTATTATGGAATTGATTTTGAATGAAACGCGATAACCCGCACAATTCGAATATTGATACAATTATTAACTTTATACTTTCAGCCGAAGAAATGAATCATTTGATATGGTCAAATTGTAATTCCCAAAATGACGCTTTTAAATGGCTAAATGAACAGGATTATCCATTTTTCGGATTCAAAAGTAAAATTAAATAAAACACTTTTATTTCATTATAACGCTTAGACCTTGCCATTATGAAATACAACGCCTCTGGATTGGTTGCAGCATTGGATTCTTTTGAAGTAGTTTTCGAAAACTTTTTCGCACATTTCGGGCGTCACATTTGAAGATTATCCGCATAAAAACGGTTTTTGATATAGTCCGACAAAAAAAGTCCAAAGGCGTCAAATTGCATAAATTTAGTGACGTTGCCAAAACATAAAATTACACTTTCTGGAAACTTCTCATGCAATAAAGCCAAAATCGTTCGTTTGAATCACCAGATTTGTAATAAGTTTTCACTATTTTTAGGTGTTCTTCGGTTGTTAAACAATCTATATTCGTAAATATCAAACGTTTCACTAAATAAATAATACTTGAGATGACAGGTATGTAACAGATGACAGCTTTGCCAGACCAGTGTATATGGGTCGTCTAATAACCGAAGAACTCGTAAAAATAGTTAAAACTTACTACAAAAGTGGTGATTCAAATTGGTCACTTTTCGTGCATTACAGGGTGATTATGGTCGTCATAATCGACCTACTGTGCAAGGAATTGGAAAAATTATAAAGAAAATTTGAAGAGACTAGAAACGTTACAGATGTGTTCATGTCTGTGCTTCATCGCAATGTACGCACTGCCGAAAATACCCACAACAACACAGGCAGGAACAACGCAGGCTTTCAATGCTGATTTTTGAGCAAAATTTACTACAGTGATGAAGCTCTTTTCTCACTCGGTGGTTACGTCAACAAACAAAATTGTTGCATATGGGGCTCGAAAAAACCCTGAAGTGGTTGTGCAAAAGCCATTGTATGCGGTGCGGACCGTTACCGTCAATTCAGAGCGCTATGAAGATTATGAACAGAACGATATGTGGTTTCGACAAGTCGCTGCCATGAGCCACACACCACGACTGATATTGGCTTTATTGCATGAGAAGTGTAATTTGACGTTTTTGCGACGTCAATTGGCCGCCCAGATCATGCGATTTGACACTGTTAGAAGATCGGATTGGAAAATCCTCAAACGTTGGAGCATTTGAAAACAACATTGGTCAAGTTATCGAATGGATTAACTGCTGCAACTATTTCAGAGGCAGTCATTTAGATGACATTGCATTTCGTACATAATGTCATGAAAATAAGTTTCATAGCAACCATAGCTTTATGTGTGTTTTATTTAACTTTACTTTTAAAAGCACATTCAGCACATTCCACCATCGGATCCGAAACATCACTTAGAAACTTTGTTATGAAATGCAATCATATCACGTGTAGGAGTAAGTGCAGAAAGTGGAAAAATTCCAATTAAAATTGCCGTCTGTGGAAGCGACAAACCCATTTTGGGTGTCCAATTTTTATGGGAGCTACTACAAAACAGGCAACGATATTTTATATTTCTATATTTCTATTTTCAACGGGAATCATTCTTGACTAAAGTTTTACATATAAAACATAATTGAATTCTAGTTATGACTGTGTATGGGAATTAAATCAAAACATGGACTGATATAGCCTATTTACAATAGATGTCCTCTTTGATCGAAACTAATCAAATGTATCGATTTTTGTTGAAATCTGTTTATAATTGCGACCGCTATTTTTTTGTTATAAAAAAGAGAGTGAGATTCTGAGTCGGTCGATACATATTATGGTATATATAGTTAGTCTAACTCGGATGTTTTTGGATGTTACATGCATCAGCATAAGGTGAAGGGTATAAATAAGTATCCTTCAGATAGCATTACACTTGCTTATATAATGCTTAGTAATTATGTACAAAATGTAATATTTGTTAAGCGTTTTATACCCACATTTTCTGCATTAAATTGAATTTGTAGAACAGAGGGGTTGAATTTCTCGTATCCCTTTTCAGACAACTTACGTCTTTTTACAACCCTGTGTAAAATGCAGTTGCGAGATGCAATGCTAGTGTGTAAATCTGTCAGATT
>JAHXMU010000300.1:931028-943553 GCA_019455685.1 Philornis downsi | reverse complement strand
ACATAACTCAAACAAAGGAGCTATTCCCTAATGGATTCCATTTATTAGATGTTGATGATCGAATTATTTTACCTATAAATTCATAAATTCGAGTTTTAGTTTCAGCAACTAATGAAATTCATTCATGAACTATTACTTCTCTGAGGATAAAAAAACTCCTGGTCGATTAAAGCAAATTAACTTTCTGATAAATCGAATTGAGCTATTTTGTGGGCGATACCCAGAAATTTGTGGAGCATACCACAGTTCTATGCCAATTGTTATGAAAGAACCCTTATAAATTACTTTATTAAATGAATTTCCAATAATATAAATTCTTCTTATGGACCGTATCGGCTCACCTGCTCAAGTAGGGTAAGAGCATTGCTTGTAAAAAGATACTGATATGTGCTTAACAAGCGCTTTAATGGCTCAATTTTTATTTAATTCCACCGATCATGAAATCCTTCCTTTTGGGAAATGGGAGTGACAGTGTAATCTGTGTTCATTCGCTGTACTAAATGCCTCACTTAATTATACTGAATATACAGAATTTAAATGAAAAATGCGAATCTTGGAGTAAACAAACAAATTCCCTTGAATCTCACGATTGAGAATTAGAAGAGCTTTTCACATTCAGTGAGCTTACACCAATTCTATTTTTAGTTTCATTCAATGGGACGTACATTTTAACGATGATTCCGAACGTCAAAAAAGCGTTTACAAGACTTGCCAATAACTCGGCTGTTCGAACTGTTCGTCGGATATATTGATGCGACCACCGCTCAAATAATAATAGATGGCTGTATACGGAGTTGAACTTGCAATCATGCAAACGATAGATGCCAGTACTAACCATCAGTCAGTTACATTATTGGAATATAAAAGTTAAGTTACGTTACTTATGTGGGAGGTACCAGAAAAGGCGTAGTCATTCGACCGATTTTTTCACATTTTATCTAGTATTATGATGCGATACATTTGATGAGGAATGAATTAACCTCAGGCTATGAATTAGGGATTAAAGTAGAAAATTAAACTTTGCCAAATTGGATAGCGTTGCTGAATTCCTAAAATTTGATTTTTCTTCAGTAATTTCTAATCCGTAAGCTAAGTTCTTATTCAATATATTAACTTACAGCTCTGTAAGATAGGTAACCACAATCCTTCTGGTCACTGCCCATACAGATTACCGATTTATTCTATATATTCTCAGCTTCATATCTTTCTAGTATTGTATTGAATTCAGTCAAACTTGGCACAAGTTCATACCTTCATATCTTTCTAGTAATTGTATTGAACTTAGTCAAATTTTGCACCCATTATGCTTTTGGTGAAGTAAGTAATGTGTATGAAAACGAAAGGCATTGCCAAGCCTCTTACCATACAAATTACCGATTTTACTCATACGACGTGTGTTCAAAAAATAACATGAAGAGTAGTCCCCCTCAGATATAATGTACTTGTACCAGCGTTTTTTCCAATCCTCCAAGCAGTTCTGATATGCACTTTTTGGTATGCCCTCGAGCTCTCTCATCGATTCGGTTTTTATTTCCTCAATCGTCGCAATACTCCGCCCTTTCATGGGTCTCTTTAATCTTGGGAACAGGAAAAAGTCGCAGGGGGCCAAATCTGGTGAATACTGTGGCTGAGGCATGATAAAGGTGTTGTTTTTGGTCAAATAATTTCTCACAAGCGCAAATGAGTGAGCAGGCGAATTATCATAATGCAAAAGCCATGAATTTTTTTCCCATAATTCCGGGCGTTTTTGTCGTAAACGGCGGGTAACTTCAAGCTAATAGCACTTATTTATCATACGATCTTGTGGTAAGAACTCCTGATGCATTACGCCATAGTAATCGCAGAAAACAGTGAGAAAACCTTGACATTTGATCGAACTTGGCGTGCTTTTTTGATCTTGACTCTCCTGGACTTTTCCACTGAAACGATTGGACTTTGGTTTCGATGTCATAACCATATGCCCATGATTCGTCACCAGTTATGACTCTTCTAAGCAAATCTGGATTATCGTTGACGTCATTCAACAATTCCTGAGCGATGCTTATGCGACGTTGTTTTTGGTCAAAATTCAGCAATTTTGGAACGAACTTTGCTGCTACACGCTCCATGACCAAAATTTCCGAAAAGATTGCATGGCATGAGCCAACCGATATGCCGACATTATGAGCAACTGCTCTAATAGTGGTTTGACGATCATCCATAACAATTTTCTTCACTTTCTCAACATTTTCATCGGTTGTTGATGTGCTGGGGCGTCCAGAGCGAGCGTCGTCTTACACATCTCCTCGAACTTCTGTGAAAAGCTTGTACCACTTGTAATTTTTTTTTGACTCAGAGTACCCTCACCGTATGTCACTGTCAACATTTGAAGTGTTTTTAAGCACTTAATTCCATTTTTTATACAAAATTTGATGCAACTCCTTTGATCTACTTTTTTCGATAGCAGAAAATCGCCGAACACATAAAACACTTGTCTTATTTATGCCTCTCACAAATAAATTAAACATGCTATATGGATAAAACCGTCAACATGTCCGAGACGAGTGACCAATATAAAAAAAAAATAATAATAGTTGAAAGTCAAGTATACGTAGCCCGTGAAACTTGAAAATTCATCTTATATGTTGAACACACCTCGTATATAATCAGATATAAATCCGATTCTGATGAGATTCATATTTATGTGTATACTGAAGAAATGTGCCTCGTCAGTAACTTTTGATCTTAAATTTACTTTTAATTCTTCATGAAACGAAGGAAATTTTATTCATAGATGGAAGTCGGCGTCCATAACACCAATTAATGATGTTAGGTATTACAGACCGATTTCTAAACTAACAAATGTTTCAAAAATTTTTGATGATGTCAATGTTTTATAATTTATAGGAAGTTGTCTTTTCTTATAAAATCGATTATATCCCCCTCTTAGCAAGGATTTTATCCAGGTAGATTAACCACAACAAATTTAAGCATTTTCACAGAATATTGTATTTTACCATTTCAACTTGTACATCAAGTTGAAACAGTTTACACCGATTTCGCGAAAGCATTTGATAAAGTATTTCATATACTTTGTGCTAAGTTGCAATCTTGATGTTAAAGTGGTTAAAATCGTATTTATCAAATAGAATATGCAAAGTTGTTATTAATGGTTATGAATCTCTTCCATATTTGCAAACATCTGGCGTGCCGCAAGGTATTATTTTGGGACCTTTGTTGTTTAATTTATTTATAAATTATATTTCTAACTGTTTTAAAAATTAAATTTTCTTTTATATGCAGATGACTTAAAAATATATCAAATAATTTCTAATATTTCTGAGGCCCTAGATCTTCAGAATGATTTAGATAATCACCTTGACTGGTGTTCTCTAAATAAACTTTCATTAAATCTATCAAAATGTGTTCATGTTTTATTTTCAAGGTCTCGTAATCCAATTCAACTGGTTTTTAAAATTGGCGATTACAGGCTTCTCACTGCTGAAAGTAAAATAGATTTAGGTGTTGTTTTTGAAGCGGAACTGACTTTTACCTCGCATATAAATTATCTTATTCTATCGTATACTAGCGTACGAGTATATTAGAAGGTATTGTTCCGATCTCACCAATCCATATACCTTAAAAATAGTGTATACTTCTTTTGAAAGATCAAAGTTAGAATATGCTTCTATTGTTTGGAGTCTCCTTTGTCAAGTCAATACATCACGCATAGAAGGAATTCAGCGGATCTTTCCGAAATTTGCTTTCTCTTCAATTAACTTTGGTGATTTTGTGTGCCCTTATATTTCCAGATGCTGGTTACTGAGCTTATACTCATTGCAATATCGCCGTATTTATCATACCTATTTTCCGCCGAGATCATTTATATATCATTACATATTTAATGTAATACTTCATTCCACAAATTATGCCCAACATAGTGCTTTAAATCGCGGATTTATTGAATTCAATATCCTAAATGGGATTGTAAGAAATGAATACCCAATTCAACACATAGAGTTTTATATGTCTAGAAATAACTTTAAACTGTTTCTTTATAGATATTTAAATAAAATAATTTACATATTTCCATAACTTTCTTAAAATATATTATGTCAATTCTTAGTCTGTAAGGATTTATATGTCCATAGACCTAAATAAATGAAATGAAATGAGAATGAAAAAATATATTCTTAGATTCATATCTTCCAAGTACAGGCTGATTTTTCAAGATTTAAGTTTTTCACGTTGGCAGCACTGGTTGGTAATGGCGTCCAAACGTTATCTGTCAAAGTGATACAGTATACTCTGACATATCATCATGGAAAGAGTAACAAACGAACAACGATTGCAAATCGTTGAAATTTATTATCAAAATGCGTGCTCTGTGACAAATATGCATCGTTTGATACGACCATGTTAAGGTCCTCATAATCGACCTGCAATTCGTGCTGTTATCTCCAAATTTAGTACCAAATTTACTTTGTTGGACATAAAACTATTGACTCGCGTGCGTAGAATGCGAAAATATTGAACCGTAGCGACCAGTGTTAATGACGATCGTTAAACGACAATACGTCGCCGTTCTCAGCGGCTGGGCATGTGTTACTCAATCACAAGGAATTTTTTTTTTTGTCCCAATTGGCTGAGTTGAACTTGGTTAATATGTGGTTTTATCAGGACGATGCCACGCTGCTCGTGAACATGTTGAGGGATGAATTTGGTGAGCAGCTTATTTCTCAATTTGGCCCTGTGAGTTGGCCCTCAAGATCTTGCGATTTAACGCCTCTTGATTATTTCTTGTGGGGTTATGTCGTTCTTTTGGAGTCGTTAGTCTATTCGTATGTGGACAAACCTAACCCTATTGAAGCCTTACAGGATAACATAACACACGTTATTCGTGGAATACAGGCCGAAATGCTCGCAAAAGTGGCGAAAAATTGGACCTTCCGAATGGACATTTTGAGACGAAGTCGTGGACAACATTTACATGAAATTATCTTTTAAAATGAAATAGCAAAGACCATTTTATTGATTCCAATAAAAATTTTGATAAATGATGCAAATTTGAGTGTTTTATTCGATTAAAAAAAAACTACGATTAAAAAATCACCCTTTAGGTATACAGACAGTAAGTTCTGGGAATGAAAGCGGAGGGCATTGCTACACCATTTCTGGTACTTCCCATATAAATTACCGATTAAAGCAATATATTATTAGCTTCACATCTTCCTAGTAATTGCACTGAATTAAGTTTTGGGAATGGGAATGGGAATGGGAATGGAGGGCATTACGTGCCCCTTTTCGTACCTCACATACACATTGACCGATTTATCGAAATATAAATTCGTACCTAAATTTTTAGCATTTATATTGCATTGTAAAATTAAAAAAATATATATAATTAAATAATTTTACCCACATATTCCCAAATTCACATCTTTCATTCAATTCTGCACTAAATTCAGTATAATGTAGCACGCACCAGGCATTTAACAAATTTGGGTCTGCGAATATAAATCGCTGTGTGTTTTTGTATGAATTAAGCGACTCTCCATGTTTATTCTGGCAACTCTCACACTTATTCAACAACGCAACTGATGAAATTTCCATTCTGGTAACCCTTTTCATGCAAATATCTTTGGTCACAACCCATAACAGCCTAAGTCTGTTTTTCAATATTTTCAGTACAGGAGTTTAAAGTTTTGAATCTTTACTGAAAATCAGGAGAAGGTGTTTTTTGGAAAACTTTGCTACAGATTCCAAGGAAACGAATTTCTTTACTTAGTTGTTAACAAAAAATAGTTGGTTATTCTCGCAGTCAAAAGATATTATCGAAAAAGACACTTAGGCTCTTATGAATTGTTGAACGAAAGAAAGTCAAAAAGTTCAAGTTGAGTTAGGCTATTATTTCAGATTAAATAAAAACCTTTAAGTGCGCCTAAATTGACATAAATTATTATTCTATGTCAAAATATTTCAGATTCGATCTCTCATGTTGAGTTAGGTTGTTATTCCTATATAATGTTTATATTTGTTGTAATCCTAAATTGACTTAGGCAGTTATGCCAAAACAGTCATTTAGAAAAATAACTTGAGCTATTAGGTTTTTTAGGATTAATTGCCTTCCTAGAAGAGATACAAACATGAAAAATTTAGAGCAAATAAATTTAGATACGCTGAATACGATGGTGCTAATAACTCAATTGTGTCCTAACTCGAGTTAGGCTGTTACGAGTTGTCACCACAGATATATGCTTCATAAGAATATGGAATAATATTTAGCTAGTTTTAAAATTCCAATTATTACGATATTATTGGGAAACATTTTCTCTAACGCCAGTGAGATTTTCCTCTGATATTTAACCAATTCGACAAGATCTACATACTAAATTAAACAATTAAGTCGATAATTTAAAAGCTTCTGTTATATGAATATTACCATATTTTTAAAATTCTAATGAATGCGATATTTAGGGGAGCATAATCTCAAATTCCAACAAGTCTTCCTTTCCATATTTAACCAATACGACAATGCATAGTGACTTAGTCAATCAGTCGACAATTTATAATAAATAGTATTTGTTATGTGTGTTAAAATTGGTTTTGCAGCTATCATCAAACTTCACCCTACATCAGCAGTATAAAATGAACTTTGGCAACACATTGACACCCTATTATCTGCATGTATGGATGCTTGTGTGCGTACGATATTTCTAACATGATAAGCTTCAGCTATAGCAACGTTTTCTATATTTAGCCCCTAAATATGTGTTCTCGCTCAAATATGAAAATATGATGGCGTCTGTCTAAAGGTTAAAAAAGATGTCACTTTAGGAAAACATGTCCCTTACGATGTGATATCACATGCATATTTATGTAGATGTACACATACGGGTTGGTCATACGTACTCGTATGTATGTATGGATGTTATGTACATGTGTCGGTTTATAAATATCCTGTTTAAGGAAATGAAAAACATTTTTGTGTGTTAGGATTTTATTTAATTCAAACATTTTTTTCATGCCATTGTCACCATAAAAAATGCATTAAAATTTTAAAATGAAGTGATGATAGTAGTTTTTTTCTTTGTTGGCAGGATTTTCTTTTATTTTGTAAAGAGGGAGGAAACATTAAAACATACATGAACATTAAGTAATGGCGAAGGGAAAGGTAAAAAGTAGAGGCGGCAATGGGATACCATAAATTACATTACGTTATGGAGAATGAGGTGTTGGATTACCAACTTCATAATGTCGTAGAGGATGCATTTTATAAAGTAATGTGTATAAATATGTCAACAGTGTCTTTGTATTCTCTGTAAAGTAGAATTGCTGGTCAGGGTCGGGCTGGATAATTTGCTAGTACAATTTTTATTAAATTCAGAATTAGCAAAGCAATCTTATAAATTAGATACCATTCTAATTGCAAATAAACTAATAATATCGAAAATACAATAAATTGTCTAACTAAATTAAAGCCAACAACGGAATTTTTATATTGAGATTCGATATTTTTATTTATCTTTTCTTCAATTACTATCATTGTTGCATCAATGAACATCACTGCTACTTAAAAACAGCTTTTTTAACTTATGTTATTGATGAATAAACAAATAAAGACAGAGATTTAAATTTATTTGAAATTTAAATTTTGATTCAATTGGCAAACATACTAATTAACAAATAAATTAAATTGCTGGCAATTTAAATTAAAACTTTTGAAGAAGTTCATATGAGTATTTCAATAAAAAAAAGATTAATATTAATAATTAATATTAGGTGCGCAACTAAGTTTCCGCTGTTTGCCAATAGATGGCGCCAGCTGTAAGTGCTAGTCGTTTATGACATAACCTAAACGTTATGAGACAAGCTTAGGCATATTGTAAACATACCGCCTCAACACAATAGTGGTTTTCTTCTGACGTCATATTCCTTTGGTTGCGTAAATATGTATGATTTTGTGCCATATAATCGTCATATGCGAAAAGTATTGATTTTCTTCTTTCAATCGAAGAAAACGGCAGCTGAAGCTTAGTGAGGATTTCAAAACGTTTACGGAGATGCTACTTTAAGTGAAACAACGTGTCGAGATTGATTCCGTTGCTTTAAAGACGGTAGTTCTGATGTTGACGACCGTTCGCGTGAAGGAAAGCGAAAAATCTTCGAAGACAATGAATTGACTGCATTGCTTGATAAGGATCCGTGTCAAACGGAGGTTGGTGTTTCTTCAGTATTAGGTGCTACCCGCCAAGACATTTCCAAGCGATTGCATGCGTTGGGGATGATTCATAAGCAAGGAACTTGGGTTCCTTATGAGCTGAAGCCAAGGGACGTTGAGAGGCGTTTTTTCGCCTGTGAACAACTGCTTCAGCGACAACAAATGAAGGGATTTCTTTATCATATGTATTGGGTGATGAAAAGTGGATTCATTACAGCAATCCAAAGAAAAGAAAATCATGGTGACTGTCTGGTTATTCTTCTACATCGTGGGCTCCGTTGAATATTCACGCCGCGAAGATTATGCCCTGTATTTGGTGGAACCAGGTCGGTGTTATTTATTATGAGCTGTTGAAGCCAAGTGAAAACATCACTGGGGATCGATATCGATTTCAATTAACACGATTGAGCCGAGCTCTGCGCGAGAAACGCCCACAATACGTGGAAAGACACGAAAAAGTGACTCTTGAGCATTAAAACGCTCGGCCTTACGTGGTCAAGCCCTTTAAAGCCTACCTGGAAACGCTGAAATGGGAAGAAAGAAAGTCATGGGAGCGGCCCGGTCATGTTTCTACGTCGTAGCCTCGGTCGAATATTCACGCTGCGAAGATTTTGCTCTGCATTTGGCGGAACCAGGTCGGTGTTATTTATTACGAACTGTTGAAACCAAGTGAAATCATCACTGGGGATCTGTATCGACTTCAATTAATGCGATTGAGCCGAGCTCTGCGCAAGAAACGCCCACAATACACAATGAGCATGATAATGACCAAGTTCGTTAAAACCTATCTGGAAACGTTGAAATGGGAAGTCTTACCCCATCCACCATATTCTCCAGATATTGCACCGTCTGATTATTACTTGTTCTGTTCGATGGCACACGGTCAGGCTGATCAGCAAATCCACTCATATGACGACATCAAAGAATGGCTAATTTCGTGGATAGCCTCGAAAGATGAACAGTGTTATCGTGATGTAATTCGAGTTTTGCCACAAAGGTGGAAAAAGTAGTAGCTAGCGATAGGCAATACTTTTAATGAATCATTTGTAAACATGTTTCCCTAATAAGGTTGAATTTTTATAAAAAAAAAAACCAGCGAGAACTTAGTTGCGCACCTAATAAATAAAGAATCTACGGCTGTTAATGTTTTAATTATGGGATGATATCTTATTCCATCAAAATATAAATACTGACTTTTGACTGCAAAAATTCTGCTGATGTTTTCACAATTATTGCAAACCATTCTTGAGATTCAGAAATTGAGAACTTTTTTCGCTGCTTTGATCCGTTGGCCTCTCTTAACATCATCAAAGAAGATTGATATTAAAAGTGATGGAACCAGACTGAGTCTAAAAATAGAATGCGTATAAACTCACTGAATGTGAGAAGGTCTTTCATGTCTCATGCATGAGATGCAAGAGAATTTTGTTTGATTGGTATTACATTATTATTAATTTATGAAAAATGTTAGCTTCGTTGCATATTTCGCTTTTTTGTAGAAGTGTTGAAATGTTTGATGTAATGAATTTTGTTCTTAATAAATTCAGTGCCCATTTTTCTCGTAATTTTTTGACATTTGTAAAATTTTATTGAAACATTTATATCAATCGGCGATTAAATTTGCACACATAAGTATATCTTATTGTCCACTATAGGACGACATTCTTTTAAACGATCGAAAATCTCTTGTGAGCACGTGAACAAGTTGTCTCTTATAGAACAGTTAATATAATTTAACATTTTTACACAGCGCATACTTGATTTTCTTTAGCAAACATTTTCAATGAAATTTACTTGAATTTCACTCCATTCACTTGTAATCCAAAAAATTTTTTCATGCGTCGGTACAAAACAAATAACTTTTTCTGCTTTCCTTTTAATTGAGTTTTTTCATAGCTTACTCGATCTCTTTTTCTGTATGAATTCGAAATTCATCACTTAATGGAGATTCTAGTTGTGATGTTTTCAATAAGTCAGACTTTGTAAAAACAGCTAAGAAATTAAAAGAAATTAAAATTATCAATTTCTATGCCGACATTCGATAAAATCTTGGTAGAAAGTAGTTCCTAATTCCTCCTATGTTAAATTCTATTTGATATAGGAACATTTTTTTTTTTTAATTTACAATGCAAGTCAACCAAAGAAAAACCTAATTATATGATCAATTACTATTAGTGTATATTACTTGAAACGTTTTCTAAGAAAAGAATAAAAAAAATCGAAATTTATATAACTTTGCCCATTTCCTTCAAAATTTTATAAGAAAAAATGGTGTTGCTAATTTCTTTATGTGAAAATATATGTTGAAGTTGTAATATTAATAACTAGACTGACTAACAGCAATTCATTTTAAATACTTAAAGTTTGCTGGCACGTTTTTTTTTAACTGAAATTCAGTAGTACAATTTCGTTGAAAAAGTGCAAGAAGATTTGCAACATTTGAATGACTGATCCGATTTGAAATTAAATTCACTTGAACATAGTTAAGCTACAAATAAGTTTCAGTTCAGGGAATAAGTTGTTAAAATGCAATACAAGCTGCGCAGCAGACATTTAAAATTTGTTCATTCTTTCTTTCATAAACTGTCAGCAACTTATTTGCCAGTCAGATTGTATGATTTTACGAAAAATTCTGCATCATATTACGTACATAGTAGCAAAGTCTTTAAAATTATAACATGTTGTATAGTAAAAAAATAAAAACATTTTAAATATTCTCTAAAAAGTTTTGCCCAGTCTTATTTTTAGAATTTTGTGATTACCTTTTACAATTTTAGGCTGATTTGCAAATAGTCGGCTGTTATGGTATGACTTTAGTCAAAATTAGAAATTTTAGGAAAATAAAAAGCGAAATGACTCATTTTCTTGTTTTAAAGTCAACTGAACTAATTTGTACTATCTCTATATTCAACGTCGTTTTGCACTGGTACAAAAATGTGCAAAGTGCAAGAGGGGGAGTGGCATATCGCTAAGTTTTTGTCAATAAATGCTGTGAAACAATGCACAATAATAGGCGCAAAATTATAACTTGCTGACTCTAAAAATACATGGATTAAGTAATTAATCTTGTATGTACCAAGAAATCTTGGGTTATCCGATCGATTCTTATACGTTTTATCAGGCATTGCAATTTAATGCAAAGGATAAAAATTTAAGTTTCTAACCAAAAATAAATTCCCTCGCATTCTATGAATGAAACATGGAAGAGATTCTCACATTCAGTGAGTTTATACGCATTCTATTTTTAAGACTTATTCAACGGAACCTACAATTTGGCGACGATTCTGAACATCACAGTTTACCAATTTTCCAGACTTGTCAATTCCTAGACTATACAAAATGTTCGCTAGACATAGAGGTGAGCGCCGCTCAAATAACGATAGATAAATAAAGATAGATAGAATGTGGGGTTGAGCCCGGGATCTTGCAAACGATACTAGCGTGTACTAACCATCGCGGCACGGTCGGTCACAAAATTGAAGTTACTGCTGCCTGCGAATTGGCCAGAACTAAGTTTACCAAACTCATTATGTACGCTAAATTTGGCTGAGTTAAATGAAATTACATAAAAGATATGAAGCTAAGAATGTATAGGGTAAATCGATGGCCCGTGTTGGTGCCAGAATAGATGTTTTTACTTGGTTGATTTGTTTTTATCAAATTTTGCCATTCATTATAAAGGAATGTAGTAAAAAATACCTTATGCCAAGTTTTAAGAAGTTTTATAGAGATTTGCGGTGGTCGGTCAGACAGACGTTAATCGTTCAATCAGCATAGGAAGTCATGAAACTAAATTGATCTAAATTTATTTTGAACGTTACATTTTTGGTGTATCAAACGATATATACTCCCTTTCTTTGGGTGAAGGCCTACAAAATTCTCTGACTATATAAAAAATGCATATAAATATTTTTCACTCCTTTATAAACTTCAAAGTTTGTACTTACTTTTAAATTTAATGAATTAATTTTGAACTTTATAAATTAAACAAATTAGTTACTGAAAACATGAAATTTAAATATTAAAAAAGAGCGCTAATTTTTTCAAGTAATCTAAGAACCAGTCTAATGTACAAACTAATTATTGACAAATAATGATTATTGTGAATTATTGAAAGCTGAAGAAAATATGAAAAAAGGAAAATAGAAAATACAACATTACCAGCAAAGTTGCTGATTCAAAATCGCACATCTTTTGCTGTACAACTCGCATGGAGAGAAAGAGAGGAGATTCTCTAGAAATAAATATATTGAATTAACTTCATTTCATTTGCATTTTTCTCTTTTTGCCTCTTTTTATACATTATATATATTAAATCTTAAACT
>JAHXMU010000300.1:869500-931018 GCA_019455685.1 Philornis downsi | reverse complement strand
TTCATGATTTCTAGAGATTGGTTCAGTCTTTATGTTTTTCATGTTTTTCCCTACTGAACAAGTTTTTGCCTAATTAACCTGTCTACTAACATATATATAACATATATATATTATATGTTATTTGTAATCAATTTCAGCCTCCAACGACGAACGGAGGGAAGTGCTTAGATGGGCATAAATATTTGGCATTTGAGAGTTTACCCTATTCTACTCAAATTTCTTTAATTTTTTGAGGCATCGTAAAAGGCATATCTTGCCGAAAAATATTATTTTGATATCGCAACATGATGAAATAATTGATATTTATTTATTTATTTTTATTTTGCCATATAAGATACAATTTGGTTCAAAATCCTGAAAGATAATACCAATGTTTACAATTTTGTGTCGATTTACTGCAACATCATGATGATTAGCGTGGAAATTAAAATGTGATTTTTTTAATCTATGAAGTCAAAACATTTTTGAAATTTTTTTAAGGTACTAAAGATGCATAAACTTAACTTACTAACAAAAATGATGCTCCTATAATTTCTGCACTATAAAATTTGTTACAATGTTTTATATATTAAATCATAGCTAATGATTGCAGAATTCGTAAAATATTCTAAAAAAAGAATGCTTATGTGAAAACCTAAAAACTTAAATATTATATAAATATTAATATAAATATTAATATAAATATTAAATATTATATAATAATGTTATGAAAAAGCACAACTTCGGGATATTTGTCAAAAATATGTGAGCTAACTTTCTTAATTTTTATATGGATAATTCGTTAAAAATATATAGCAACGTTAAATATATATATAAATTAACATTAATAATAATTCATAAATAATTGAATAATATTTCCATACGTTTTATATCAAAAAACCAACAATTTTACTTAACCGGTATAGAAATTTCAGTCATGACAGACAGCTGCAGATGAACCGAAGTACTCCGCTAATAAATTATAGAGCCACCATTGATTTTTCTTCTGCGATACACTAATCAAATATTCTACTAATTTTAATTCTCAAAACTAAATTTGTGAAAAGCCTAATGTATGCTAAATTGTACTGAATTTAGTAAAATTGAATGAAAGATATGAATCGGGCAATATATGGATAAAATTATGTAATTTGTATAAAAGTTACTAGAGGTTAATTTTTTCAAATTTTACGAAGCATTATAATGAAATACGATCGCCAAAAGTCTCAGAATTAGAGAAAAATTAGAGAACGCACAACGTGTGCCAAATTTGATTAAATTCAGTACAACTGCTAGAAGCGTATGAAACTTAGAATATATAAATCGGTAATTTGTGTGGGAGTGACCCGAAGGAGCTTAATTGCTTCGTCAATTTTTATCAACGCTTACAGAGAATTAAATGTTGATATATTGAACAAAAGCCTGGTTTACTCCTTGCCACCGATTTGAAATTATAAAAGAAAGCTTGAATATCGGAAAATCTAACATCATTGTGGGACCTTTCTTTGACAAAAGCTTAGTGCGAACCAAATTAGACTAAATTTAGAGCACCCATGTAAGAGATATGGCTGATTCAAGTTTTGATAAATTTAGTAAAGATTTGCGATCCCAAAATCAGCCAGGCAGACAGACAAACGTTGCTCAATCGACTTAAAATGTTATGTAAAAAATGTGTTAAAAAATACTTGATTGTTAGGCGCATCCTTTAGGCTATTACATTTTTGGCCATATTAAACGTTGTACACCTTCATTCGTTGCTCTTTTTCAGAGAGTAGTATAACTTTAGCCCCTCGTTAACATCAAAATTCTGGAGATGAATTTCCACCCTAATGGCCTACAGCGAGGAGATGTAAAACCATCCAATATGACAGCAGAAGTACTTATCTTAAAATTGGTTCGCATGAACTAAGTTTCAGTTTTGTTTTTTCAATTATTTATAATTTAATTTTTCTAACTTGCGTGTGTGCCTGTATGTCAGTACTCGAAATGTATGCATGTTTTTGACGACGTTAAGGTTGATATGGATCTACAAATACATATGACAGTTTTGGATTTGCACCCGCCCGTTTTAACTTGTTGCTACAACAAATCAAACATTCACATGTGAAGGTTTTGGCTTGTGGCAAAAAGGGATAACTTTATAATGGCATTGAAGTTTCAAGACTTGCGATTTAATTTCAGCGAATGGGAAGCCATCCATGACAGTCGCGCTACATTACAACTGACTTTTGGGTTAGTAAATGTTGTTTCATCACATAACTGAGAATCGAGAGTGCGTTGTGGATGTTAAGGGGTTCTGAAAAAGGTAAAAATTATGTTAAACTATTGCTGCTGTCTTCTCATTCCTTGAATCTCTTTTGCCACTTTGTGGTGTTTTATGTTAAAAGAGCTCTTAATGTTTTCGAAATTGTATTACATTCAATACTGTATACAATTTGAATATATGAGTTCAATGTGTGATTTCGTATTATGTGATGTGAACTTATATAATATATGTAAATAACTATATATGCGGGCACACAAGTGTATATACGAATATGTGCTCTCTCCTGATGGTATATCAAACTTCAGTTGAAATATAACCTTCAACTTTTGCGAGCATTCAATTATTTATGTTTATATGAAAGTGTGGATTATTTATTTAATATAAGGAGGATTTTGCAGAATGGAGGAAATTAATAACCACAATGATTTTCTAAACCTTGATGTGGAACAAATTTCGTTTGAATTTCAAATTTCATATTCAAATGCAATAGCAGGCATATCAGATAACCATTGTTATCTAAATAGCTCATTACACAGCTGCTACCAAAGCAACCGACTGTACTATGAATAAAAATTACAGATGTTTCTTTGAGTGCAGATACGAGGTGTGATTTACAATTTTTTCAAAAAGTATTTACTTATTCATCAATAACTATCTTGTCCCTTTCAAAGTAATCCCCTTCAGATATAATACACTTATGCCAGCGTCTTCTCCAATCCTCGAAACACTTCTGAAACGAGTTTTTTGGTATTGCCAAAAGCTCCTGTTTTGATTTTTCTTTTATCTCCTCAATCGTTGCAAAACGCTTTCCTTTCATCGGTGCCTTCAGTTTTGGGAAGAGGAAAAAGTCAACGGGGGCCAAGTCCGCTGAATACGGTGGTTGAGGCATGATTGCGGTTCTGTTTTTGGCCAAAAACTCACGCACAAGCATCGATGTGTGAGCTGGTGTGTTATTATGGTATAAAATCCATGATTGGTAGTATTCCTTATTGACGGTCCGACCTTGTAGCAAGAATTCATGATGCTCCCCGCCTTTGCAATCGAAGAAAACAGTAAGCAAAACCTTCACGTTTGACCGAACATGCTTTTCGGTCTTGGCTCTTCTGGGCGCTTCCATTGGGATGATTGGGCTTTGGTATCAATCTCATAGCCATACACTTATGATTCGTCACCAGTTATGACCTTTTTGAGAAAACCTGGATCGTCGTTGACGACGTTCAACAGCTCCTGAGCGATGTCCATGCGACGTTGTTTTTGTTAAATTTTAGCAATTTTGGAACAATCTTTGCTGCCGCACTTTTCATGCCGAAAACATCCTTAAAAATTGCTTGGCATGAGCCGAACCATGTGCCAACATCATCAGCAACCTCTCTAATAGTGACTCGACGATTATCCTACATTTTCTTCACTGCTTCAATGTTTTCATCGGTTGTTGACGTGCTCGGGCGACCAGGACGAGTATCGTCATTGACTTCTTCTCGGCCTTCCTTAAACCGGTTATACCACAATTGAACTTCTATTCTGCTCATAGTAGACTCACCAAATGCCACAGTCAACATTTCAAATGTCCTTGCACATTTAATTTCATTTTTTACACAAAACTTAATACAGTTTCTTTGATCCATTTTTTCGAATAGTAAAAAATCGAAGAGCACACCAAAACCCGACTAACCTTTTTATCTGCCAAAAACAAACTGACAATTCAAAATGGCTGATATTGTTAACATATAAAACAGACATGTGTACCAACATAACAGAAAATGCGAAAATCGAACATACGGAACGCACGAAATTTGAAAATAACGGCTATTTTTTGATGTACGAGGTGTGGTACACTAGGTGAGCACCATTAAACCTCCAAAATATAGTCATATAGACCGATAAAGTTTTGGTAATCCTACTGACCGATATTGTTCGAAATAAGCTATACCCAAAGGTATATAGCAGTGTAGTTAATTTTTATTGTTAGGCTCAAGTTTACCAAACGTCCGATACGAGTATGTGGGTGTAAATTCTGCTGAATTAAGTGTAACTGAATGAAGGATATTAACCTTAGAATATTAGAAATACTTCAGAGAACTTGTAAGGGAAGCATTCGCATTCATTCGTGTTTTTTTAAGTTTGCGAAATATTTAAATTAATTATTAATTTGTAAATTTTATCAATTTGTATTATGAGCATAGTGTTCAAGTGTAGAACATTGGTTTTCAAAAACCCTGTTACTGGATATATGATGAAGTAAAAAATCGGGGTTTTCTATATGAAGCAAAATTAAAAGCGAATATAAATTTTTATAAGGAAGCACGCACCATTATTATGGAATATTTTGAACCAATTGATAGTATTTGGCTTGCGTTCCCGTATCATAGACAACAACCACATTTATTGAAATGTCTACCCTCGCATAATAACCATATCAGGTTGATAAATAGTAACCAGCCAATGTAGCATTATGGGCCTATACATAACACACACCAAACGATATCTTTATATATGAAGATAAGTCAAAAATATACGCATTTTCTATAGAGTTACGGAAATATTGCACAACGTCTTTATAATATGAAAACTGATAGACCAGAAAAGAGGAAGTGGTACAGAAATAATGTTAGTTATGTATACTCGCATGTTCCAAGGGATTTAAAATTCTATGTATATAATATATAGGTACACATATTTTTAGTGTAGTTTATGGCGTTTTTAGTAAGATATACTGAGTCAAGAAATCTATAGCATATAGAAATCTTAGCATATAGGGAAACGAGTGCAGGATATTGAAAAAATGTGATGTATTACCAATACAACATTAATTTTTGAATGCGATTCTCTCAACCAGACCAATTTTTAAAAAAGCTTAGTATTTAAAACACTATAATGATTACCTTTGACTTGATGAGTAAATGTTGTAGATTCACTTCTAATATAAAGCGTAGAAAAAGAAATCCATTATTTTGCATAACATTGAAGGCTTTCCTTGGCATAGTTAGAGTGATCCGATTTAGGTCATATACATATATGCACCATTTTGTTTAATAACTGGTTGCCATTTCGAAGGTAATTGCATTATGCCTCTCCCACTGACATCCATATTTCATTTGGCAACAACCAGGGACTGACGATTTTTACAAGTTTCTCTTGAGCCGAATTTTTCACCAGCAAAGTCATTTGAAAAAAAAAAACAGAAGTATATGGCAGTAATCATTTGATCAAGTGGATCCATAAGAACTACCTCAAGAACTAACTAAAGTCCTAGAGCTTCTATCGAGCCATTATCGATGTGTGTGTCCTGGTGTTATCCTGATATAACATAATTCCTCAGCTGTTAGTCTATACTGGCCGATTCAGGTTGATTTCTTCCTTCAGATAGTCCAACTGTTGATAGTATAGCCGATAGTAGGTGATTCCCTCCAATTCCATCAAAGGCATGGCAAATGGTCGAGGTTGACGATTTCCATTTTCTACATTTTCTATAATTGGCTTTCCAGAGTGTAGTGCATCTTTGACTTCAAAATTACCGGAAGGGCAGTAACAAAACCAAAATTGTGTCCGGTTGGCTATTACAGCGTCAGAACCTTTATCACTCGGCTTGCGTTTCCGCCTTCATCAATGAAAAACTGTAAAATATGAGGTATTTTATCTTTTCTAATATCCGTCTTTGACACAGGCTCAAATTATACTGAGTTCAGCAATCATAAATCTATGCAAGTAGTTTTTTGACTACGAAATCTAATTAACTGGATGACGTTAGATGCAGCTAAATCAGATCGTACTTTTATAATGCCAGAAACGGATTACTGAAGCCATCTATTGAAAAAATTATAGATTTCTTGTTACCATGTCTGATACATGGCGTAGATTTAGAAAAGCTATGTTTTGACAATCAATCCTAATTGACGAATTAACGCTTAAAAATTCTGTGAAAAGCTTGTTGTGAAAGGATAGTTAAATAAATAATGCAAAGTACATATATACCTATTAAATACATGATAAAGGGTGTCATGTATTTATAAAATACATGATAAATAAAACACAGAAATTGTTTCTCTGACTGTACGACATGTGGCGCCGTTTTGTTGAAACCACATGCCTCCACATTCATTTCTTCAATTCTAGCCACGAAAAAACTGGTTATCATTTCACGATACCGAACACCATTGACTGTTTGCGCTTGACATGCCTCATTTTCATAAAAAAGGTCCATTGATTCCTCCAGCCCAAAATCCACACCACACAGTGACACGTTGAGGATGCATTTGCTTCTCGTGAATCACTCGAGGATTTTCCTCACCCCAAATACGATAATTCTGCCTGTTGACGAAGCCATCAAGATGGAAATGGGCCTCATCACTGAAGATGATTTTAACGGCAAAATCAGCATTTTCATGTTGTCTCTCCAATAGCCAATTAACGAACTCCCCTCGCTGTCCAGGCTTCAGCTCCTGTCAATTGAACTTTGTATGCATGAAGATGCAAATCTTTCGTCAAAATTCGCTGCATAGTGGATTTGGAGACACCAATTTGCTGAGCTTGGTGTCGAATTGAGGTGGATGGAGCTTGAGCGACATCATCACGTACAGATGCGACATTTTCGGTCGATCGACCTGGTCGAAGGCGCGTTGTTGTCTTTACATCACTAACAGACCCAGTTTTGGCAAATTTATCCATTAATCTCTTTACAGTTGACCCTTTTGAAACATTATTGTGACCCCAAATTGATCGCAATTTGCGAACTGTAGCCGCAAAACTTTCACCATTTTGGTAAACAATTTCACAATAAGAATGCGTTGTTCATTCGTGTAGCGCTCCATTTTTACTAACCTCGTACCTTCTACTATCAAACAATAACAATTGTTTAAATGTCAAACAATGGCACTTCGAATGGCGCCAGATTTAAATCTTGCGTTCTTGTTGGGACACTCTTTATAAGGCATACTATTTTCCGACCTTTTGTACTATCGTCATTAATTTTCTTTAGTGATGTGGATTTTAATTTATATGTTCAGGAAGCTCAATATGGTGAAACACCCTGAGCTATTAAGGAAGTCTATTATTTGGCTGGTTACGTCGATTGCCCACCGTTTTCGAAACAATAACAATTTTTTAGCGGCTAAAGTTTTCGAGAAATCGCATTAAATACAGGCTTATATCGCTCGTGCATCTTCAATCAAATGGAAATACAGTTACAAAGCTGAATAAAATATAAAACTTTTTAAAACAAAATCAGGAAAATGGATTCTTTTGTTCTAATATCTGGGCTTGTGAAATGATTATCCACATAGCGACAACATCGGTTGATGAAAATCCAGCCTTACTATCGACTATGTTAGATGTCTGTATTTTGTCAGAAAATTTGATGTTGTCAGACTAATAGCTTTTCAGACAACAAATCATTGATCTAAGGTAATCAAATTTGTTATATAAAACGCAATGGAATCAAATTTCGATTACTTGCATGAGTTTTAATTTGGAATTTGCTCAACATGAATTTATTTTTAAAGATACTTTTAACGTTTCGAAAATCGGTTAACTGAAGTGAACTGGTTAAAGCCGGCTATTCGAAAATGGGCATTCGAGAAAGGGTAAAATGGGTATCGGTTGGCATCTTTTCGGTTTCGGTTTAGAAGTGCAAAGTCTAGAATTTAGAATTTAAAGTGAAATCGGTAAACGGACCAATTTGATTGGGACGCTTTAGAAGGGAAGGTAAATGTGGCCCATGTACAATCCCCACCTAGGAAATGGCAAAATATTACACCAACTTTAACAACCTTCGTGTGTGCTAGCCAGCCAGCCAGACAGGCGGAAATTTTACAAAAAAAAAAAAAAAACGGCTCGGTACTTTGAACATTTCCTCCTATTGTACCAAATAATATATATTTTCATTCCTTCCGGGGAAGCTATAAAAGGAACATTTTGCACTTGTCTGTGGGATGAATATTAGGGGACTAAACAAATAAATAAATATAAAAAAACGTTGAATAAATTTGACAACAAGACTGCCTTTCCAAACCCAACATTCAGACATCGAGGTAACTATAAAACATATTCTTCAATTATCCAACAACAGCCAGCAAACAACTGAAACCACATTCCACCGTAAAATGGTTACGAACTGAATCAACAGCAGAAAGTTAGCTGTTAACATTGGACAATAAAATAGGCACTAAGAGAGATGAACAAATGTCCATCCCACCTAAACCGAATCCTTTCTCCTCTCTCTCTCCCGCAATATTGAAATATGGCCATTGAATTCATGAAGCCGTAAATTTGCTATTCTTATAACCGCAACGAAAATGAACGAGAACTCAAAGAGGAACAAGAAACAAGGAAAGACCGCATCGGGTAACGAGATTGATATGCTCGCAACAGACAGTAATTTGTAATCAAAAGCACTCAATGTTTAAGTTAATTCAGTGAAATATAAAAGGTTTTGAAAACAGTTTTGGGAGGCTACAATTCATCATTAGCAAAAAAAAAAAAAAAAAAAAAAAACAAAGAAAGGAAAAAAGTCATGCTTTTTAGCATGAAAGTCTTCTAAGAGATACTTAACATTTACCGATTCATGTTATTTTTATTCGTACAGCTACAAACAACCTTATTTCCTTTGATGGATGTGCCACCTAAAGCATAATTCCACCAGCCACAGATAATCACAACTTAGCACTGGTTTTGATATTTTGATTTTGATATTGACATCGACATTAGACATACCATTAGAGCTTTTTTAGCACCTCCAGGGTTTTCTGGTTAGATGCATTGAATGAATTTAGAACCCTAAAATGAATGAATGAATGATTGAATGCATGAAAGAAATGCCCTTTGAAACACCAGCCAACTCGGACTTGCACAGCAAAGGAATAACGATTATTCCAAAGATAAGAGAGAAAGACGACAACTCTTGGTGTTTCATACTCTTCTCACGATATGAGCTAAATAATTAAAAAATGTATCACATATGAGGGGTAGAAAAGGCAACAATTGGCGGAGTTGGGAATAGATCCCTGGGACAAAGTGAGATAACTCTACAGTGATGTTGGCTCAACACACTCGGCTATTACGCTCCTGTTGATACAAATTCCCTGATTGTGACAAGCATACAATATGGGAAGTCTATTTTTATAGTATAGCAAGTGCTAGATGTTTGCCAAATTTGACTAAATTTGGTGCAACAGATAACACTCTAAGCTAACCTGTCCTTTCCAAAAAAAAAAAAAAAAACAAAACAGTGGATCGCGTTATATTTTTTTATTCCGATACTGTGGACCAACATCTAGGCTATTCCAGTCTACTTCTAAGAAATTACAAAGAAAGATTTGAAAATGCTGCCTGTTTTCATTTCCAGACCCAAGTTTACCAAAAAAAGATTCATTTGTTATTTTATAGATATAGATATGTGCCACTAATTACGATAGTGGTCCAAGCCATTTAATTTGTTCCGAAATATTTAAATGAATCTAATTTAATGAATTTCATATGAGTTTTGCATTAAATAAGAAAATGTTTTTAAGCAAATTTACTGTCAGGAAATCTATTTTTTTGAAAAAAGCTGCGTATTTGAAGTTCGGCTTTTAAAGAACGAACTCAGCAAAAATACTTTCAAAATCAATAAATTTGTAAACGTAAGCAATTTTAAAATTATAATTATGACTACAACTACATCTACATATATTTTGAAACAGTTGTGATCTTCCTCTTCAAAGGCAGATTTCATAAAATATTTTATATGTGTATTTTTTTACGGTCCCAAAACTAGTCCTTAAAAGTAAACGATCTCAGTGAATTTCTAAACATGGGAAAAATTGGTCACCGTTATGTAATTCAATATTTCCATTTGAAAGGTCTAAGTCCAACCAATGTTCAAACCGAGCTAGATTCTACTCTGGGGGAGTCTGTTCCTTCCTTAACGACTGTAAAATATTGGGTAGCAGAGTTTAAACGAGGCCGTATGAGCTGCCAAGGCGAGCACCGAAGTGGTTGACCAATTGAGGTGTCCACGCTAGACATGGTTAAGAAAATCTACAAAGTGTTATTGGATGATCGTCTGAAGGTGCCTGAGGTAGCAGAAATGATAAGCATTTTAAAAAGTACTTTAAATGGTATATTCAATGGAGCAAAAACAGCGTCGTGAAGATGTTCTAGTAGTGTGTAGAGCGTTGGTGATGCTTCACCGCAATAAAATACGATCCCAAAACTGGCCGACCTAACAAAGAAGACACAAAAAAGTTGGGAAATTTTTTCTTTATTATTCAACACGATCTTCTTTTAACTCGATACGTTTTATCCAGCGATCCTTAAAGTATCTATCAAGCGCAGACTCCACCCCTTCGTTGTCGACAAATCTTTTATCACCGGGTCATTTTTTCAAGTTTGGAAATAGAATATAGTCCGAGGGAGCTAAATCTGGCAAATAGGGTGTTTGATGAGGCAATTCCAACTTTAATTCATTAAGTTTGACCATCGCAAATGGTGGATGTGTGAATTGGAGCATTGTGTTGATAAAACTAAATTTTTTTTTCGACAAATGCGGTTTTTTCCATAATTTCATCACCAAAACGCTGCAATAAATTAGCATAGTATTCGCCGTTGCTGGGGTTTTCTCTCTGAGGAAAATCAATAAAAATAATTCCATGTGCACCCCAAAAAAAAGACGCCATGAACTTGCCTGCAGATGGAACAACCGTCTTCACCCTCTTTGGACACGATTATCCCATTCCAGTCCACTGCTTTGACTATTCCTTTGTCCCATTTTTAAAAATTCAGCTTTATTGCGGTGAAATATAGCCAAACACTCTACTCACACATCTTCTCGACTCTGTTTTTGCTCTATTGAAAGCATTCTCATCTTTGGTCAATATATAACGATGTATAGCAGTTTGTAAAACGTCTGTCATTTAAGCTAGCTCACGCACCTTCAGCCAATTCAAACGATCATGAAATACCATTTCGTGCATTTTCTCAACCATGTTTGGTTGAGATGTTTTCTCAACCATCTCACGCCACTACGGTGTTCGTCATGGCAGCCCGTACGGCCTTGTTTGAGCTCTGCTACCCAATATTTTATAGTCGCAGACGAAGTTTAGCTTTAATATTGGTTGGACTGAGACTTTTTAAATGGAAATATTGAATTACGTAACGGTGACTAATTTGTTTAATTTGTTTAATGTTTACAAATTTACTGAGATCGTTTATTTTTGATGGTTTACATAAAAATACTAAACAGCGTGGCGTCTTAAAACTTAAAACATATGTTTTGTAAGGTTGCCGCTTTTTACCAAAGTAATTTTTTTCAAACTAGTGGTTAACATTTGCGTATTAACATAGATATCAGCAGGTCAAACAATTTATTATATCGATGGGATCCCGATAGACTTCTCATTGTTTTCCTGAGGTATACTTTAAGCTTCAATGTCACTGCTTGCAGATTTCTTAATATTTTCAACAACCTTTTAATCGAAACACAAAACCGGCTTAATTGGTTATTGGTTTCCTTTTTATGCCTTCACTGGAAGTAATTTTGTATTTTGTACCCGGTTTCGATTTTGATAACTAGTTGTCGCCTTTTGTTCGTTATTACTATCTTCAGGAATGATTTATCTTAATTGATATTTCATTAAGGATGTGGATAAAAATATTAATAGTTTTCTGTATATGAATATTTATTGTCTGTTAAAGCGATCCAATAATACTGAATGCTGCCATTAACAAAAAACTTTTATAATTTTGTCCAGCTTTTGCGTTTTTATCGTGCGTGAATTCATGTGGAATAGTTGGAGACATTCATTGTTTCACAGTATTGTTAAGGGTTGGCATTATTATATTTATTTATATTTGGCAAATGACATTATATTCATCATGAATCTCGCTTATGTGAATTTGAATGGAATATAATGCTTTATTTACTAATGGGATTAGTGTTGTTAGATGTTGTTATTACTAGGCATTAAGGGAAATAATTGCTAACAAATTAGAAACGGTTTCCAAAAGAGTGATTTAACAGCCATTGTGAGAATACATAATTAAATGGAAAAGTTTCCTAAATGGATTTAAGGTTACAAATGCTTCCGAGTTTTTATATCCACAATTGTAGTATGGGGAATAGGTATACTAATTTTTTCATTTCTGTAACAATTTTGTATACAACTAGAAACACCAATCCGAGATACCACAGAAATCTTTCTTGATTTGAACATGTCTGTCCGTCCGTGTGTATGTATTCTCCGAAATTAAATAAAATCAAGCTAAGAAGGAAAGAAATTCTCTATAGTGAATCTATCTTTAAAAAATTGTCAATAATTTTTCATTTAATAGTAAATTATTAAGCAGTGTACGTTGATATTGTATACACAATAGGAAGAGCCACCTCATCTCCTTATAATTTTTTAACAGAATACCCTGGTTATTAAAAAAATGCAAAATATAGTCATTTCCATTCTAAAGAGGGGTTAGATCGATACATAATGGGTGACAAGAGGAGATTTCAACGTTTTCATAAATGGGCGAAAACGGCATGAAGAAACTTACCAGTATAACGATTTTCGAATAATGAACAGTTTCGGTGATTTTTCAGCATCTCTATCACTTATTTATTCATTAAAAGTTACATATATTGGTAGTTGGTAAGTCCCGGAAGGGGTTACCCAGCTCTAACTGTGATCATGGATATTAAAAAACACATCAAATGTTCGTTTTCGTTTGATAATGAGTTAAATCTAGACGTCCCTTATATAGCGATGGACCGGTACGACATCCTCTACACAAAGGGTGATTGGTTTACGATAGATGGCGTTAGAAATGTAATATTACATTACTCAGTATTGATTGAAAGCGAGACAAAGATGTGCACCAGCAAAGAGAAAACACGTAATATTTTAAGTTTTTCTTTGATAAGGGCGAAAACGTATGACTGTTATGGTCACTGTAACAGTCCATCACGCGCAGATGGTGCATCACGTTCGAAAATGTCGGATAGGGAATAGTGGAAATCGTCAAGTCATATTGTTATTTCGGTTATCCATGAGCTAAGCATTCTACAAAAAACCATTTGGAACTACTTGAATAAGGTCGAATACGAATAAGAATTAACGCAAAAAAAAAAAAAAACCTGGAATCGCTACTGAACCGCAACAAAATCTACCAATTTCTGACTAGTGATAAAAAGTGTGTCACGTCCGGAAATGGTTGTTGTCAAATTGTGGTGAACGCCAGCAAACGGTAGACACGTCAGGATTGGCGGTAAGGAAGGTTTTGCTATGTGTTTGGGATTGGCAATGAATCATCCTCTACGGTCAAACTCTTAATTCGAACCAACACTGTCAAATAGTCGGACTTTCTGAAGGAAGCAATCATCCAGAAGCGGTCAGTTTTGGTCAGTAGATGAGGAATTGTGTTTAATAAGAAAAATTGCAAGGCACGCCCATTGATAGTGGGACGCTAGAAGCTCCAGCAGCTTGGTTGGAAGGTTCTCATGCATTCATCTTATAGTCCGGACCTTGTATCAACTGATTATCACCCGCTATTGTCTATGACGAATGATATTGCTGGTGAAAATTCGTCTAAAAAAAGACTTGTGAGAGACGAGCGTTTCTATGAGAGAGGCATAATGGAATTACGTTCAAAATGTTAATAAGTTAAGGAACAAAATGGTGCATTTTGACCTAAATCGGATCATTTTAACTATACTAAATAAAACATTTAATGTCATGCAAAAATAGCGACTTTCTTTTAACTACACTCTTTAATGGGTTATCCATTTTTCGGTTTCAAAAGTAAAGTTATATTGAACACACATAAAGCTATGATTTCGATGAAACTTTTATTTCATTACAATTGCAAGATCCGATTATATACGAAATACAGCGTCATTTAAATGTCCGCCTCTGAATTGGGTAAACCGGTGGATCCTTTTGAGGTAGTTTTTGAAAAAATACGGCTCAATCACACCTCCTGACCAGTGACCTCCAATGAGCACCAAACAGTCACGTTTTTCGGATGCAATGGCTTTTCCACAATCACTTCTAGGTTCTTCGAACCACATATGTAACACTTTTGCTTGTTGACGTAACCACCGATAGAGAAATAAGGTTCATTGCTGAAATTTTGTTCGTTTGAAAACCCACTTTTGGATCACTACTTTTGTGATAAGTTTTAACTATTTTTCCTCTTGGTCTGTTGTTAAAAGATCCATGTTAGTAAATGGCATAGTTTTCATTAAATAAATAACAATTCTGATAACAGGTATTTAGCAGTTGACAGCCTTGCCAGATCAGATAACACAGATAAGTGGATAACCCTGTGTATCCCGCATCCTCTTTCATACGCATAATATCACATCCCTTCCAATACCTTCCATTTAAATTGACCTTTATATCGAAAATGTAAATTTTTTTGTGTCTTCTGCTTCAAATGTGCACTTTTGTGTTCATTTGTAAAAAGCTTGGAATCTCATGAGAAGGTTTTGTATCTTGTTACCCCCTAGTAGTGCAAAAATATTGCTCTCAACTTGAATCACAGGGTGAAACAAGAACATTTCTCAAATGTTACAATCTGGCAGAGAAACATTGTTTTTTTTTTTAACAAAAAAATAAATAAAACAAATATAATGGACAGCCTACTACGTATCTCTGTGGAAATAATCGCCTTTATAATTGATAATCCTGTCTGTTTGCCTCTTTTTGCCTTCTACGAGTAGGACATTTAAACGTGCATTGCATGAACGCATCAGCCTGTATTAAGAGTTTCGAAGCTTCAGACAAGCTGTTTGCAAAATTATCATGTTAAACGGAAAATTGTAAATATTGATTTAAATATTAAGGAGCAATTAAAACTATTGACATATTGGTTACTCAATTCGCTGCATGACCACGAGGAAGATCATGTGTGTGTCGTAACATTAATAGCAATTTGATAATTGAATAAATTATTGATTGAAACAAACGCATATTCAAACATAACGTACTTTCATTTAGTTAACCTTTGACCTAACAAAGAGCATAAAAAGCTATTATTACTGATGATAGGAATCTGCCAGAAATGAGGTCATTTTAATTTGGTATTTCGCTTGTAAGATCAAATATCTATTAGGTTAACAAAAACACAAACACACCACAGAATGAAATCTAACGAGTCAGTTGAAAAAAGGCATTATTGTATTACGTTATTAAATCAAGTAATTGCTTTTAGATTTTTTTCGTTTTTGTGTTTTCAAAAAAAAAAAAATCGCTAAATCGCCAAAAAAAGATGCTCTTGTTTAAATTAGTTCCAACTATCGGGTGTCCGGAAAGTTCGTTCAGTTTTTAAAAGAAATTTATTTACAAATTTATGTACAAGAAAACCTCCATTTTAATCTATTATGTAATCTCCCCATTTTTTAATAGCTTCTTCCCACCTCTCTGGGAGCTTTTTAATTCCTCTCTCATAAAACTTGTGTGGTTTTTCTGAAAAAATCGTTCGATACGATTTTGCACTTCC
This sequence comes from Philornis downsi, assembly GCA_019455685.1. Lineage (NCBI taxonomy): Eukaryota > Metazoa > Arthropoda > Insecta > Diptera > Muscidae > Philornis > Philornis downsi. The sequence goes on along the minus strand of JAHXMU010000300.1, from coordinate 915,309 downwards.
TCGTCGTTATGGAAATTCAAATCCTCCAAGTGGTTGCCCAGACTGCGAAATGGCTGATAGTCGGACAGGGAGAGGCCTGCGAAGTGCGGTGGGTGAGGTAAAACTTCCCACCCAACCTCTGACAGTTTCTGACGGGTCCGCAAGGCAGTGTGTAGGCGGTAGTTCTCATGATGGAAGACGACGTCTTCCCGATTGATGAGTCTCGGCCGTTTTTCTTCTTTAATTTACTTAATTGTGCGATATAGTAGTCCGCATTAATCGTTTGATTTGTTGGGAGAAGCTCAAAAAAGAATACTCTTTTAACACCCTACCAAATCGAAAACATTACTGTCGGACGTAGTTAATCCTTCGTTCCCATGAATTGAAAAATGAATGTTGTAAAGTAAAGTAAATTATGAATTGAATTGAGTTTAGAAAATTAAATTGAATTGTATTTAATTAAATTGTATTGTTTTCAAGTAAAATTGCATTATATTAAGCTACACTGAATTAAGTTGAATTTGCATTGAATTGCTTATATGAAACAGATTGTAAATATTTTAAGTTGTAAAAATTAACTGTTTATTTGCCTGTTTAAGATCGCCTTCAAACAGACACGTGACTATAAAAACCCCTATTTTGTTACTAAATCTCTCAGATTTATACACTTGCATTTTGCATCAACATTTGCATTTTACATGGTCCTTCGAGCCGGATCTGAACCAGCGATCCAGCGACCCAGCGACCCTATTACCTTCTTGGAGTGAACGCCCGCTTTAGAGGTGGAATGAGAGGCTTCATGTGGCTTCCCTCATGATCTTTTCCACGATACATTATTGTAGGTTATCCATTTTTCATCCTCTGTTATGAGGTTCTTCAGAAATGGTGTCTTGTTATTTCTTATCTTTAGATTATAGCAGACGCCAACGTGATTCAGGCGGTTGTCCTCGGTGAGAGAATGAGGAACCCACACACCGAGGTTGCTCACAAAACCGGAAGGTTGATACTGATTTTTTTGATTATTTCAGGTATTTCCCTAAATGTTGCACGGGAATTAACAATAATTAAATCTCTCATCTCCTCGGAAACAATTTCGTTTGGTCGTTCTGATCTGCGAGCGTCCGTTACGGAGAAGTCGCCCGTAGAACATCTTTTAATCTATTTCTGGCAAGTTCTTTCATTTAGTCCGTTTTCTGCATAAACAGAATTTATTTTTCGGCTGGCTTCAGCAACCGTTTTTTCTTTACGGAAATAATACAGCATAATATGCTTAAAATACTCTTTTTTACTCATTTTTTTCACTTTTAATTTTTTTTTATAACGCTTTTATAACCACTCGCGAACGAGAACACAAGCAAACAATAGTAAACAGTTTAGAGAAGGGTTGGAAGGAAGTTATGATAGTGTTTGAAGGAACCATACGTCACGGTGAACTGGCGACCCAATATATTTAGTATATGCCGCGTCTGCTCTATTCGAAGTCATCAGATATCACAAATCAGTCCAAAAGTGAGATGTCTTACGATATTTTAGCATTTGTCTACACATTTCATTTCATGACAAAAATATTAGAATTATGATTCAAATTTGCTTATGATTTCAGCTTTTTTATAATTATTGGAAACAGTGTAATAATCAGTATAAAATCAGTATACTCAGTATAAAAAAATGTCGTAATATTTGGTATCAAACTATACTTGTCACAGCAAATCTGCAAGCAACTGATTTACAGATTGCAATCGGCACAAAATTTGAGTTTACTACGCTCCAAGGATCACTTAAGTAAATATTAGGGCCTTTTCCAAAATTTCTCAAACTTCAAATCCTCCAAAACAGAATGTAATATTTCGTTTCCGTCCTGAAATATGGTCATTTTAATTATTTCATCCTTACCTGGAGATATGAAGGAAGTGTTTAAAGCGTCAAAACAAATGCGTTTCATGGGTCTTTAAGTCGATTATTTTTAACGACTATGAAACGTCTTAAAAGTTGGCACAGTTTAATATTTTTTCAGATAAGTCGATTGAGCGGCGTCCGTCTGTCTGGCTGGCTGGCTGGTAAATTTCTATGAAATACGAGTATCTTAAAAGTTGGCACAGCCTAATATTTGTTTAGATTATAGCCGGGGATTGTCAGTGAGCCGTATGGCACATCCGATGCTGTACTTCCTAATTCTTAGACTATATAAATTTTTGTCCGCTGTTTTAAAGTAAAATTCTTGCTGAAATCTGAAAAAATAGATCGGTTTATCTTTTGTATACCTCCCATGCAAATGAACGATTTAATACAAATATTCTTAGCTTCTATCTCCCATACGGTTATCACTAATTTTATCACTAATTTTATAATACATTTAGGAAGTCCTTACTTTTGAAAGAATACGAAACAATGATTCTGCTATCCTATGAACCACACTAAGCCATTGTTTCGGACCAATTCAACCAAAACGCGACAATCTTGCATATGACGTACGTACTAAGCCAAAAATGGTTCTCATAACTAAACAAAATGTTGGTCGAAAACAATGTATTTTCTTCAGTGCTTGAAACGGTATTGATTCGAGAGGTTTAACTCAAATTCAACTTAAATTTTTTGTGCTTTCGACTACATTGGTTTAAGAAAGTAGCTTATGATCATTCAGCGCCCATTCTCCCCAAGTATTCTTCAGTACATTAAAGAGGGTTTCCCAGCAGTGTTTAGTCAGCATTGTCCCCCCCCTCCCCACAAATGAAGGGTTTAAAAAGAGCTTAAAAGGCATCAAAAATCTTTTTCCAAATTGCATGTAACTCATCCGGAGGAAAAGACTAAGAAAAGTTTGGTAAACTAACTAACTTTAATAGAGATTCTAATGACCTAAAGAAACTTTTAAAAGATAATAAAAATGAATCCGTTGGAAGGTTTTTGCGGAACTTACGCCCAAGTAATAGTGGTGATCATAATCTATATAAAGCAACCAAATATTTGAAACGGCCACAAAAAAGAAATGTTGTCATTAAAGACGTGAACGGTTACTGGTGCAGTTCAGATTCAAGCAAGGCCGCTGCTTTTAAATGCTATTTACAGGACACATTTACCCCATTTACATTTTGCGAACCGTCTGAAGCGAAAAAGATAACTGACTTCCTTGACATTCCTTGTCAAATGTACCGACCAATAAAACCTATAACTGTACGGGAGGTGGAAAATGAAGTTAAAAAATTAAATTCGAAAAAGTCTCCAGGAAAAGATCTCATAGATGGAAAAATTTTAAAGTCGCTACCAAAAAAAGGGTACATATATCTTACGCTTATCTTTAATGCAGTGTTAAGATTAACACATTTTCCCACTCAATGGAAAGTAGCAAAAATTATAATGATACTGAAACCTAATAAGCCTGAAAATTCAATATCTTCATATCGACCTATCAGCTTATTGCCCATAATATCAAAATTGTTTGAAAGAATTTTTCTAAAGAGATTGACCCCTATCATTGAAGCTTTGGGAATTATGCCTGAACACCAGTTTGGATTTAGACAGGTACATTCAACACCTGAACAATGTCATAGAGTTGTGAAAACGATACGGGTTTGTCTGGAGAAAAAATAGTACTGTTCATCGGTATTTTTGGACATAAAACAAGCCTTTGACAGAGTGTGGCATAATGGTCTCCTTTTTAAGATTAAGCATATGCTGCCAACTCCGCATAACCCTATCATAAAATCTTATTTGAGCGATAGAAAGTTTTATGTAAATGTAAATAATGATGATTCTCAGATTGGCATCATCAAGTCCGGAGTTCCTCAAGGAAGTGTATTGGGACCGGTTTTGTACACCATATTTACGTCAGACATGTCAACTAATGATGACGTAACAATATCAACATATGCAGATGACACGGCTATTTTGGCAACTAGCGAATCACCAACAGAGGCATCCTTTTTGGTTCAAAAACAACTAAATACTTTACAAGTTTGGCTTAAAAACTGGAACATTAAGGTTAACGCTGAAAAATCAACACAGGTAACATATACACTGCGACACGGTGATTGTCCACAAGTTTCAATAAATGGTGAAACAATTCCTTCAGAGAAAAGCGTTAAATATTTGGGATTACGTATTGATAGACGTCTTAATTGGAATGCACACATTAAAGCTAAAAGAAAACAGTTAGATTTAAAAACAAAGAGAATGTTCTGGCTTCTTGGTCCTCGATCTCAGCTAAGCTTGGCGAATAAAGTTATACTACCTATATATAAAACAGTTTTGAAACCAGTGTGGACTTATGGAATTCAAATATGGGGCACTGCCAGTAAATCCAATACAGAAATCCTACAGAGATACCAATCTAAGACCTTACGATTAATTTGTAATGCACCATGGTTTGTTACTAATGACGCTATTCACAACGATCTTGGTGTTCCAAGGCTAAGAACTGAAATTAGAAGATATAGTACAAAGTATGTCGAAAGATTAAGTTGCCATACAAATACTTTAGCCATATCGCTTCTTAATGGTGAAGATGAAGTAAGACGATTGAAAAGGCTGCATATACTTGATCTACCATTTTTACAATAAAATAATATAATGTAGTATTCACTTTATTCATTTAATTATTAAATATTGTTATTTTCTTTGTATTTTTGCATATACGCCAAGTTGATTGAAGCTTGGTAACTGTTATTCTTTTTATATATATTTTTACAAAATTTGCTAAATGTTTACTTATAAATAGATTGCAAATAAAAGTTTTATGAAAAAAAAAAAAAATGCATTTGGAAGATGATGCACATCCATTATCAGTCCATCTGCCGGCAGTTTATGTTCTTAAATCATGGCATTCCAATTGCAAACTCGATTTGCTTGGTGGCCGTCAAATATTTGCCTCGTTGATAACTAGCGTGATTTTCTCACTTGTGTTGCCTCTCGGAACTTGCAACTTGTAATTACTGCGCACCCTGCATTACCGTGACCAGATTTTCATCATTGCCATCGCCGTAACATCTGATTTTGATATTTTTCTTGTATCTTTCTATGCCATCACCGCAACCCTGCTCGTTAAATAATGATTTCTAAACCGCCGGTCTGGCAAGGCCAATAGTTGTTACCTGTCATCTGAAGTGTTATTTATTTAAAGAAAGGTTTGCTATTTACGAACATGGCAAACCTTTGACGAACGCGTAAAAGTAAATAAAATTTATTACAAAAGTGGTAATTCAAATGTGGATTTTCAGTTGAATAAAATTTTCTTCAGCAATGAAGCTCATTTCTGAACTCGGTGGTCACGTCAACAAACAAAATTCTTGCAAATGGGGCTCGCAGCACCCACAGGTGATTGTGGGAAGTCCTTGCATCCGGAAAATGTGCCTGTTTGGTGAGCATTGTGTTCTGGAATTGTGATTGGGCCGTATTTTTTTAAAACCTACTTCAAAAGGATTCACTATAATAAACAATCCAGAGGCGGTCATTTAAATGACGTATTTCGTACACAATGCCAAGGTCTCAGTATTATGATGAAATAAAAGTTTTATCGAAATTATAGCTTTATGTGTATTTTATTTAACTTTACTTGAAAACGAAAAATGAAACCCTATATTTCTAAACACCATATCGTATGCGTTGGGAATATACAACGGAGTGTGTGTGCCAGTTTCTTTTTCCGAAATTTTAAAAATTTTCACCTTTGTTAACCTGCAATGTATAAAAAACCTTAAATGAATTTCGTACAAATAAAATTTCATCGCCACAAGCGTTTCTGAGTTAACTTTTACAGATTTATTTGCTTTCTGTACCATGTCCGATTTCTGTTCAAACCATAAGTAATAGATTTAGAATCTATTGCGTCATAACAAGTATTCCCTTTCTATCTTTGCGTTATAGAGAAACACATGAAAGAAACCGAGTTTTTTCAATCGTACAGCTGAAAATCAGCTTGTGAAAATTGGTTAATTTTCGAATATCTTGATAACCCGCTTATTATCGTATTTTAACACTCGTGCATTGACATCCTAATTAATACATTATACAAGGTGTTGAATTGCTGTGTCTTAGTCCCGAAATAAGGACATAAGCTTAATAGCCATGGATGCTTTGACTCACAAACACGTGTGTGCATACGTCGTTTTAACGAAACAACTACGTGGGTGGTCTCACTGTCAGACACACAGACAGAGTTTCGAATCAATCATTTCCAATATATTAATAGCCTCGGAAGAAAAATGGAAATAGCATATGACAACAGCTCATTAGAAATATACAAACACGAATTTTAACACAATTTTCCCACTCTTGTGCCAATAAACACACGTGTCCTTTACACAATATGTCTGCATGTGAAGACATTGGTCACCATTCGATATAGTTGGGTCTATTATTATTGTTGGTAAAGGAGGTGGTGAAAGGAGGTGGAGCATGTTTATATACGAGTACTGTGACAAATCCACTTTGTGCTGCAATTTCATTTAATGATACTTCAATTAGATGTGACAAAGGTTGGTAGTGTTAAGAAATACAAACTTAGATGGATGAAGCAAGGTTGAACATTAAAAGAAGTAAATGTCAAGGTAAATTTCAGAGGTCAGTTATGTGGGTTGTTCTATACAATGGCCACTGTCAACGGCATTGGTCCGCTTGAGCTTGCAATGACATTAATACCTAGTTAATGTAGCTGTTGAAATTTCCAATAGCATAACAACTGGTGATAATTGAAGTTCTGCGGTACAGAGGAAATTTCCTTGCGAAAAGTATTCCAAAAGGAACAATTAATGATCGGGAAGCAGTGAAAAACTGTGTCACCATGAGCGTAAGTATTTTACAAGGACTTGTTAAAAAAAGAAAGCCCTTTTTGCTTTTTAATAGGCTTATACTTATGACCACCAGGGTGTCATGAATGATGTGCCGATTCGTGCGATATAACTCACTTATTCTATGCAACATAAACTAAAATATATTCAATTACCAGCGTACATTGCTTTTAATTAACGAATGAAAAGATATGAAAATAAGAATATAACTGTTAAATAGGAAGGGAATATGTTGTAAGGAAGTATGTTGGACAAGAATCTAAGCTACTGGAGCTTACCGGATAGGGGTTACAAAGAAAGAATTGCATTTCGGAAAATCCGCAAATTGGTATGGAAGTATCAGGAGAGGAAGTGCTGTCAATATTTATTGATGGTGATTTATTGATGATGATTGATCAATATTTCTTGATGGAAACCCCTCGGTGTGTACAAATTTTGACTAAATTTAGTGCAACCATGTAAGATGTATGAATCTAAAACGACTACATGGACTAAATGAATAATTTATCGGAAGAGGCGTGGTTAGTTAATAGTCAGTTCTGGGCAATGGGAAACCCTCAAATTATTCATCAGTCACCTTTGCATTCATTAAAAGTGACTGTCTGGTGTGAAATTTGATCAGGAGGAATCATTGGACCTTATTTCTTTGAAACTGAAAACAGCGTAACGATAACTGTCAATGGGGAGCGATATCATGATATGATTGAAAAATTTTTAACGCCACAAGTGCATGCTTTGGGCTTGATTAGCAGGTGGTATCAACAAGACGGTGCCACATCGCATACAGCCAGGATTACAGCGGAATTACTGCGAGACTTCTTTCCACAACAAGTTATTTCAAGAATTGGTGATGTTGATTGGCCTCCACAGACGCCTGATTTGACTGCTCCATACTTATTTTTGTGGGGATATCTGAAAAGCAAAGTTTATGCAAACAAACCAGAAACGCTTGAGCAACTCTAGCAAAATATTCGTGATGAAATTAATGAAATACCGCGTGAAATGTGTGAGAATGTAATGAAAAATGTGCTCGAAAGGGCTCGCATTTGTGAGGCTAACAGAGGCGGACATTTATCTGATAATGTATTCCATACGTAATTGCCGACAATAAATAAAACATTTATCAGTATAAGATCCATTCTCTTTCATTTAATCAAAAATTATAAACAAACAAAGTAGCATACCTTCACGACGGACGCCCTGTACAATGAGAGAGGTATCAAATTGATTAGGGGATTCCCAGCTACTCCCCCTGCCATCATATCAATCATCTCTATCAATCTTTGTACACATTTCATTGCATCCAACTAATGCAATGTGAGTATTTTTTGTTTCAAATATATAAGGTCTGCCTACTTTGTTTTTACCGGCTCCTTCTCTTCAAAGCCACTGGTAACTAAAAAAATCTGCTTCGTCTAGAGAGCTAATATATGAATTGAAAGCCAAGCCAATTGCATCGGCTAAAGTGTGCTTAATAATTGATTTTATTTTACAATTTCGTCTGCTTGTATTTAAACATAACGGTATTCTTAATCCCATTTTCTTATGTCCTAATTTTACATTAGCATAGACATATTTATGCATAATATTCATATTCACTCATACATAAATTGAGTGAAATTCGCCTTAGGCATGGTACTATTTAAAGGATGGTAAAGTACCGTAAAGAGTACAATACACTAAGTAAGATTTATCAAGCTTTTGATAAACTCAGTTTTGACAATAAAAGTGGGTGGCATAGCCCTCTTGATTCTGGTATCTCATACATATCCCATAAAAATTAACCGAATTGCCCAAATTAAACTTTTCCCCTGTGAATCCTAATTTGTAGATTGCAGTACATTTTAAGTTAAAATGTAAGAAAGTCCACCGCATAGCCACACCCGTTGTGGTATCTCCCATACAAATAACCTAATTTAATCCACATTTCCCCAGGTTTATATTTCCTATTCAATGCACTAAATTAAGTTATTTAGTAAACTTAGTTTTTGCGAATGAAAATGGTCTGCACTGCAATATTTCTTAGGTTACCATTTATAAAAATTACTGGATTTGGCAAAAATTATTAGTTCCTCTATAACTCTTGTATATGTTAATTCGTTCCATAGATTTGTTGATAAGAAGGAACGAGCGATTTGCAACGTGCCTTCTTGCGTTCAGCACACTTTTGCCCCAACGAAAAAAGACGCCAGGTGAAGAAATGTATAAGTCCGTTCACCTGACTGAATTCTCTATACTGGTTGCCATAACATTTTAGATGTGGACGTAAATTCTCTTAACCTTTTCATGCTGTAGTGTTTTCTATATTCATTTTTAAACTGAAGCTAGATGAGCAAACAATCATCATTCTGTTATCTCCCACACAAAATGCCGCATTTGTACCAAAATCCCATCATTTTGTAAAGCATTGAGTGAATTATGAATCTGAGGCTAGACTCCTGACCTCTTATGGTACGCCTTGCATTAAAATCTTAAACTTTTTTAGCATTCCTGCTTAGACTTTAAACGCGCTAATACCCTTTTAAACAAACTTGTGTTGTGTAGTTCGCTTATTTGCCATTATTAACTTCACCAAGAGAAATCAAGGTGTGTATAAGGTATGGCAAAAATGTAGCACCCAAAAGGAAGAGGGTGATCCCAAAACTAAAAGTGCTGACATATATATATAGTGCCACTAGTTTGAATAAAATTATTTTATTTATTTATTTTTAAAACATAATTATTTATTTTTAAAACATATGTTTTAAGTTTCAGCGCGCCACGTTGTTTAGTATTTTTATTTGAGACATCAAAAATAGTCGATCTCAGTGAATTTGTAAACATGGAGAAAATTGGTCACTCGATTGGTAATTCACATTTCCATTTGAAAGGTCTTAGTCCAACCAATATTAAAGCCGAGCAAGATTCTACATTAAGGAGTCTGCTCCTTCACTTACGACTGTAAAATATTAGGTAGAATAGTTTAAAGGAGGTGTCCACGCCCGGCACGGTTAAAAAAATCTACAAAATGATATTGGATGATCGCCAGCTGAAGGTACATGAACTAGCTGAAATGATAGTCATTTCAAAAATTGCTATACATCGTATATTGACCGAAGATTTAAGGATGAGAAAGCTGTGCGTGTGATGGGTCCATTACTTCATATCTGATACAAAGTAATGGTCAAATCAATGGACTGAAATGGGGGAATCTTGTCCAAAGAAGCCGAAGACGGTTCCATCTGCAGCCAAAGTCATGGCGTCTTTTTTTTGGGTTGCGCATGGGATAATTTTTATCGATTGTCGTCAGAAAGGAAAAAACCATCAACGGGAAATATTATGTATAATGTTATGGAAGAAGGCCGCATTTGGCGAAAAGGAAAGTATTGCTTCATAGGAACAATGCTTCAGTTCACACATCCGCTATTACGATGGCCAACATTAATGAATTAATTACTGCTTCGTCAAGCAACTTGTTCGCCAGATTTAGCTCCCTCTGAATGTTTTATATTTTCAAACTTGAAAAATGGCTAGGTGGTGAAAGTTTTGCCAACAGTGAAGAGGTGGAGTCTGAGGTTGATGTCTATTTTAACCAGGGTGTAGAAACTATTGAATATCGTTAAAAAATTGTATCGAGCTAAAAGAAGATTATGTTGAAAAATAAAGAAAAATTTTCCCAACTTTTTTGCCTTCTTTGTTAGGTCGGCTAGTTTTGGGACCACAATAATAATGACATGCGTTTCATGGCTAGTTGGTAGGCACAATAACTGTAGTACATTTTTATGATAGTTCCTAAAACTTGTCACGCAATAACTCTAATTTGCCTTTATGACACTTCCTAAAACACAACTTAATATTAATTCAGATCGTAGCCAGGGATTATAAATGCCGGCCCATCCCTTCTAATACCTCCCACACAAATAGATCGATTTTCTGAAATGTAATTTTTCCTCTGTACCTTCTAAATCGTAGACAGAATTTTTAACCATTATTTTGATCTACTATTCTCAGTAAAGTCTGAAAATAAAGTCGATCGTTTAGCCGTGCCACTTTTGGTACTTAATATTCAAAGAGCGGTTTATCCCATATATTCTCAGATACCAATTTTTTATATAGTAATGCTAATTGCAGTTAAATTTGATACACATTGAGAGATTGCTAAGGTAGTGTTCGAGAATCAAAATTAATCACATTATCGCTATTCATCTGGTACCTGGCCGATCTTCCAGATTTCAATACTTTTCCTTTAACTTCTACATCGTAGATTGCAATAACCAAAATGAAACAAACAGTTTTGATTTTCATTCATACACTTGAAATGAAATTCGAATCAATGTTCATTCTGATTCAGTATGAAACATTTTGCTTGTATTTCAAGTGACACATTTTTCAATTCAAAAATCAGACAACGTTTTTCATATCGTAAATTCAGAAAGTGAATTATTTGAACCATTTTTATCTTCCACAATTTGGCGGCAGATCTCTATCTTTGCGAAGAAACGAAAATATATTCGGTTTTAGTTCTAATTAAGATTAAGAAACGAAAGTGTCAAAAACTATATTTTTATATCAAGTTTACGAATCAACATATCTGCTGCGATAGAGGAACAGAATCAATATAGGTTTTTAATTTGATTTCAAGTAAAACATGAATGAATATGTGAAATGGGTGGTCGTTACGAATATGAACCTGAAACAAATTTCGAATGTGCTTTAAATAAACTTAATATATCAAAAACAAGACGAAACTGAACTTTTGTAAAGGCGGTGAAAAAATTTGCCAGATAACCAGAGTGGTTATATAAAAAACATTGCATTGGCTTAAACCAATTGCGGACTGCGGACTAATTTCACAAATTGAGTTAAAAATTTCGAAAAGAAATTAGTATAAAACTGGGAGTATCATTTTAATTTCCTTGAAGAAATTCATATTACGTCAAATAACAAAATGCAGAAAATGTAATTGTGCCGTAGCAAATCTTAAATAGTTTATTTCAATTTCTAGGAAACCATCCAAGGAGCATAAAAATGCTTATGAGGGCCAACACAAGCAAATAATCAGCACAGAAATTTCGCTTAGGTTAGCTGCTTTGTAAATATTCTCACTCTTTTTTCTCTTACAGAAATTTAATTTACAATTTTTATCTGATAAAAATATTTAAGAAGACATCAAAGTTTTCAAGGTGTGAGCAGATTCGAAGAAATTGTTATAGTATTTAATATATGGTCAAAAATTCGCAAATTAATTACACTCCACAAAATATTAAAATTGATCTAATTTTGCCCTAATGGGGCCTATGAATTGCAAATTATAGTTGAAAATGTGATTTTGATAAAAATCCGGTATTTTAACAGAGTGGAGGTGAACAACTTATTTAGCATCTGCCCTAAATGCATGATTGGTAAAAATTACAGTGTTCAAAGATATGTATAATTCATGCATTCATGCGTGAAAATTATTTATTAAATAGCTCAGATTCAGAAAAAAAATATAAATTAAATTTCTGTAAGGGAACAAGGAGTGAAAACATTTTTTTTTTTTATCATTGTACAAAGATTAAAATAGTAATAAAATAAAATAGTTAAAGTAGTTACATAGTTTGAGATTTTACATTAAGTATTGCAGCAAAAATATCGTTTTTACCAAAAAATTTTTACACCTAAAATGAACTCTAATATGAGGTAAAAAGATAGGAAAAACTCTGAATTTTTATGAGAAATTTTATACTAATTAATTTAATTCCCGAAGTTGCAAAATGTTTGTAGTTACACAAATTTCTTATTATTTCGTAGTTTGAGGATCTACATCTATCTTCGAATCTTTGTTGTAGTTCAAGACAAACTGCAATAGTTGTAATTTTCGTGCAAGGGATTAGTACTGTAACGGCGATTTAAATTGTGAATTATTTGTAAGTTCTTATTCTGTATAATTTGTAATTTTTTAAGGTTTGTTTTGGCACTTCTTGGGAACCAGACATGACAACCATATGTCGTAATAGGGCGGATGCACATACGAGTATAAATGAGTATTTCGTTGTTTAAATTTAATGTAGATGTTTTACCAAGTATTGGGTAAAGAGATTTTCCACATTTATTGTTTTGTCTCGTGTATTTGTAATATTAATAGAGAAGTTCAACTTCTTATCAAATATAACACCAAGATATTTTATTGATTCTTGCACTGTAAGAACTGATTCCTGTATTTCAAGAGTTTCCGTAGGCATTCGTTTTGGTGATTTATTAAACGGGATTATAAAATTAAATTTATTTTGCATGAAGATGATGCCGTTATGCAACACAGAATCAAACGCTTTTTAAATATCCAGTAGAACCACTCCAGTACTTTTTTGGTTTTTCTTGTTATCTGATATTATATTAATAACTCTCTTTAGTTGGTGGATTGTGGAGTGGTCTTTCGTGAATCCAAATTGTTCTTTGATTAAAACATGGTTTTCCTCCGCAAATTCTGAAATTCTTCGTAATAATATTTTTTCGAACATTTTGGCAACTATGCTTAACATACTAATTGGCCTGTAACTTGAAGGAAATTTGTTATTCTATTCATGTTTTAAAATTGTATTGACTTTAGCATTTTTGAATATTTTGGGGAAATAACCGTAGATTAGGCACCAATTAAAAACAATAGGCAGCACGTTGAAGAAGACATTAGACATTTACTTTACCAACACTAGTTTTATCCCATCCTTACCAGGTGATTTGTTGTTCTTCAGTCTCTTTGTGTAATATCTCACTTCTTCCACTGTTGTAGTATCAACCGTATCGCTCGAAATAATCTGGGAGTCTAACCAAGAGACATAATTCGTTACATTCCGATCAGGTGATGAGCTAATTGTTTGCGTTGTGCGGTGAGAGTTTTCAAATACATCAGCTACAGCATTGGCTATACTCTCAAGGTTTTGAGTATCTGCACTACCAAAAGTCATAACATTAACAGCTTTTGATAATTTAAAGAATTTTTTGCTGCCATATGGAAGATTTTGTAAAAACTTAGTCCAGTTTGTTTTTATATCCGCAGTTATGTGAAAATCAATCAACCTCGTGATTGATGCCATGTGGTTGTCGTTATCTTCTCGGAATTTTTCTATCTGCTTCTTGAAGGGTATTTGTGGTTTTTAACAGAATTTGTTCAATATTAAAGGCAGTTATTCTTGCAGATTGCAGGTATCGGATTTGATTATCAACTAGTTGTCTAATTGAAGTCCAATTAGCTTCATGATGATGATGGTGCCATTAATGTCTCGTCGATGACGAGTGAAAACATTTATGAGGCAGCTCACCTGAATGAATTTTCTGTGCTGATTATTAGCATGTGTTGGTCCTCATAAGCATTTATATACTACTTGGATTGTTTCCTAGAAATTGAAATAAACTATTTAAGATTTGCTACGACACAATTACATTTTCTGCATGGTGCTATTTGACGTAGTATGAATTTCTTCAAATCAAAATCAAAAATGATACTTTTAGTTCTTTTTTTATATTAATTTTTCTTCGAAATTTTTAACTTAATTTGCAAAATTGGGAAAATATTTCTACGTCGCAATCCGCAATTTGTTTAGACCTATGTAGGTCGATTTTGTTTTTGCATAACCACGCTGATAAATGACTTCATTTTGTCGTTGTCATTATACCACATGTGGCAACATGTGTTTATTTGGATAAAAGATTGAACACATTATACGTGTTTTATTACGATTCTGAATTTTTAACTTTCCCATCGATGCTCACGTTTCATTTAACGAATTAAATATTTAATTTAAAGAAATTCCACCCAAATTTCCGTGTCCAATTTCCGTTACGATTGCTATTGATATTTGTGACAATTTAGCTAATCAAATATTTGCTGAAAAACTTGATAATTATTATTTAACTTTACTTATATTGATTTCATTCTTTGTCAGGTCTGCACTAAAACCAGAATTCAGGATCGAAGTATATTTTTATTTCTATTTACTGTTTATTCATTGTGTTTGGTTGTTTGTTCAATGGATGAATGATTTTGGCATAAAAAGTGCGTATACGTGCTTAAGGATATAAGCTATCTGACAAACACACGCCCATGAACATCTATACTAATATTCTGCAAGGGATATCGACACATATCTCTACACCTACACACACACAGACACATACACTCACACACGCACAGTAACTGATATGAAGTTATGCGTTTCTAATAAGGGTCCGCAAGTTATCCAACTGGGTGTGAGAGTTCGTTTGTCTAGATTTTGAAACTTTCTCCATTTACTGAAACGTATTGACGTATTTTGTGAAGAAGAAATACTTATTTCCGAAAGAATGAAAATGATGACGATTGTTTGATATGATCTCAGCCAACGGAATGCGAGCATAAATTTGAAGTTTACTATAGTAATTTTTATGAGCTTTGCCGGGGATGAGTATCCATTGCGTGTGTGTGTGAAAGGACTTTCCGGCTTAGTGTGGAAAAATTCCGAAAGCAAAATGAAAATATATTGTAAGGCAATTACGTATTAAATTTCAAATACAGTTCAATATGTTGCCTCGAAAATATTGTACACTTGTTTGCATGTGTGTGTGTGTGGTTTTTGATATGCGTGTTACACCATATAAATGTCTGTGTTTACGTATTTTGTATAATGATTGTTATGTAGAGCAATAATTACGCATAATTGCACAAACATACTAATGACTATGGCAAACGGATAGGAGAGAGGAGCACCCCACTTTGTTTATGGCACTGTTGAACTATTTCCGCCAACTTAATATGCTTTTATAGTAAATATGTACGTATATATTTTGATAGTTATGTGCACCTGATCGTTAAAGTTGATTACATTTCGTGCAACAATTTGTGCGAAATTGTTCCAAAGTTTTATGGGGTTTAATGAGGCTTGGGAACGATGAAGTGCCTTTAGAGTTTCAATAGTTTCATACGTATTGAAATTAAAGTTATGGATATAATTTCTCGTGATTTAAATGTAGGCTTATGTAGCAAAAACATTTAAAAACAGGATAAGTGTTTGAGACCTAATGCGGAGATGGATTTATGTAAACTTCAGTGAAGATGGTATTCCAAGAATGATTAATAAATCTGGAAATTGTATCCAACGTAATTGAATACAATGACAAAAAATAAAGAAAACAATGTTGACTGGAAGATGATTAAATTTCATAACTTCATTTCATAACTTTTATGAATGCAAGAATCAAATTGAATTTTAAATGTACATCTTGTCCAACAAGAGTTATAAATATGAATAAAGTTTTCGCATATGATGTCTCAATTTGCAAATCTCATTGAATATTAATGTAAAAATTTACATAAAAAAGTTAATTTTTCTCCGGATTTCTTATTATGTTATTTTATTATTATTATTATTATTTTTATTTCATTTTCATATCGCAATCCAAAGCCGCATAAGGCCAAAATGATTACACAGACCAACATTTTGCGACACAAGTTTGAAATTGTAAAATTCAATTCTTAACAAGTGTTGAAAATGATTATTATAATAATAGTATCATTATTATTATTAACAACGAACATGGAGAGAGATACGAGGGCTGTCCCAAAACTAGCCGATCTGACGTATAGATGGTGCCAGTAAATTGAGCTGCCAAGATGAACACTATAGTGATCGACCAATTGAGATGTCTACGCCAGATACGGTATTGGATGGTCGTCTGAATCGGGTGAAGGTGCGTGAGCCAGCTGAAATGTTAGCTATTTCGAAATGTGCTGCACATTGTAAAGGGTGGCGCATAAGTAACGTTAACGGCGACTATATTGAATGCGTTCTTGTGCATCATTTAGTTCTAACTCGTAAACCAATTGCATCTTATATGGGAAAGGATGTAACAAATGTAAAATTCTTTGCAAAGACCGCCTAGACGTCTCTAACTGCTGAGAATGTCACCTGATGAAAGTTTCGGAGTTTTCCTCAATACTTCATTTCGAACTGCAAGAGGTCTTCCAGCACGCGGAAGATCACAGACAGCCCCTTTGTTGCCCAAAACGGTGAACCAATCGGTAAATTGATGAAGCGCTAAGAGCATTTCGAACATGGAAGAAATTTCGATATGATGTGAATAATCAAATGCTGACTTTAGTAAAATTAAACAACTTTGGTTGTTTGTTCTGTGCTGAGCCTTTCCATCATAAATTTCCCAAGTATTATTTAGTTAATTTTGCAAAGAGACGAACAAAATAGACTTAAAAAAAAATGTATTCACCGATCAAATCTTAACGTTGCTTATGCGCTATCCTATACCTATATATTGACCGAAGATGTGAAGATAAGAATGTTTTCAATAAAGCAAAAACAGAAGCATAAAAATGTTTCAGTAGACTGTTTAGCGATTTTTAACCGCAATAAAGCCTAATTTTTGCATCGATTTATAACCATGGATGAGACATGAGTCCACCGCTTCATACCTGAGACAAAGGAACAGCAGTCAGAGCAGAGAACTTGAATGAGAGAATCGTGTCCAAAGAAGGCGCAGACGGTTCTATATGCAGGCAATATAATGGTGTCTGTTTTTTTGGGATGCGCACAGGGTTATTTTCATTGACTATCTTCAGGAAGGAAAAACCATCAGTGAAAATATTATGCTAATTTATTGCAGCATTTAGGTGATGAAGTTATGGAAAAAGTTCGTATTTGGCGACAATGCTCCAGTTAACACATCCACTATTGCGATGGCCAAAATTAATGAATTAAAGTTCGTACTGCTTCATCACGCAACTTATTCGCCAGATTTAGCTCCCTCGGACTATTTGCCATTTTAAAATATGAAAAACTGGATCGATGGTAAAAGATTTGCCAACAATGAAGAGTCGGAGTCTGTGACTGGTGGCTATTTGAAAGAGTTGAACAGTTCTTACTATAAACAGTGTAAAGAAACTATTAACTATCGCTGGAAAAAGTGTATCGAGCTAAAAGGAGATTATGTTGAAAAATAAAGACAACTTTTTGTGTCTCCCTTATTAGGTCGGTTAGTTTTGGAACCGCTCTCGTAGGATATAAAATTTAGCATCCACGGCTCATAGTAAAGTATGCACTCATTGTTCGCCTCAACGAATTGCCAGCCAAGTCAAGATGGGAATGACCAAAATTAGATGAGAGCGACTATGGCGGTAAAGGGGTTGAAGGCGCTGATATTGCATGCGGCGTGGAAAGGTGTGATGGCGCAGAGAACATATGCGCAGTGTTGGGAGAGAGAAAAACAAAATTATGAAGCGACGGGCATGGGGCTCACTGAAGATTATAAAGTAACGAGCTGACTTAAGATTATGAAGAAATGAGCGTACGGCTCACTGAAGATTACGAAGCATATTCCCAAGCTACTTCCCAATATAAGGAGTGTTATATAATATTTAAAGTTTTGAGGAGGATTAAAAGTGTTTGGACAGTAGAGAACACTCGACCGTGGTTTAGAGAACGCTAAAAATCAAACATGTTATGAGATCAGGGGATCTCATGGTCAGTACGACCGAGTTGTAGTATGCGAATGTAATTTCTCTAAGTGTATATTCTAGAAAGATAATCAAAACCACTCCCAGAACATTCGAGTATGATATATGTAATCTTTTCCCCTCTTTTCTAGAATTATGTTTACGACAGTAAGTTATGTTTGTTCCTTTCACTCCCATTATATAGTCTATTGTTATCTCCTTTTCACTTGTTATGTAAATAAGAATATTCTAGGTTAAGCCTATGATAAACAACACTATTTTGTAAATATGTTTGTCTTTGTTGCACCCATTATGTAAATATGTGTTCTCCCTGAAATATTGTAGCATTTTCTAGAATAAGTTGTTTTAGTACAAATAGAGCAACTTTGTACGTTTGAATGGGATTAATAAAGTTAGCGTTGATATATACGTTCCACGATACCAAAACTTGTTCCACAATAACCCACAATAATATTTTAACTATTTTCGGGAACATGTTGGCTTAGTTTCATAATCAAGCTCTGGCAATATGACCCACACATCCTTAGATACCTAGATATACATTAGAAGCTATCTAAGGTAGTAGGTAAAGTAGATAAGGTAGTTTTCCCAGCAAAATTTCCAGATGTTTCGAAAATAATAGTGTATAGATAGACATGGTGTTTGTGCTTTTCTTTTATCTTTTATTTATTTTATTACCTTTTATTGTCAAACTTAATGTTAAACCAGAACTTACGAATGTTCTATGAACGTACTTACTGTAACTTTGCCCACAGTTGGGTTAAGCATAATGTGAATTGTTATTAAGATAAATGTCATATAATATTTAACAAATGCCACAAATTTGCACTTGTGGCTGCCATAAAATGAAAGCCAAAAATCTGTTATTTCACAGCTCAAGCGGTAAGCATCACAGCTTTCCAAATAAACTTGAATTGAAATTACAGTTGACAGCCTACAAAATCTAAGAGGTTACAGTGTCGACCATAACAGCAAATTGAATACAGCAATAACAACAGTAGTTAATTTGCCCAATTGACAGCGTACCCACTAATCAACAACCCCCTTCTTGCTAAAGGTCCTTATTCTTTCTACTCACATAGAGTGTAGCAGCTTACATTTGTCTTCATCGCATTGCTTTACAGTATCCGGCAAAGATTAAGAGAAATCCACCTAGTAACAACGCCCTTCTTCAGTATCTTCTATACAAGCGTTCGATATAACCCATACATTTTTAGCTTGAAATCTTTCAAGCAACTGCAGCCAAATTTGGTACACGACAAGTGTCTGATAAACGCAGTTCTAAAAATAATAATAGACTGTAGCGTCATGATCTTTTGGATACCTCCCATCTAAATTTACAGACTTATTCAAATGTAATTTTTCCTCCTGTGAACCCAAAGCATAAACTGCAAAAACTTGCAGTTATGTGAACTTCGTATAACGAAATGGTTAGCAAGACATGATAAGCCAGTCATTTCTGTTACCTTCCGTACAAATTGCTTAATTTAACTCATATTTGCCCTGATCCATACGAGAGTGGTCCCAAAACTAGTCGATGTAACAAAGAAGAAACAAAACAATTGGGAAACATTTTCTTTATTTTTCAACATAACCTCCTTTTAGCTCAATACACTTTTTGCAGCAATATTCAATAGTTTCTAAAGGGTGGCGCATAAGTAACGTTAACGGCGACTATATTGAATGCGTTCTTGTGCATCATTTGGTTCTAACTCGTAAACCAATTGCATCTTATATGGGAAAAAATTTAACATATGTAAAATTCTTTGCAAAGAAGTTGGTGGAAGTTTCGGGGTTTTGCTCAATCCTTGCTTGCGCTCGAGCAATGGTCACTTCGTTTCGAACTGCACGAGGTCCTCCGGCACGCGGAAGATCACAGACAGCCCCTTTATTCCCCAAAACCCTGAACCAATAGGTAAATTATTGGAGCGAACATGAAAGAAATTTCGATATGATTTGAATAAAGCTGACTTTCAAAGTAATATTGAACAACTTTGGTTCTTTGTTCTATGCTGAGCCTTTCCATCATAAATTTCCCCAGTATTATTTAGTTAATTCTGTAAAGAGGAGAACAAAAAAGACTTAAACAAAAAATGTATTCACTGATCAAATCTTAACGTTGCTTATGCGCCACCCTATATACCCTGTTTATAGTTAGAACTGTCTGACCACTTAAAATAGCCATCAACCGCAGACTCCATCTCTTCATTGCTGGCAAATCTTTCACCATCGAGCCATTTTTTCAAGTTTGGAAATAGAAGATAATCCAAGGGAGTTAAATCTGGTGAATAAGGTGCGTGACGACGCAATTCAAACTTTAATTGATCAATTTTGGCCACAGTAATAATGGATGTGTAAACTGGAGCTCTGTCTTGATGAAACAGCTCTTTCTTTTCCGTCAAATGCAAATGTTTTTTTTTGATAATTTCATTACTTAAACGCTGCAATAAATTAGCAAACTGAAGATAATTAATAAAAATATTTCCATGAGCATCTCAAAAAAACCGACGCCAAGACCCGTTGCTTGCAGACTTAATTATGTTTGCCTTCTTTGGACATGATTCTCCCATTCCAGTCCATTGCTTTATTTCAGGTGTGAAGTGGTGGACCTGCGTTTTATTCATGGTTATAAGTCGGCGCAAAAATTCGGCTTTATTGAGGTGAAACATCACCAAACACTCCACTGAAACGTCTTAACGACGCTATTTTTACTCTGTTGAAAGCTAGCGCGGCACTCATCTTGCGCACAGCTTTCTCATCTTCAAATCTTTGGTCAACGTACGATGTATGGCACTTTTTGAAATGCCTATCACTGGCTCACGCAACTTCAGCCGACGATCATCCAATACCATTTTGCGGATTTTCTTAACCGTGTCTATGGTAGACACCTCAATTCGTCGACCACTACGGTGTTCGTCTTGGTAGCTCATACGGCCTTATTTAATCTTTGCTACCCAATATTTTACAGTCTTAAATGAAGGATTAGACTCTTCCATAGTAAAATCTAGCCGGGCTTGAATATTGGTTGGACTGAGACCTTTCAAATGGAAATATTGGATTACATATCGGTGACCACGTTTACAAATTCACTGAGATCGTTTGCTTTTGATAGCTCTAATAAATATACTAAAAAACGTGGCGCCTTGAAACTTGAATCGTATGTTTTATAAGGTTGCTGATTTAAACCAAAATAATTTTTTTCAAACCACCGGCAGGTCTGCTAGTTTTGGCACCGCGCTCATGTCTTTCATTCAATTGTATTGAGTTCGGTATTGCGCATTAGTTCAGGGCATTTGTTGATAAAAACATATCGATTTACTACTCAACTTCTGGCAGTCCGCAAACTTTTGTACCAGAAAGGATGTTGGGTGAAGAAATACGAATATATACATACTCGTAAGTACGAGAATGTAAATCAATCTAACCGACTGAAACATCTGTACTGGTTTTAACTTCACTACGTATGAGTAACATTAGTATTCGAACATAAATCATACGCCGCACCTATTATCGTCTTTGAGTACTTAAATTTTTGTATTAAAAGCGCTGCTCAAAACCTTCTATACATTGATGTGAATGAAATCATTAATAGGGTGGAGGATTCTGTTTATATACTGGTTCAAAAAGTACGTAAGCTAAAATTCCTCTTATCTGGCATAAAGATATAAGTTGTAGCTCATAAACTCTAAATGACATCAATTGCTTTTCCTTCGCTATATCTATTTGTTATATTTGTTTGTTATCCTTAAGCACATGTATACAGTTACATACCAATAATTAAATTGCAATTAATCAATAACGTCATGTCTATTTATCGATTGTCCATAATGTTGCCTTTTATTATAAACAGTCTATTCATAACCAAATATCAAGAATCCATTAATCATCTGAAATCATTCCTGAAATTGGGAAACGGTAGTGCTTTTTTTTTCGTTTGTTTTCTCATGCTTTGGACTCGAGGGCAATCATTGGCTATTACTCATAATAATACCAGATAATAAATGTATTCATAAACACTTTACGTACATAATTGACAAATAATTAACTTAATGCATGCATGGGTTGAAAACACATTCTAATTTTTTGTTGTAATCTCTGTTATTTCGGCATTGTGAAAGGTTTACGAAATCTCCTAAGCAAATTTAAATAGCATGATAATTATTTTATGTTGTAAATTTAATATCAACTTTTTCCTTTCCTCTCATATCAAAGGGAAAAATATTCAACACAAACGAAAAGGATAACGTAAACTTTTTTAATACATCGCCGAAGGTGGAAACAGAGAGGGACTCGAAATTTCATTTACATAAATGCTGATTTTGGAAAGGACTTAAAATCTCATTTACATAAATGCTGACTTTGCCTTTTTTTAAATTGTGGCCTTCAATGTAGCATGAACATTTATACAAATGGTGCCGTATACTCGTACATGTGCCCGTGAGCACACAAGTATTTTGCATAAGCAAATATATTATTGAAATATATTGAAATTATATGCTAATTACTTTACAATATTATATGGGGAAAAGTGATTTCCATTGAGACGATTTGAAAATACCGACGAGGCTTTTAGATTTGGGTAGAAAAAATTTAAACTTGACTTTTGCTAGTCGGAACTGAAAGTGATTTGTAACTCTTGAAGTTGTATATCTTTAATCTTAGAAAATAAGTAAGTGGATTAATAAGTCTCGTGTGCAATGGTATGAAGCTTCCACTCAGTTCTTGGTTGGAAGCCGTATAACAGAAGCATAGTAAATAATTTAATAATGAAATTTCCGAACATTACTTTTAAAACAAATGCAAATGGGTGTACGTCGGGAAGGTGTACTACTTTGTTTCGCCGCCATTTTGATAAACATTAGTCTTGACAGTTCATATTTGACAGCCGTGAAGTAGAGACGTGTCAAATTTATTGTGGAAAAATATTCGATAAACCAAAGTGTTTTAATCGTTAAAAAATTTTATGAAAATCAATCATCGATTACTGTGACGATGAGAAAGTTACGTGAAATTTTTGGGAGGAACAACGTGCCAACAAGACGCACTATTTATCGTGTAGTGAATGATTTCGAAGAAAGTTGGTCTGTAGCTGATAGGGTCAAGCATGGAGCACAACATACTTCAAGATCGTCTTCAAACATTACTGCTGGTCAAGAAAGTGTTCAAAACAGTAAATAAACCTCAATTCGATGCCGTGCTCAGGAGTTTGGTCTTCAAAGAACAACTTTGGCCACAATTTTGCACAAGGATTTGCATTTGTTTCTATTTAAAATTCAGTTGACACAAAAGCTTCTTCCACAAGACCATTTACGCCGCCGTACATAAGCCATCAGGATGTTACAGTTCGCCCATGACAACCCCGATTTTCATGAAAAAATCATAATGAGTGACGAGACATTTTCATTTGAATGGATATGTGAATAAACAGAATAGTCGGTTCTGAGAAGTGAAAACCCTCAAATTATTCATCAGCCACCTTTGCATCCACTAAAAGTGATATGATTGAAATCATTTTAACGCCACAACTGCAAGCTGTGGGCTTGATTAACATGTGGTATCAACAAGACTGTGCCACATCGCATACAGCCAAGATTACAATGAAATTACTGCGAGACCTCTTTCCACAACAAGTTATTTCAAGAAATGGTGATGTTGATTGGCCTCCACGGTTGCCTGATTTGACTGCTCCGGACTTCTTTTTGTGGGGATATCTGAAAAGCAAGGTTTATGTAAATAAACCAGAAGCGCTTGAGTAACTCAAACAAAAATATGCGTGATGAAATTAATGAAATACCGCGTGAAGTGTGTGAGAATGTAATGAAAAATATGCTCAAAAGGGCTCCCATTCGTGAGGCTAACAGAGGCGGACATTTATCTGATATTGTATTCCATACATAATCGCCGATATTAAATAAAACATTTATCAATATGAGATCCATTTTCTTTCACTTAATCAAAAATTATAAACAAACAAAGTAGTATACCTTCCCGACGGACACCCTGTTTTACATTCGGACTTCGTCGAATGCATCGGACTTTGATGAAATGTACAAAAGACCAGAAGGTGTAGGGGAGTGGCAAAAAAATAATTTTTACGGTTTTGGAATCGCCATCGTCCTAAACTATAGAGTGAGCTAGGCCGGACTTCTTTTTTTTGTGTATACAAGTCATAATATATTTATAATACAGGGTCGTGCTACAAAAACAAAGTCAATGTCAATTGGGACCGCTAAATAGACAGGCTGGTTATGGCAGAGATCCAACGAAAATTCCCAAACAAATTAATATACATACAGAAACTCCACTTTCCGCTGGTTCACAAGGCCGCCAGAGGCCTTGCACCTCAAGAAAGAGGTGCATAAAATGAAATTTAGGAATTTTGCTGAATTCAAACAGTCCCCAAAAATAATATTTGAGGTGATCCCGACTTCAATCGTTCAGGACGCAATGAATAATTTTCTGATCAGGTGTCATATGTGCGTAAATGAGTATGGAAGTAATTTATGGTTTATCACTAACAATTATTTACATGCAATAAAATGAAATTTTCTATACAATAAAAAAAGTATATGAAACACATTGATTAAAAAAAGTTATTTGAATTTTTTATTGTAGTATAACATATAACCAGACACAACTTATTCGTAGGAAGTACCTAATGAAATATAAATATAAGTTGTCTTCGGTTCGACATAGGATGTATACGCAGAACTGACCAGCCAAATCAGTTTTCATTGCTGCTATATCAATACCTTTTATATATCAATACGTGAATGCTTTTTCATTCATTCATTCATTTATTTAACAGTCTTGTAATTTAAAGCCTTTTGGCCAATATTAAACAAATTACAAAATACATAAAATAAATACTACTTGAATTTGAAAAACAAAATATAACTTAGAATATAAAATTAATTTAACTAATAACTAATTACCTATAACGCTCAAATTGAAGTGCACCACAAAGTAGGCGATATGAAGGGAAATAAAAATAATGAAAAAAATTAAATATTGAATGAAATGAAAATTGAATGAATGAAATATTGAATTTTTATATCAAATACCTGAAGTTCTATAAGATGGGAAGGACTTGTGTTGATAATCCTAATCGATTTGCCCACGTATGTGGTAAAGTTTAATTTACTAGTCAGCGAAGGAATTTTACAAGCTTGGTCAAGAAATATTGAAAATTTTCAGTCCTTAATCTATATAAATTGCACTTAATGTATGTTGTTTATCATGTGATACTTTTTTGACTGGATGGACTAACGTAGTTCGCCACATGAGCATCACAATTCCAATGATAATGGCGGGTTATTTGTTTCTCTGTCAGTTAACCTGGCTGAAATTTGTTTACTGATTTACAATATTTTTAACATAACGATAACGATATGTTCATTTCTGAACTAAGAAATACATTTAGTGTATTTTACTTACGCTCTTTTAACTCTGACTTATGCCAAATTAAAAGGTGTACCGTCCCAAAAAAAAAATGTTTGTATGCAAAGTACCAAAAACTTGGAAACTTTGGTTCACACCCGTAAAGAATACTAACAACGAATACTGGCAACGACGTTAATAAGAACAGGGAAAAGGTAATCGATAAAGAACATCAATGCCCTTTCACCGTGCTAGGATAATGACGTATTCGAAATATGATATTCATTTCGCTTATGAAGAATCTACTTCATAAGTTGATACATAAATTGCTAAACATATAATGAACGTCCGTTTCCGGCACAACGAGGTCTGCCAAACCCTTAATCAATAAATGTTCGGGACGTTATCACAAACTTAACAAAATCATGTTTACTTTTCAGAAATCATTTGGATGAAACGTAATGCAATCATACATGCTTAAAGTATAGAGGAACATTTGGAGGAAATCATTAGATTCGCATTTAAAAAGGGTCTGAATAAGTGCACAATAACAGAAGAAAAATTAAAACTTATTGAAATTTTAGAGAAACATTGACATTTCCTAAAATTGCATCCATTATCTATTTTTCAGTTTCAAAAGTAAAGTTAAATGAAACACACATAAAGCAATGATTTCGATGAAACTTTTATCTCATTATAATGCTTGGACCTTGGACCCATTATGTAGGCAATATAATATCATTGAAATACAGCCCCTGAATTGATTGCACCAGATCCTTTTGAGCGGATCCTTTTCGAAAAAAAACCATTGGCATCTCCAGACAACAATGCTTACCATACAGTCACTTTTTCCTAATGCAATGGCTTTTCTACAATCACTTTTGGGTTCTCCGAGCCCCATACGCGACAATTTTGTTTGATGATGTAACTACCAAGTGATAAATGAGCTTTATCGTTGAAGAAAATTTTGTTCGATTGAAAGCCTACGTTTGAACCACCACCTTTGTAGTAATTTTTAACTGTATTTACGCATTCAGCAGTTGTAAAACGATTCCTATTTGTAAATGGCAAACCTTTCACTAAATAAATAGCACTTCAGATAGCAGGTATTTAACAACTGACAGCCAAGCCAGACCGACGATTTGAAAGCCATAAATGGATAAATTGGGTATAGGTGAGTCAAATTGCCTTATTTGTATGGGAAGTACCAGAATGGGTGCGGATATCCGATCGATATCTAAAAATGTTAGCAAGCATTATAATGCAAAACAATTGAAAACATTAAATTGTTGCAGACTACGAATTGGAGATTACAAAATTAACTTTCGGTAAATCGCTCACTTTATATGGAAACTACAAGAACAGGCGTGATGAGTCGAAAATTTTTAACCCCAGAATTAAGTTTATCATGCGCGTAATGTATGCAAAATTTAACGGAATTCAGTGAAACTTCTTGAAACTAAGGAGTAAATTGAGAAGAAACGATCAATATCTCCGAAACTCTTTTTTAGTAAAAGCTTAATTTGTGCGAATCTTATTGAATAAAGAATACCAATCTAAAAATATGTGCGTTAAATTGGTTATTAGTATGGCAGTTACTGGAAGCCGCATTATCAGCTGGCAGATTTTCATAAATTTTACTATAAATTATGCTTCAATTCAAAGGGCAAGAAAGTTAAGGCGATGTAGTCCAAATTTTAAGAGTAACAGGGATAAAATTTGATTTCCAAAATTCGGTTAATTTGTATGCGGGTTACCAGAAAGAGTTTGAGAATGCAGCCTCATCTTATGCTTGGACACTATCTTTGCAAAACCTTCTGCAAGACTTTTCAAATTCGATTGAATGTGGTGCACTCGGACAAAAGATGTAAACTTGGGAATATATGGATTAAATGTTTGGCGAATACCAGAAGGGGTATTGTTAACCGATCGGTTTTCTTACAATTCAACAAAGATTTATAGATCGAATCAATGCACAACACGGGCAAGCTAGGAATGAGCGAGAAAAAATGAATTCGTGAATATCTGTCAAATTGTATGGGAGGTACCAGAAGCAGCGGTCCAATGCAATCTCCCGTAAAATATTGTCATATTTTATAAAGTTTCATAAAGATTTTCGGCAATTATCGTGTCAACCAGCCAGCCTGCCAGGCTACTCTTTCGACTTGAAAAGCTCTGTAATACATTTGGTCAAAAGAAAGTTGGTGCTCTGAACGCTTTCTTCTGGTTGTTACTTTTACCCTATCAAATGATATATACTATAGCTTTATTCCTACGAGTGAGGGTATATAGGGTTATTCATTTAGTGGTTTCAAAAACGCCGGTCTGGCAAGGCTGTCAGCTGCTAAATATCTGTTATCTTAAGTGTTATTTATTTAACGTAACGTAAAAATAGATAAAACTTACTACAATAGTTGTAATTCAAACGTTGGCTTTCAAACGAACAACATTTTCTTCAGCGAGGAAGCTCATTTGCCACTCGGTAGTCTCGTCAATAAGCCAAATTTTTTCATATGGGACTTGGAGAAGCCAGGCGTGATTGTGGAAAAGACATGGCCTCCGGATAAAGTGATTGTATGGTCCGGAGGTGTCACTGGTTTGCATTTTTTCGAAAATGATGTTGGAGGAACCTGTTAAGGATTCATTGCTGCAACCAATTCAGAGTTGATCATTTAAATGACATTGTGTTCCATACATAATGGCAAGGCCCAAGCATTATAATGAAATAAAAATTTCATGGAAATCATAACTTTATGTGTGTCTTATTTAACTTTACTTGTAAACAAAAAATGAATAACCCTATAGTTATATATAGATTGCAGGTAACCTCCAACTGCATACACTCATTGACGCATAAAAATCAAATATTATTAAATATATTTTAATTAAATTTCCATCACAATTAGTATTTTAACATTATTTTCTTAATAATGTTTTCACTATTTCATCGATTGAAAAAATTGTGTAATTTTCATATTAGGTTTGTGAGAACAAAAAACGTATTTGTAGTTAATTCCCGTTTAAAGTCTGTAACAAAATCCATAATAAAAGGGTAAAGTTGTGGATGTGGTGGTCACCCTTTTTTTGTATATTGGATTAGAATACACAAAAAAATCTTTTGCATTTCGGATTATAATATACAAAAAAATCTTTACCTCTGTTCAACCTCCATTTACAAGATACTCTTTGTTCTATGTTGTGAAATTTAAGAGGGTTTTTTTTGTTTATTTTTATTTTTGCAACGTTTGAATGATATTAAAAATCTTAAAGGCGTGCTATAACATAGAAGTTTTTGTTATAAACTTGTTACAAATTTTACAAAAGTTTATCATGTACCATAAATTATTCCATAATCTTTATTTAAGCACTTTTCAAATTTGTCTTTAAATAGCATAGAACACCACGAAATGAGGAGCTAAGTGTCCCTTTTCCTACCACGTCGGCTAAAATATATACCAATTTCATTTTTCTTAAATTTGTATCCTTCAGAGTCTATTGATTTACTTGTTTAAATTTGCCATTTAACCAAACAATATGTGCCATGATTTGATAATATGATAATGGTGGCGACTTTCGCAACTGCAAACCAGATTTTCAGTTTTAATAACTACACCATAAACGATCCGATGCAATTAAGAAAACAAAAAAAAAAAAAAAAAAAAAAATACACACAACAGTTTTTCGTAAAGTTTAAAATTGAATCATAATAGCCTAATGTTGTTAATACTCGTATTTCATCATAAATTTACTGCCGGGCTTAAGTTATGCATAAAGTCTTTTGGATGCTCGACAGTTCGCAATTTCTGTGTTTTGCATAAAAACTAAATACTGTGATGTTATTAAAAATTGTTTTTTTTTCTATACAAACACTTTCCATATATAAACATTATTATAACTTCTCTTTATTGCCATATTCAAATTAGTATTTGAGAAGCACATAAATACATATACAAACACTGATATCCACACACAAGAACCCATATCCTTTGATGCAATAACATCCCTATATTTGCAAACGCTTACTGCTATGCATGCAGTGTGATTTTACAAAACGCATAACAACACTTAAGCAAAATGTTATATGAAATAGATATATAATTCGATGAGAATTTAATTTCATTCGGAAAATAAACTGCCAGATTTATGTATGATTTAAGCAAATTTGATAAGCTGCATTTACTAAATTAGTAATGCCTAGATCACCATTAATTATTTTTGAATTTAAGAACGTACAGGAGAATCGAACAAATATTATAAAATGTTATGGAGATATTTGAGTTGCTCTGAACATTTTTCAAATTAAATTGTTTTTAGTTTCAAACTTGTACTTTTTATTCTCATTTATAAATTATCCGTCTGTTCAACATATTGATACGAGTACATATGCATACATATATATTCGATAGAGCCAAATTTGGAATCATATTTGGTTTGTGTGTTTGTATAAAGATGAAACCTAAAGGTGTTTATCTAGAGAATAGTACTACATGGTTGATTTACACACTTTAAGGTTTACTTCGTGACACGTTAAGCTTAGCTTAACATTTCGTCGGTATTGTTCTTTTTAGGAAACTTTTCAAAGAACTCTTTGGGAAACTCTCATTTAAATATCACTGACCTTACTTAATACCTGATATTTATTTTGATATCAAACAAATAGCTTACAATTTTACATTTATTGCTAGAAGTAGTCTAAAACGCCTTCTGTAGGGTGGCGCATAAGTAACGCTAAGATTTGATCAGTGAATACATTTTTTGTTTAACTCTTTTATTTCGCACCTTTACAGAATTAACTAAATAATACTGGGGAAATTTATGATTTAACGGCTCAGCACAGAACAAAGAACCAAAGTTGTTCAATTTTACTTTGAAAGTCAGTATTCGATTATTCAGATCATATCGAAATTTCTTTCATGTTCGAAATGCTCATAGCGCTCCAACTATTTACAGATTGGTTCAGCATTTTGGGCAACAAAGGGGGTGTCTTCCGTGATCTTCCGTGCGCTGGAAGACCTTGTGCAGTTCGAAATGAAGTGACCATTACTCGAGTGCAAGCAAGTATTGAGGAAAACACTGTAGCTTCCACCAGGCGACGTTCTCAGCAGTTAGAGATGTCTAAGCGGTCTTCGCAAAGAATTTTACATATGTTACATCTTTTCCCATATAAGGTGCAATTGGTTCACGGGTTAAAACCAAATGATGCACAAGAACGTATTCAGTATACATATGTATAAGTGGCGCAGGGGCATAAAATCTCTTACATCAGACCGTACAAGCTACCACGTCGAAAATAGTACCGATCGACCAAATGAGGTGTCCACGCCAGACACGGTTAAGAAAATCCACATAAAAATGTTGGATGATCCTCTGAATCGGCTGAATATGTGTGAGCTAGCTGGAATGACAGGCATTTCAAAAAGTGCTTTACAATGTATATTAACCGAATATTTGAAGATAAGAAAGCTGTGCGCAAGATGGGTGCCGCGCTTGCTTTCAATAGAGCAGAAACAGAGCAAAAAATATTAGAACTTGGTTGAGAGGTTATGTCACGTAATTCTGAGAATGAAAATGTATTGAATCACTACATCCATTCGATTACCTGTCATGCAAATTACCCGATTTAGCTAAATTTAATTTTCCTCCGCTTCTAGCATTCCGCGCACCAACACTAAAGGACGTTCGGAGAGGGAATATGTAAGCCAGATCATCTTTATGAAGTTTCCGCACCGGTTTTGGTGTTAACAATTTTCACAATAATTTTGATGTCGTGCCCAGGAACAAAAGGTATACGTGCTGGCAAATCATGGTGATACGAAAACAGTTCGCCTTAACGTGGATTGTGGCTATTCGGTCGCTTACAAGGCTAAACCGTGGCGAGGCGTCTAAATATCTTGTTAACTGCAAATCTACATATAGGGTTATCCATTTTGCGATTTCAAAAGTAAAATTAAGTAAAACAAACGTATAATAATTCCCATGAAACTTTTATTTCATTATAATATTTGAACTTTGCATAATCTAAATGACCGTCTTCGGGTTGGTCTTAGCAGTTTATCCTTTGGAGGTTCATCCAGCATAATTTTCGAAAATATACGACCCAATGACACCTTCCAGCGCAATAAATAGTCACTTTTTCCCCTATGCACTTTCCCACAATCACTTCTGTGTTCTCCGGGTCTCATATATGACAATTTTGCTTGTTGACGTAACCACCAAGTGAGAAATGAGCTTCATCGCTGAAGAAAATTTTGTTCGATTGAAAGCCCACGTTTGAATCACCACTTTTGTAGCAATTTTTAACTGTTTTTACGCATTCTTCAGTTGTTAAACGATCCATGTTTTTAAATGGCAAACCTTTCACTAAATAAATAACACTTCAGATGACAAGTATTTAACAGCTGGCAGTCTTGCTGGTCGTTTGGAAGCAATGGATAACCCTATATAAATGCATGTCTTTCTGCACGGGAGCTGCAGTACACAACACTGATATTTCATGCCTGTCTAGTTCCAGTCCTTCGCATCTTCTCAATGGCAGTGATGCCAATTTTATATTCCTTAAGAACAACGTCCAGGTCGATATACGTACCTTCTCGTAGAGTCCCGACATTCAAGTGCTTGTTAAAAAAATCGAACCACAACAGGAAAATATGGCGGCAGTTTTGGATGACAACTTTTGATATTTGACCTAGTGCTGTAGCTAAGACCGAATTATTTCTATTAACTTTAATTAATTTAGTTTAATATATAGGTATAATAATTTAATTGATCTATACCGGAGATTATCCTGTATTCAATAACATTTTATGACACATTTAAGTTTATGCCATGTTTTAGAAATCACAACACTGACATCAAGACAAACTTTTATCAGAGTGGACAACTTTTCAAATAATTTACAGTTGACAACCGCGTTTTATATAATAAAGTTGTTAAACGCACACATATCAGCGTACGTAAAACGGCTATCTATGTGTTCACCCCAATTCCATGGCATCTCAGAGGAAGGCGATAGAAAAAACTCTTCTCTTCATAATGCTATACAATCTAGAACGGAGAATGAAAGGGGGCTGCAACCCAAAATCAAAATAAAAGGACACTCAGCGTGTGTGCGTATGTGTATGTGTGGCATTTGTAATTGTTGTTGCTGTTGTTTACAATGGAATATGGGTCATATCACTTCCGTGTTGGTTAACAAAAACAAACATTTGATATTCCTGCCACTTGGAAGCCGTGTTGTGGTAGTCGCAGTGGGGAGGGTTTTTAGCTGTATTCTGTATTCGAGCGCATTATGATGATATTTAGTATTGAAATTTATGTACATTAACTTTTATTCCAAAAGATGCACGCACACTTGTGTGTTACGTAAACAGTTTTATAAACACCACGTTGTTGCATACAAAAGGACGTTTTCTGAACATTTGTCACTCCAGAGACAGGGACTAGGACAGGGACTGAAACTGTGACAGGGAATATGGCAAATATACGTCGCAATTATAAAAGACCGCTTCTGGTGCATCGTTTATGCAGAGTGCATGATGATGTTCTCTTCTAAGTGTTTAACACTTGTCTAACACTGCAGTGCTCAAACTGATGAAATCTTTCAAGTGCTGTCAGACAGATGTTGAGATTTTTAGTTCTTTTGAATAACAGCATTTGGAATTAGAAATAATGTACTTCATTCAGCACAAAGTGCAGACATTTTGAAATCAAAAGAATATACGAGGGTGGTGCGTCATATTTGAGGAATAACCAAGAAGCACAATAAGAATAAATATTCATCAATGAGAACTACATTGTTAACAAATTATACTACAATTGAGTTTACACAATCATCATCAATTATTGGAAACCAATAGCGATGTACTACAATAGGGCCAACTGCACTTGACCATATTCATATTGATATTCCGAATATTGGAATATGTCTGCCATTTTCCCAATATGAACTTCCACAGCTACGAACTTACGCTACGTTTTAAAAGCCTTGGTATCAAAAAAAAAAAAAAAAAAAAAAAAAAACAACAAACTACGTCTTCAATGTTTCGTCCTTGGATTAAAATGGGTAATAGTTATGCGCACTCTCATAGGATATGTATAGTACAGGGGGTATAAACACTTTGTCATTACGTTTGCAACAATTAGAAATACTCATTTGATACCCCATAAAGTAAAAATCTATGGCGCCATTCGAGTACTACTCTAGCAAAATAAAACTTGGTCAAAACTTTTAAATTTTAACATTTTTTTCGATCCATAAATAAATTGTTTTTATGAAAATCTATTGAGCAAATCCATCCCAATTCATACATATTTTTAAAGAACCACCTTAGTGTTAGACGTGGCTAATCAAAAGATTAAAAAACTCCCATTTTCACCAGAAAAATGAGCTAATTCGATTAATAATGTGTGACAAGAGCTTATCCGTGTATAGACCACAGAAGGACGACATCAGTCTATTAAGATAACATTTGCTTATGAAAGAATGGAATTACAATTTGGGACAATAGACATTTTCAGTGTTTTTTAACAATTGTTCTGTTTATTCCTTAATAAATCTCTCTCTCTTTCTATCTATATGATATATTATATACGATAAGAGTGTGCCCACTAAGGAAAAAAATTGACCATCCAATGATTTGAACGTAATGATCATTTTTTAAATTTAAAACATTTTCAATATTTATTTTTAAATTAAAATCACTGTGTGATGGATATTCAATAATATAGAGTGGTGCACCAATTGCAATAAAATAAAAAAAAAAAATCAAATAACTCTTTTTCTAAATTAATGTGCTCGTATTTATTTTTGGTCAATAGTATAGATTTTATTTTGTATAACTAATTGGTTTTGAAGATGACAGACCGTAAACAACCTCGATGCTCATTCACAGACATTCGACACCCGATCAGAAAATTATTCGTTGCGGGATCGCCTCAATGATTGTTTTAATGGGCTGCTTTAATTCAGTCAATTTCCTTGGTTTCGTTTTGTATACCTCTTGCTTGACATAATTCTATAAAAGAAGTCTGGTGCAATCAGATCAGATGATCTTAGGGGCCAGCAGAAAGTGGAGCTTCTGGACATTAATTTGTTTGGGAATTTCCTTTGGAGCTCCGCCATAACCGGTGTGGCGGTATGTGCAGTTGCTGCATCTTGCTGGAACCAAATGCTGCTGAAACGGATACGTTTTTTTTAATAATGGCACCCTTGACAGTTGGCAGTAGCACGATTCGTAGGCTACCCTGCGCTAAAAAGTTTAGATTTTCAATTGGAAAACACAACGTAGGTCCATATGCTATGGATTTGAAAATCCATTTTTGAAACTCTTACTAATCTGGCGATATACCCTTAATGTCATTGTGTGCCTGAAAATCTATAGCGATGAATACGAGTATGTAAGCTCCGGTCCACATAGTGTCTATCTAACTTCGACTCAAGCGACTTTTGTATTTTACCTCGTTTCGAGATTTAAACGTGTGAGGTGCCGAATAGTTGCAATCTGCATTAAAGCTATTATTTATCACATCTGATGGAATTCAAAGACGACACGGTTAAATATACTTTCTGTCAGCTCTTACAATGAATATCCGACCATTGCTCTGGCAGCGGCAATAAAATTATTCCGGAAGATTTTAACGTCGAAAATAAAAAGAAAGACTTGACAATCTACCTTCATTAGAATGCCTGCTTTGCAGTAAAATGAAACAAAATTAAACTTTCTGCTTTATGCGGGATGATTCCTTTACCAAATGACTGAATTAGGTGGGTATTGATAAACATTACAAATTTAAATGTTTAGAAATGTATTCTAAGGGCCGCTTCAATTTTGATAATCTTTCTTGATTTCGTTCAAAATATATTAAAAATTCTAGCAAACATATTGCAGTAATTAAGGATTATTTCCGTAGAATATTGAAATTTTCAAATTCTAAACGGTCCTTTCCGTTCTTAGTTGAAGAACCAGTACAGAAATTTCAGTCAAATGAACTGACCTTACAAATACTTACATATACCCAACATTCTTTTGCATTGGTGTAAACGTGTGGGAAATGTCAGAATGGGAAGGGCAAATCGTTGGGTTCTCGTCAACGAATGCTCTAGATTAATAAGCAATACTGCTTTTAGTACAATTGATTGAAAACTATGAATCCTGGGCTATATGGATTAAATTTTGTGATTTGTATGGGAGGTACCAGAAACGGTCGTTTGATTTTCTCAGATTTTAACAAGCATTAATTAATTAAATGCTATTGACAAAAAATTAAGTTACTGCAGTCTTTGCACTCTTCCAGGGGAAAAATTAAATTTCGCTCCATCGATCAAGGTGAATTTTGTATGATATTTTCACAAGTGAGCAAGGCACTGTAATCCATTTTCAGTTTTAGAATTAAGTTTATCAAAGGTATGTCGTGCGCAAAATTTGGAAGAATTCAATGTAACTGCTTGAAGGATATTGAGCTAAATATACCTATACATGGTTTGTCTCGGTCATTTGTATGGGAGTTACAGGAAGGAACATTGTTAATTGGTCGGTTTTTTCAATTTTTGCCAGACTCTATAAGGTAATAATACAATGACTGAAAATATAAGTT
Source organism: Philornis downsi (assembly GCA_019455685.1). NCBI lineage: Eukaryota > Metazoa > Arthropoda > Insecta > Diptera > Muscidae > Philornis > Philornis downsi. The sequence continues at coordinate 879,120 of JAHXMU010000300.1, read as the reverse complement.
AGTGCAGTACTCGTATGTAGAGATGGAAATGACCAATCTGACCGAAAATGACTTTCAGTCAGATTGGTTATAATCGGTCAGAAACGGTCATTTTCCGGTCAGATTCAGTCATTTTCAGTCACTTTCAAAATATAATAAAAAAAAATTTGTGAATGTATTTGGGCCTATTTTGATGTTTATTTGGCAAAAAAAAACTGAATTTTCGATTCCTGAAATTTATTTAATTTCATTTGATATATTCTACACAATCATTTTACAATCAAAGCAACCTTTGCCAACTTATGACCAACGTGTGCTGCTTTTGTTTAAAAAAACAAAATCAAAACCAAATTCCAAAAAAAAAACAAAATCAAAACCAAATTCCAAATGACTAGTTTTTCATTTCTCTTTTGCCACTTCTCTGATTTTGACAATAGCAGCATTTTTTTTGTTGTAAAACTCAAACAGTTAAACAACAACACGCCATGCATCAACTTGTATAATTGAACTATGCCAGTACAGTTCGCAATTCAGTGAAATTCAGTTCTATTTCAGAAACACACAAGAAAAACAATTTCACACGAATATTTTAAAAGTTAGTTTCGCGTAAAAAATGCCACGTCTTACATCCGAAGTGTGGAAACACTTTCTGATAACTTCGGAATGCGAAGGGAAAAAATCCGTGTCATGCATTTACTGCAATCAGCAGTATAAAAATGCCACATCTACAAGGATGAAGCTGCACATCGTCAAATGCAGAAATTGCCCGGATCTTTGCCTTTCGGAAACTCAAATTTCTGGAAACGAATCGACCTCTGAATCAGAGCCAGAAACTTCCAATTTAGAAGTTAATAACAGTATTGTTCTAAACTAACTTTATATTTATTTTTGTATAATTTTCTTACGTACCTTTAGATTGTTTTTATTAATAAAAAACAAAAATAAGCTATTTAAAATTTTTTTTGGCCGATTTTTCATTGGGCGATATTTCCTAGAGCCAAAAAACAAATAAAATCGTTTTAGCAATTTTATTTTATTTTATTTTGAAAATGACTGAATCTGACTGAATCTGACCGGTCATTTTCAGTCATCTATTATAAAAGACCAATCTGACCGGTAATTTTCGGTCATTTTACATCTCTACTCGTATGTAAGTTAAGTTTATTGGAAGAAAATTGAATTTCGGAAAATTGTATGGGACAATGCAGGAGAGAAGTTACAATACAGTACAGTCTATTCCCATTCCTAGGAGCTACCTTATCAGACTCATAATATGTGAAATATTTGGTTGAGTTTAGTATAACTATATTGAAGATATAAACCTGAGAATATATGAATTAAATAGATATTTTGTTTGCGAAGTAGCAGAGGAGGAGCGGTATGTGGTTTAATTTTCTGAAATTTGACCAAAAATTACAGAGAAAAATCATGCTCAAATGTTGGGGTATCTTCAATCTACGTAGTAGTAGTTAGAGCAAAAAAATTTGGATTCATGAAAATCTGTCAATTTGTATGAGAGGTAACATAAGAAGCATGGCAATGAGGTCCATTTTTGTTCTTATACTTCATGTGTACTAAGTTCTTCCCAATTAAGTGAAATTGGATGGAAAATATGAACTTGAGAATATATGGGTTAAATTGGTCACTTGTGTTGGAGGTACCAGAAGGGGCATGATTAATCGATCGTTATTTTCAGAATTTATAGGATATTATAAATCAAAACAATGTTATTACAAATCGATGAATTTAGAAAAAAATGGAATTTGGGAAAATCGGCCAATTTGTATGGGTAGTACAAGAAGAGATAAACCGATGTGATCCATTTAAAATTCATGGGTTAATCTTTTAAAATTGAAATTTTTAATTTTTAAATTTTTGCTGCCAGTTAGCGGGACCGAAAGAGCATCGTTCAATCGTCTTAGAAAGTTATGAAAAACATTTGGTCAAAAGGTATTCATTACCTTAGACGCTTTCTTTTGGCCATAATAGTTTTCCCGTATCAAATGGTGTATACCTTCATTCCTTCGGGTGAATGTATAGTTAACGGAAAAGTACATTAAAATACATATATAGCGGGGAAAGATATCCCACAATTTGATTACCCAGTAAATTTTACTAGAAGTTATTGAGGATAAACATTCTCTGTCTCCAACTTTCATAAATCCTTCGAAACTTTTTGAAAATAAATTCAATAAATGCTTCAAAATAGGCACTTTGTTGAAAATGTATTGCAGACGTCTTCATGTATTCTCTATCTCCATTATCCAAAAAGTCCTTTTTATTCCCTTTTCGAACGGTGGCTTGAAAGTTTCTAATAATACATCTTGTGGAACAGGTTTCACTAGATATTTTCCAAAATGAAATCCATTGCATTTCGATTCTAAATATTCTTATGGCACTTTTCTAAATAGCCCTTTTTAAAAAATTTCATTATTAAAAAATAGCATTTGATTTCGAGTAGAAGGTAGCAGAGTTGGCATTGATTATTTGTAACTCATTTGACATTGCTTTAAAAAATACTTAGAGTATGTGTGGAAGTAAAAGCAAAGGATTATCATCTTCGACGTACAGCATATGTAATGCAAAATATTTTGTCCTGGTAGGTATCCAATTCATTGAATGTTTTTCTTAAAAAGTGCAAAAAGGATCATTTGATCTGCAACTACCACTGATACAATTTGGGGAATATCAGCCAGTTGTTAGATGAGACGTATTTAGGTCGAAAGTCATTATATGCATTCCTATTTCATTTCATCTCTTTACACATTAAAAAAAAAAAACGTGAATTGGATCATAAGCGCTTCCAAGTAGAAGACTAAGCGTTTCCTATGTGGTATTTCAGGCTTCATTGTACAACGGTGGGTCAAATCCAGGCGTTTAATTAAAAATATTGTTACAGATGAATCAGAAATGTTAATTGTGTCAATTTTCCGGTTCGATATAATCCGGCGTTGATGCCGAGTTTTCAAATCGGATCATATTTGAAATCAGTCTCGAGAATTGGCTGTGATGGATATACTCGTAAGAGTTTGCACCAGTTATTCGATGCATGAAACATCTAAAAATCATTTTATTGTTATAACATAAACTAAAAGTATTTCAAATTTATGTTCGGTATAATTTTGTTCGGCTATTTGAGGTTTCTAGAAGCAAAATATACTTTTTATTCACCGGTACTCTTTAACGGTTTCCGGTTTGAATTAATTCTCAAAACCAGGGTTACACAGAATAGGCGCATGTAAACTCAATACAAAGTGAACTAATTTTGATTCAAAACGAACTCAAACTGATCTGCGTATGGTTCCAACTACCTCCTTACTCAAACTAAGAAAATTGTTCGAGGAAATGTGCGGGTGTGCATCTCGTTTTTAGCTCATTGGCAACAATACTTTTAAATGAACATCCGGAGAATGACAATTTTTTTAAAAGGGAACAGAATACACGTCAAGTCCTGTTCAAATAATAAAACATTGAGATAGTATTAGGTGCGCAAGTAAGTTCCCGTCTTTTGCCAATAGATGGCGCCAGCTGTAAGTGCTAGTCGATTCTGCCATAACCTAAACATCATGAGCTTATATATGAGGTGCAGTAAGAAGACATCCGAAACTGGGATAGTCGATTTCTTTAGCTTTTCTTGAGGCTAATTTTTACCACTAAAATCATTCATCAAAGAAAGGAACAGATGGTTGTCATTTGGTGTCAGGTGGGAACTATAACGTAGTTATCAATGAACCTCCCGACTAAGATCCTGGAGCTTCTGACAAGTCACTATTGACGTGTGTGATATCGCATTGTCCTGGCAAAAGAATTGGCCAAAGCTAGCCGCTTTTAGACGATTGTTCCCTTTAGACGATTCAGTTGCTTACAGCACAGGTCGGAATCAAGAGTTTGGCTGTAGAGGAGCAGTAGCAGTAGTAGATGATTCCCGACCAATGCCACCGAAGACGTAGCACAATCTTCCTGTAAGTAACACAGTTTTTATCATCAGTCACTGATAATTCAGAACTATGTCGATTTTTTGCAATTCAGCAATGATTCCCAGATGCAAATTTGGTTCATACGATTTTGTTTTATATTAACTTGTGTGGCATCCATGGTTTCAGATTCTTTTTCGGTCTTAATTAAGCGGTTTTAAACGGGGTTTTTATGGAATATTTAGCCCCTAAGTAATCGAAATAGTGGATATACCCTTTCCGAGCGTGGTGCATCTTTGACATCAAAATTATCCTAACAGAATGTACGAAGCCCAGATTGCGCGTTATTGACTATTACAGCATCAGGACGTATTTCGTATGGCGTTTTTTCTCTTTGCTGGTGGCCATCTTTGTGGCGCTCTCAAACAATATTGACTTAAGTGATCACCGTAGTATCAGTGAGTAGTTTCTTAAGTACGAAGTCTTATCTTTCTAACGCCACCTATCGCACTTATACAACGCGTGATACACATTGCTAAAATCTCGTAATGGAAAAGAAGAATGGAATTCTTTATACTGTAATTTATGTTGTGATATATCTTGTTTGAAGCGTATAAAGCTCTACTTGAATACAGTTGTGTCCGATTTCACTTTTTTCCCATTCTCGACTATATTTTTTGAGAAAATAAAAAATAAACAAAAATCAAAATAAGTCGTTTTTGTTAATTACAGAGTTGTGACCCCTTCAATCGTAAGATTTTTCACAATAGTTTATCATATCTACCGCCTTGAAAATGGGTTTTGTAGATATTTATTTTTATTTTTTTTTAATTATATTAATTAAGCCACATTTTAGAATTTTTCGATACTTTTAGACTACTACACATTAGACTGAGCGAACTTCAAAGTCCTGAAGTTGAATTTCCGTACGCTTACCAATAACATTGCCATCACATAATCCGCATTCAAAGGAATTTACTTTGATTCTCGTTGATTTCTCTAGCCGCAATGCAACCTAAAACCCGCCTCTTAATTATTTTCATCATTAAGTAGTTACTGTAAATAACTCTTTGGTATTTTATTACACTAATCAATATTTTATATAGAATTTTGACCTGAGGACAACTTCTTATGCAATTTAGAAAAATTGGTTGGCCAACCTCCAACCCGACCGAGACGAACATAATAACAGCCAACACAGAGGAGCCTCAATGCGTTCATGTCTGGCAAATTGAAAGCTCTCATTTCATTTTTTATGACAAACTCTATCAAATATTTATGAGCAACTACAACGACGACAACAACAAAGTTATCTATGGGACTCAATGAAAGTTGAGTTGAGTTGTCTATGCAAATGTCTAGGAGGAATGTTTCACTGCCTGGAGCTACATAGAACCATTAACAACGACAACATCAAACAACAGAAAAAGAAAGACGAAAGGCAAGGAGTTCGCTTTGAACTACTGTAACAAAAAAGAGAGCATATGACTGAATCGGTTTCGGTTTCAGTTGGTCCTTTATTTATCTTGCCTTCCCTTTTTATAACCTTTCAATATATTGTCGGTTTGGGGATAGGAATGAGATGCCTTTCAAAACGAAACGAACGTCAACGTGTTATTATAACGTTAATGTGTTTGGTGAGCTTCGAATTTATTCAGGCACGTTCTGCTATACAGGGTTATCCATTTAGTGGTTTCAAAGCCGCTGGTCTAGTAAGATTGTCGGCTGTTAAATACCTGTCATCTGAAGTGTTACTTACTTGGTGAAAAGCTTGCATTTACGTGTGTCGTTTTACAACCGAAGAACGCATAAAATAGTTAAAACTTACTGCAAAATTTTGATCGGATGTTCCCCAAGCGAACCGACCGAAATGTGCGAATAGGTGGTTGAAAGCTACCTCACAAAGATCCATTGCTGCAACCAATCAGGAGGCGATCATTTAATTAGCATAAAGCAGTTCATACACAATGGCAACATCCAAGCATTACGATGAAATAAAAGTTTTATCGAAATAATAACTTTATGTGTGTTTTATTTAACTTTACTTTTGAAACCGAAAATTGGATAACCCTGAATCTTTGCCCACCTCAGGCTGAAACGAATTTAGCGTAATTACTTTTTGTGTCAGTTCTATGATGACGAGATTCAAAGTTGGTTTTCATCATATCTGTGTGAGCGGTGGTCATCGCATTTAACGTGGAAAATATGCTGAATGGAGGAGTGTACGCTGAATAAGTGGGTTTGCATTTTGTTTTTTTGTTTTTTTTTATGTAAAGGAAAATAAGGACAGTTTTGTATAGAATTGGATACAGTGTCCTGTTATGAAGCTTATGTATAATTTTTGAAGTAGGAATTAAGTGACACCAGGATGATTCGAACATTTCCACTTTTCGAACGTTTTCTTCTTTTGTAATTTCAGAAAATAGCACTGAGGAAGACATTAAAGACGACTAGCACTGTTTGGCACCAACTCAGAATCCGAATCCTCACATTTAAAAAAAAAATGATTTTAAAATTGGGAAAACCAATAGTTTTGGACTACAAATGTGTATTGTATGGAGTGTAGAAAAAAAAGAAAATCCAGTCATTCTGCCAAATTTCAGTCAAAAATATCTTTTGTGATTTTGGATAATAGAACTGAGGAACTAATACATCAATCCAGAATCTAAATCCTCACATTAAAAAAATCGATATTATGGGACTACAGATGTGCATCCTAGAAAGGCTTGGAAAAAAATTAATCTAGTCATCGTTCTAAATTTCAGTCAAAGACGACAAATCCCAAAAATAATAAAAAATATTTTTTTGCCACCCCTCCAAATATCATCGGTTTGCAATGAATTATGTTTAAAGAACGAAACGTTTTTGTTGTTCAAACCATGAACAACGATATGCAAAAGATTACAGTCGGATTTGAAATAGCGCAATTAACCCCCCCCCCCCACCAAAAAAAAAATAAATAAAAAAAATAAAATAAAAAAATATAAATAAATAAAATGGCAATATTTAGGGAAGTGACAAAACAATATTTTTTACATTATTGGAATTGTCGTAGACTAATCTTTAATAGTAGGGGGTGACTGACTAAACTTAATTTTTGTGGATAAATCGATCTGACCTAGTGCACATCCCCGGAAATTATGAAAAATACGACTGAATTTAAAATAAGTTGCATTTGAAGAAATCAAGCCTGGGATACGATTTTTCGAATCTGTTATGATATATCACACATATCGAGGAAAGGAAAATTCAAAAGCGAGCTATTGCAAAATAATCTAATCAAAATTGTCATTGAGGTCTCAACCTAGATTTACTTAAGAAATAAGTAGAGAAAAGTGACCATTAGAGCACCGTAATCGGCGCTTATTTACGGTCTCACTTTTAAGATTGATGATTTGCATATACTTTCACTTCACTGACATTGGTGCGTAAATGGTACTCAGAATTTGCGCACAAAAAAGAGGGAAAATTATTATAAGGTAATCTGTTTGTGGTTTCAAAGCTGCCGGTCTGGCAAGGCTGTCAGCTGCTAAGCCCCTGTCATCGGAAGTGTTACTTATTTGGTGAACGGCTTGCTATTTACGAATAGGCATTGTTTAACAACCGAGGAAAAAGTAAAAATAGTTAAAACTTACTACAAATGTGGTGATTTAAACGTGGACACTTTTCATGCATGATGGGGTGATTATGACCATCATAATCGACGTACTCTGCAAGAAGTTATCAAGATTATAAAGAAATTTGAAGAGACTGAAAACCTCACAGATGTGGACAGGCCTGTGCATTATTGCAATGTACGCGCTGTCGAAAATATTACTTTAGCTAATAAAAGTGTGGCGCATAATCCGAAATTCAATTCAGAGTGCTAAGATTATGAACTGGACGATATGTGGTTCTAACAAGACGTTGCCACAATCCACACAACACGACCAAGAAGGCTTTATTGCATGAGAAGTTCTAGAACATCAGTTAGCTACCTAGATCATGCAATTTGACTTTGACGCTATTTGACTTTTTTTACTTTATTTTGTACTGTTGGAAATTTGCCTGGTATAGACCTGGTGAGGGATGTACAGGCCATTGAAAATCTGAGTAGGGCAGAACGCAAGGCAGTTTTGGGGGAATGTGTGGCAACCAGATGGCAAGCCAGATGGGATCAGTCACACAAGGGTAGAGCCACGTACGCTTTTGTGCGGGATGTTTGTTTCGTCAATGGGAATCCTGACTTTGGTTTTAACCTGAGTCTGGGCTTCGTATTGACGGGGCATGGTTCTTTGAACGAATTTCTGCACAAAAGAGGTCTGGCTAATAGTAGTGCTTATGACTGTGGGCATCACACAGAGGATTGAAAGCATGTTTTGTGCGACTGTCCTCTGCATGATGATTTTAGGAATTTGGATACATTAGGGATTGTGAGGGTTGGGAATAGTTGGGACCTGACGGACATGATATTGTCAAGGGATAAACTGGCTGGAGCTCGTCACTTTGCAGGCAGGTTGTTTGCAAGACGCAAGGCTAGGAGGGTGCGTTAGGGGATGGTTTTGTGGGTGAATTAGTGTTAGGGATTGGTGGCTCTGCTGTGAAGATACACTGTCATGTGTGTTGCGCAATGTGCAATGCATGTGGTTGTGTGTTGAAGCAGCATCCCTCTGTACTCTTTTATCTTTCTACTCTTCCGTTCTTCTGTTCTTTTCTTTCTCTTTTCCTCTTTTGTATACGCTTGCATGCAGCTACATGCCTGCGCTTTGTGCAGACGGGTACGGTGGACGACTAGTTCCATTCGAGGTATGATGTAGCAAAACTGGAGCAGCTTTTGTCTGCGAAACCCTGACCAGAGGGTTTTCATTTTCTGCTAGCACGGGAGATCAGGGGCCCCAGGAACATTTTGTTCTTGCCTGGTCGTGGCGTAGGACCCCTTGTGGGAGCATCGTGCTGGCTGAACATGTGTTTCTACGGATCTTGCATTGCTTCAGGATCTCCTGAAGGTAATGTGAGAACTTGGGAAACACTGTTCTTCGTCTATCCGAGATGTCTAGATAGGCCTCACTCCTAACCGGGGGGAAGTTCACTTCATACCAGTGACTTCAATGGTACTTTGGCAGAGAGAAGTAGCATGCCCTGAGGAAAATTTTCCAAGGGGATCTGTTTCCTATCTCTAAGGTGCTTCGGCTAATCCTTCCGGGATTAGTTTGAGTTTCCCAAAGGGGCGCTGGCTGTCGCAAACACGTTCAAGAACAGTCCCATGTGTGGTGGCACACCGTGAGTAAGGCTATCAAGGCGAGACCTACGTTAAACCCGACAATTGTTGTTGTTGCCCGAAATGTGTGAAAAATTGGTCGAAAACTACCACGAAAGAATCCACTGCTGCAACTAAACCAGAGACGGTCATTTAAATGGCATTGTATTTCGTACAGCAAGGTCCAAGCATTATAACGAAATAAAATTTTAATCGAAATCATAGCTTTATGTGTGTTTTGTTCAACTTTACTTGAAAACGAAAAATGGATAACCCTATGGATATCACCATACTTTTCATTTCATATCCATTTTTTTACAATTTTTATAACAACTTGTTTAATGTATATTATTGCGTCGTAAAAACAAATCTAGATGTAATTTGGTTTTTATTTCTTAAGAGTTAAAAAAAAAACAAAGAAAATCGATATATTTATTTACAACCTCATGATGCAATAATATAATAAAATTATTAAAATATTTTTACGCGCT
>JAHXMU010000300.1:852180-864500 GCA_019455685.1 Philornis downsi | reverse complement strand
TTAGTCGTTTCTAAATCAAAGGAGAAAACTTAAATTAATTTTTGAAATTTTTAAGACCAACTTTCTCGGCATTGGGTTGAAATTCTTTTCGTTGCGGGCGGATTCTGGAGTGCAAAGCGCTTTTTTCAATTTGATACGCCACCAAAAAGAATATTTGTTTGTTATGTCCAGTCTTATACAAGCCTGGTGCTCACTGGCAGTTCCAATACTAATATCAGAGTGCGACCTTATAATTCACTCATCTTAAATCTCTGCCCGATTGACGAATGTCCTTAACAAGTTTAAACCTGTCATCACCGCTTTTCAGGAGATGCGATGGAAAAGCAAGGATGCGCTCGAGGCACAGAGGTAGTACTTAGAAACTTTGTCTAGCGGTTTAGTTTCATTAGCGACCGTTGTATTTCCATTCGATCACGTTGATTTGTGCATACGCTCCAAACGGAAGACAAATACTAGGACTATGGTCAATGCAATGGGTATTTATTGTATTGGCTCTGGCATTAGAATTCTTTTATTAGCCCAAGTAGGAAGGAAGATATTCTTACTCCAACAGTCCGGAAATTCGGTCTACATGGTCCGATGAACCCCAGTAATATTTCACATTGCTGCATACATGACAATTGTAACGCGTGCTGCGGAGGAATGATGTAAGGAGAGGAGAAGGAAGGCAGAACATCGTTTTAAGCGAAAGAAATAATTGTAGGAAGGGCATTTGGTTTAAAGATTAAGCCTGCAAGTTCTGCAAAAGGTAAAGAGAAAAGGTTATGGAGTAGGGATTCCCTTTTGTGACGGGAGCGATGGAAACCTGGTCACAAATGCGAAGAGTGTGGAGAAATTGTGGAGAAATCACACTAATATCGGATAGCAGCATAATTGAAGAAACCATAGTATATACGATGACATAGATTACCCAGCACCGTGACAAAACGATATAACAATTGCAGTGCTACGAATGATGCAGACGGCCTGTTGACAAAGCTGTTAAAAACTGGTGGTGATGAATTGATGCAACATTCTTTAAATACTGTTTGCACACAGCCAATCCGTGTGCGGTGTTCGAGACCTAATTGTTTTATATCCTCAATTCAGAAAAGGTGATTATGGTGTCCGTGCCACTCATCGAGGTATCAATATTTCTAACATCACCTGTGTTGAGTGTTATGTGTGAAAACCCAAACACATTTTTATCTGATCTGACTGGATTTTATCAGTGAAGTTTCAGATCTGCTGAATCCATACACTAAGGCAAACCCGAGAAACTGGCCAAGAATATCAAATCGACACTTTCTACGTTTTCGGCTGCCTTCGACAGTCCGAAACTGTTTGAGCAAAAGCCGGTTGTGGTATTCCTGCGAAGCTTGCAGCTCTTTGTAAGGTGACACTAACTGGCAGGAAGAAGTCTTCAGTAAAGATACGCATATATCCAATAGTGATCCATTTCACTGCAAATGGGGATATGACCTACACATATCCCATCAATAGTACAGAATTGCGAGACGTTACTGCAGCCATCTCAAGCATTGGATCTGGTGGTCAACAAAGATAAATCCAAATTATTTGTTTCGGCGAAAAACAGAGTCCATTCTTTAGGGTCAACTGCGAAAAGTTGATAACTAAAACTTTGTAAAGGTGGATGAATTCATTCGCCTGGAAAAACGGATAACGTCAGTTTGGAAATTAGAAGAGGAGTATTGCTAGAGAACAGATGTTAATATGGGCTTAATAAGAGATGTACACATTTGTCGACGAATAAAGTTCGATCCGGTCCCGCATTATATCAAGATATGTAGGAACAATTTTTTTTTGTATGGAACAGAATCTTGGGTTATGGCGCAAGCTGATGAATCAGTTCTGGGGGACTTGGAGAACCAAGTTCGGCGTCGCACGAACCATAAACTTTGTGAACTGTACAGTAATATCAACTCGATAATGCGCATAGAAATTCTTCGACTTCGTTGGCAGAGTCATGCTGTGTCAATGAATTCTAACGGTCCGGCACGAAAAGTCTTCGGCTACTAAATCAATGGCCGGCGCAAAAGAGGGCGACCACGACTGTGTTGAAAGGACCTGGCTTTTGAATCACTGTTAAATGTGGAAGTGATTAATTGAGATTGACTTCCATTCTAGTCGCCATCTAAGAAGAAGAAGAAACAGAAAAAGAAGAAGAAAAACTTTGTGAAAGACAATCATATTGTAGCTCACACATTTGTCGTTGATGGCTTTTGTCATCTGTTTAATATGCAGTTTTTCTCCCCTGTCTCTCAGTATATAAAAACGAAGACATAAAAACAGTATCTTTTCCCGTTGTCCTTTGCTTTTTTTATTGTTGTTACTTTTGTATATGGCCATAAAACTACGAGTTAACGAGTGGTGCGAACAAACAACGGCCACAACTACAGCAATAATAGGACAGAACTAAGGGCAACTATCAAAGCAAACAATTGTTGTGCTGATGTCTGCAATTATTCGCTTTATCAGACCGTCCTAAGATGACGGAAGGATGGATGCAAGGAACGGACGAACATCTAACAAACAAAAAGCGAATCATCCAACACTTGCTCGACGGTAGAATGGGTGGGTGTCAGGCAGTCGAAAATGGGAGCGCATGGTTGGGTGTTGTGCCATTTAGCTTTATGTTGCAGAAAAATTATCACGAAAGGACATTTGTTACGCCAGGCGATGTGAGGATGGAGCGGACCAATGTTGGAGTAAATGAAAAGTTAATGCAGTCATTTATGTGGATGATTAACTGAATTCGGTGGGGCAAAATAAATGGGAAATTAATAATGTCACAATGACAATTGAAATGCAATAGTTTGCAGAAAAAAAAAGAAAGGAATTCGGTCATGTTTGCACGAACTCAATCGAAAGATATGAAATTGGAAACGTAATGGAAAGATCTCCATCACCCTTTTGAAGGAAAATCGTTCATATGAGTTGCTTCATGGACGATTTAGTTTTAATATTAAGAAATAATGGACAGCATATGAGGAAGATATGAACAATTGCCATCGAAATTTCACTTAAAAAGTAAATTTGATAATACAGTGCGCTTTGCCATTGCTATTGGCGATTACATTTGCATTTTGAGTTGAACTCCTGGTTTCCTTGGGAGTGAAACATGCCAGGGAAGTTCATTCTTTTTTTATATAACTGGAATAGAACTCTTTATTCACATCATTAATGTCGTCGTAGACTTATAAAATCGTTATAAGTTCAAAAGTCATTTTTAATGTAAATGCAGACAAGCTGTTACACCTACACACATGTAATTGAGAGTTTCCTTACGGTTAGAATTTCAATATCCTGTCGTCTCATTCGTTTCTTTGTTAATTATAAGAAGAATTCATTAAATAACAAAAGTATACACGTAGATATACATTACGAAAGAATAATTTTGTGTTGCTACGTAGAACAAATGTAGAGTTAATAATACGGATCAGATAATATTGCTACATAATTATGTAATTTTAACTTAATTAAAATTGTATTATCTTAAGGAAACATACGAATACAAACGTCTATGTATTATGGAGAGGAAATCCTTGGTTTGCAAATGAATTGCATGGGAGTATAGAGACACCAGTGGTGAATTTGACAAGGCCTAACTTAGTGAAGTTATTCTCGAGGTCATTCTTATAAAAGTGACAAATTATGGTCTTGTCTTTTCGTCCATAGACGTTGTAATACTTAAGGAAGAAGGTCTTCCAGTAGAAGACTGCGAAACGGCTTTTACGTGTATCAGGCATTGCAATCGCTTACTTGTAAATGTCTTGCGTAATGGGAACGAATCGATGAAAGTGTGGTGTTTTACAATTTTGTCATGCAAAACATTCGGTCTTTACCTGCTACTGAGTCTTAGTGTTGCGTAGCTTTTAAAAAAAAAATCGATTTTAATATAAAGAATTCAAAAACATAACACTCATCGGAGTCCTTTCGCAGTCACCAGCACTCTTCGTATTTGACACTTTGGCGAGGATTTTTGATGCCAATATTAATTGGTGTAATTGGAAAAGGGAGAGATAATGTATTCAGAATAACTTGCAGCTCCTAAAGAAGTCATAGTAGAATACTTTCTAGTTCATAAATTTAATTGCTGAGATAAGCACACTTGTACAAATGCATTTCAGCACTCTTTAGAAAGAACCAAAATTTAAGGCAGTCCTAAATTGAAACAAGGGCAAAGATGAAAAGCGTGACAAGCGATATATATAAGTTCAACCGGGTCGAAGCAATAATGGATTATTCATTTTTTGGTTTCAAAAGTAAAGCTAATTAAAACACACATGAAGCTATGATTTCGATGAAACTTTTATTTCATTATAATGCTTGGATCTTGCCATTATGTACGAAATACGATGTTCTTTAAATGGCCGGCTCTGAATTGGCTGCAGCAGTGGATTCCTTTGAGATAGGTTTTGACCACTTTTTCACACATTTCGGGCGGTATTGCTGCGATAACTTGACAAATGTGGGTTTTCAAATGTCCCAACGTTTGTGGATTATCCGCGTAAACACAATGTTTGATGTAGTCCTACAAAAACAATTATAACGGCATCAAATTGCATGATCCTGGTGATCAAACCGTGAAATTATGCTTTCTGGAAGTTCTCGGTCCTGTTGTGTGGCTCGTGATACGGTCTTGTTGAGACCATATATTGCCCAGTTCATTATCTTCGATTGTAGGCCAAAAAAAAGTAGGTTATTATACGGCCATAGCGCTCTGTATTGACGATGACAGTTCCTCCAGCATCATTTTTGAAAAAAAAAAACGGCAAAATGACATATCCAGACTATAATGCGCACCAAATAGCCACTTTTTCAAGTTTATTCGCCCACATTTGAATCGCTACTTTTGTAGTCAGTTTTAATTATTTTTAAGCATTCTTCTTTGTTAAACGATTCGCATTCGTAAATAACAAACCGTTTACTAAATAAATAACGCTTCAGATGGTAGGTATTTAACAGCTCACAGCCTTGTTCGACGGGCGGTTTTGAAACCACTAAGTACTTAGAGTACCGTTGATAAAGTAATCTGCCTATGTTTTGCAAAACGGAGTACTTCACATAGTTGCCATTTCGCTCATTTGTTGTGTTTTAATTTATAATATTTTTTCATAGAAACGTATAAAATAATCACATCCTTTTTAGCAACATTCACACTTTTGCAGCAAAGTAAAAGGACGTTGGAGGAATTCGTATGCAAGTTACTTCACCTGATTTAAATTTCTATGTTGTTTACTAGTAGAAAATGGTCTGTAAATCAGATGAAGAATCGAAATCGCATACATTTGAAATAACAAAGCCGACACAAAATTGAATTAAGACGAATGTAAAACACTCGCCGGCAAGTCATAAAGCATTATGTTCCGCAAGAACGTAGAGAAACTTTGTCTACAATGTGAAATAAGTGCTAATTAATTAAGACCAAAATATAAATATACCTATATATATATATATATATATATATATAAAATAAATGTGTATAAATATATATATAATATAAATATAATATAAATAATAATAAAAATATAAATATTAATAGTTGTGAGCGAAATAAAAATATTTCACCGGGCGTCATGTTGTGCGGATAAATGGAAGTGTTTCTGCGCGAAATGTACTGCGAATTTTTTTTTTTTGGAAATACCAAACTTTTGGGAGGAGCGCAAAAAACGGCTTGTGATTGACAGTCGATACAATTTTAAACTTTTAGTTTATTTTGGTATGTCAAAAGTATCAGCGGGACATCAATATATCCTTGGTTACATAAGATGGAAGGCATAAATATGCAAGCTTTCCTACCCACTACGTTATTGTCATTTTGTAATGTAACACATTTTTTTTTTAATTCTAGGTTATTACGAGTAAAGAACCACAGTTTCTAATTTTGTTTTTAATTTTTTTTTTCAATTTATTGTTGTTATTATTTTTTTTTTTGTGATGAGATTGCCTGGGAATCATTATGTGCCAAATATAATTGGGAATATTACTAACATGTTAAATGCTTACATATAAAGAAATGTAATTAACTTTTGAAAGACTGAAACATGTTTTACAATAGTCAGGCTGCAACCAATGCTTGAATTTAATTAAACAACATTATTTTGTTTGAGTGTAACGAATGATTTAAAGGAAAGGCCTCTTAATTTGTATCTAAAGTCCATACAGTAGATCAAGCGTCATATTTTAAATAGTGACCGACAGTGGGGTAGATTTTGCCCCGACAGCCGAACCATTTCCATATAACGGTCTATGACTACTGAATGCCCAATAGGCAGGCTATAGATTAACATACCTAATGCGTCTTTGGATTCGTTCACGCGGTAACCTAACAAGTATATACTTTCTTTTGAAACACCCTTAAAATTACTCATTAAAATCAAAAGAAAATATTTCAATAATTTGCTATTCATAGAGCTTTGAATTTTGATAGTGTTGCTATAGAACGGGTTAAATCAATTATAAGTTTCACTTTCGATAACAAGCATAGTGTTGTTATGCTCGTTATATCAAGCTGAATCTTCATCTCTATCCCCTATGTAATATTCACGTTTGTTTTTAATGCAGCACAATAATTTCTGCTAAAAGAGTTCAATTTCTCCTGCAACTTCATTGTTCTCCTTAATTATTTGCAATAATTACGATTGAGTTAAATCGTCATCGCTGGCGTATTGATCAGTTTCCCAATTTAACAATTTAGATTCGGTAATACCATTTGTGACACCTCAGCAAACATTTTGCTTCAGCAATGTTATTGCACTATGAATGTAATGAGATTTTAAAAGATTATCCTGCTCGCAAAAGTCAACTATTAAATGAACAATTTGATTAATTCTGCGAATTATTTTTGTGAACTTTATGATATTTTGACTCATTGTTTGCATTGTTACCACTGCATTTGGGGGAACTGTATGTTCATTCAACTGTGTTTACATCCATCTCAAACAACCTTTAAATGGATACAATTATTTGAGTGAAAGCATATGATGATTTGAAAACAACATATCAACGAGTTACAAATTGGTGCTTAAATTTGGCATACGAAGCTCCTCGCTTAAGAAGGATTTTTGAGCATATACTATGAAAGGATTGATGTTTCACGTTCAATCCAAAATAAGTATTACCATCCCGTTGTGTCTTTTGCATCTGCGTTAGCCAATTCCGAACTCAAAAATTGTTTAATCTTACCTGGTTATAGTTTTCATTTTCGAAGAAAACTGTTCCAAAAATACCTTAAAACGAAAATGCACGTTATACAGCTACTTGTTGTAGTTGAATTGAAAACTACAAAATTTCTTATAGGTTTATCTATGCCCATCCTGGGCAGTTTTTTCTTCTTCAAAGCGGCCGATGAAAATCTCCCATTTTTGTGGTAAAATTCCGGGATTTATTTCTGTTTTTTCAATTCCAAATTATATAGGTATATATAAGAGTATGCAGAGGATGGGAAGAGAACAAATGGATAAGTGTAGAATAACAAAATTATAGGCGGACATTCATTTTGCACAGTACGATGAAGTAAGACGAAGTTTTTTAATTTCCCTCTTCAGAAATTTGTAATTTCTTTTTCTTTTACAAAAAAAGCTCTCCTTGGTCTGATTATTGATGCTACCTTCAAACTATACAAATGCTGCTTCGTAGTCCTTGTAAACAAAATTAACAATATTGCAACATTAGCCAAGGAAAAGGGAAATTACCAATATTGTGTTGCAATTTTTAGTCTTTTTTAGACTACAGAATATTTTAATTGTTTCTCGCAACCTTATTAAACAGATTATGAACTACAGATTCTTTGCAAATTTCACTTGTTCTTGCCTCTGATTTTAGGTTTAAATGATTCCTGCAAATCGAATCAGAAAATAGAACACATTTTAAAATTTGACCCGAAGAGAACATTTTACGACATTATAATAAACGAAAACTTTAAGGCAATATATATAAACAGTATTTCCGTCATGTGGTGAACTGACATAGATTTGTCTTCACCCAACGTCCTCTTGCTTTGTCAAAAAAATGGACGTAGTATTCGAGAGCCGGAAGTTTAGTGTTAGATGACCAGATTCCTGTCAACTTGTTATGAATGAACGCACCGATATTATAACTTAATGAGTTTTTCCTCTTATTCATTATAGAAATCCAATGTTTCTTTTTTTTTATTCTTCATTCGCCAAATTTAGTTTACTAAATGTCAGATGTGATTTAAATTTCACGGAGTTATGTTTAATTGAATGGGAATTATGAATTTGGAAATATATGGGATAATATAAGTATCGTAATTTGTATAAGAGTTATCGATCGTATTTACCCGGTCGATTATAAAGCAACAGAGTGATATATGATGCAATGCGATATAAATCAAAGGTCAAGGTTACTGCATTTAGGTTACTGCAAACTAAAAATAATTTCCCTTGCGTCTTATCCGCAAGGATAAGCTCACATCTAGTGAGCTTACGACCTTCCTATTTTTGGACGCACTCAAGTTTAACGACGATACCGAACGTCACAGTTTAAAAAGCATTTAGAAGACCTGCGGATTACTCGTCGCTCAAAAAATGATAGGTGGCTGTATAGGTGGTCGAACCCGCGATCATGCGAATGACGGGCGAAAGCGGTCTTGGAGTAAACCCAAATAAGACCGAAGTGGTTCTGTTCACCAGGAGGTACAAGATTACGCCTTTGAATCCTATCTGCCTAGGTGGTACTGAAATTCCTTTCTAGGATTGTGCAAAATACCTTGGTGTGTTATTGAACGAGAAAAGCTTAATTTCAAACTCAACATTCTTTGTGTGCAAGAGGGCAACAAGGAAACAATGGGGATTAGAGCCTTGCATTGTTCACTGATTATATACTGCAGTAGTAAGACCGATAATGTTATATGGAGCTATCGTCTGGTGGAAGGCTCTTTGGAAGTCCATATACTGTAGCCAAAGGATGGCTAATCTCTCCATCACTGGTGCAGTTCGCATCACCCCATCCGATGCATTAAATGTGATTTTGCACTTACTACCCCGAGACGTAATTAGTAGGCAGACTGCCGCAGCTACGGCAGTAAGACAAGACAGCTGTTATAGTGGTCAAACAGTGGTATGGTCATAGTGTAATCTTTAACATAGCTGACATTGTAGGCGTCAAAGACCACACTCTGGCTGAACTACTGTTTGACAAGAAGTACCCTGTATTTATACCAGGTAGAGATACGTGAAAATGCAGAACTCCTGGTATAAGACTGTATGTCGACTTCTACACTGACGGCTCAAAATTAAATAATTAAATAATTCGGGGTCTACTATAAAGGCCTAGGGCTAAGTATTGCAAGAAGACTACCTGATCACTGTTTATCAGGCCGAAGTTTTGGCTATTAAGGAAGTGACAGAATGGCTGAGATATAAAGTCCTCACCACGGTGGGGATTAACGTGTTCTCTGATAGCCAAACTGGCGTTGCCTGGTCTCTGTCTTCCTGAACTCAACATCAGTCCTGGAATGCCGCGGATCTCTTAGCGAGATGACTCATTATTTCAACATTCACCTTATGTGGGTCACAGGGACATACCAGGGAACTGCAGAGCAGACGAGCTGGCAAGACTAGGGACAACCTAGCGGAATTGGAGTTCGTGGGCATGCCTTTAGTCAATTGCTAGCTCCTACTGCGAGTTAGAGCATATTGAGCAGCAAATGGTAGGTGGACGTCTGTCCGAGGCTGTAATCAAAGCAGGCAGATGTGGCCTCGCCTAGATCTGAAGCGTTCACACGTACTGCTGTTGCTATCAAGACCTCACGTTTTATTGATTCTATCCGTCACGAAGGGACACTGTCTGATTGGAAGGCAATCAGGGAGATTGAATGTTGCGACTAGTGACTTCTGCAGGAGCTGTAAGGATGAAGAGGAGGAGGAGTCCATAGAACACCCCCTCTGCAATTGCCCCGCTCTGGCGAACAGACGGGGATCAACACTGGACTCTTATTTCTTTAAGGACTTAGGAGATCTGCACGACATAGATATTGTCTGACTTAGGAGCTTCTTAAGGCGCTCAGGATGGTTCAACGGAGGAAACTAGGGACATCCATATCTCTATCTTCCGTGGTATCACAATTTACTATATAGACCAAGTGAGTCTGTCTATTCAGGTTGCCACACTGACCTAACCTAACATATCGTGTACATGCGGCCACAGGTCACTGCATCATACTAGTACGAAATTACGGAGGAAAAATTGAATTTCGTGAAATAGGGCAATTTGTATGGGAGGTACAAGAAAGGGCATGACATTTTCATTCCCAGCCCCAGTTTTATCAAATGCTTAAAGTGCACCAAAAATTACTATGTGGAACATGAACTTCAAACTTTGGTTTTTTTCTCAGTGGAACTTGAATTTGAAGGAAATTAATAGAAAATAGGTTAAATCGTCAAATATTATGTATCAATATAATCGAAAGGAAACTTGTTACTGCAGAATACGGATTAGAAGTTATGGGGAGAAATTTGAATTTCTGGAAATCAGTCAATTTATATGAGTGGTTTCAGAAGGATATTGACCAGTTACAACAAAAAATTAAGAAATTTAATAACAATTCAATGCAGTTATCTTTTTTACTAGTCGACCAGACTGAACGACATCACTCAATCGACTTAGAAACTCATGAAACGGATTTAAGATTTGGTACTTTCGATTCTTTCCTCTGGGTGTTACACTTTTGCCGTACCAGATGAAATATACTTTCGAGCGACGATATAAATATAGAACTTCAGAAAAAATCAGTAAAACTGGCCAATCGTTTCCAAATTTTAGATCATGTATTGTTATATATTCCGTCCAGCAAATTAAAAAATTGCGAGAAAAATTATTTTTCCATATTACTCGTTGGCACCCTGCTGACGTCGCCAAAACGTAAAATAACCTTTTCTGGAAACTTCTCATGCAATAAAATCAAAATCGGTCATGTTGTGCGGCTCGTGGCACCGTGTTGTTGAAACCACATATCGCCTGGTTCATAATCTTCGATTGCAGGCCAAAAAAAGTCGGTTATCTTACGCTCTGAATTGACAGTAACGGTTCCTCCAGCGCCCAATTTGTGCCCTAATAGTCACTTTCTCCGGAAGCATTGGCTTTATTACAATCACTTTTGTGTACTCCGAGCCCCATATGCGACAATTTTGCTTGTTGTCGTAACCACCGAGTGAGAAATGAGCTTCGTCGCTGAAGAAAATTTTGTTTGCAAAATCAACATTGAAAGCCTGTTGCTGTAGCACGCAATCGGCATATCTACGGCATTGTGAATGATCAGCCGGCTTTAATTATTGAGTGAATTGGACTCTCTATAGATGCAGGTGCAGATTAAAATGCAAAATAAACCATAATGGGTCGTAAGATAGGCCCAGTAGCTGAGAACGCCGTGGAATCGACAATTTCGGGTTATCCGCCACACTTTCACTAACAGAAGCTTTATTTTCGGCAATGAGTACATTGCGATGATGCACAGGCCTAACCACATCTGTAACGCTTCCAGTTTCTTCAAATTTCATTATAATCTTGCCAATTTGTTGCACAGTAGGTCGATTATGATGACCATAATCACCCCGAAAAGTGCCAACGGTTGCCACTTTTGTAATAAGATTTAACAATTTTTACTCGTTCTTTGGTTGTTAAGCAATCTATATTCGTAAATGGCAAACCTTTCACTAAATATATAACACCTCAGATGACAGGTATTTAACAGCTGACAGCCGTGCCAGACCTGCGGTTCTGAAATCACCAAATGGATAACCCGATGCATTTAATATCAGATAATTTCACAAGCATAAAATTTGTATATAGATTTACCGTCATTCAGGAATTAGTGAATTTGTTCACCCCAAATAGTCTAATATTCAATTCCCCTTTACCCCAATGGAATATTTGCTGAAATGTTTCCTCTACAATCTAAACCATATCATCCCTGTTAATAGTATTTGTTTTGCCAACCTTTGTTCCTGAACGGGTGTAGCAGTGCGGTAACGTAACTCACTATATTAGAGAATATTAATTAGATTTTTCTCCCTCGATTGAATTCCCGAAAAATATATTACAAAAGCAAAAACTGAGCATAATGAGAATATAACCATATTTCAAAGTGAATACTTAACAAATCAAATTAATATTGTGCTCAGTGAAGACATCCTTTAGGTGCACAATTTACTCATCTGTCAGAAAGAGTCTTTATATGTGTTTGTGTGTGTGTGTGTTAGAATGTTATTATAACTCACCTTTTGCTTTAAATCAATTCATCAACATCCACGTTGTATGAGGATTTCTCCTTTCCGCTTAGTCGAATGAACGAGTCT
>JAHXMU010000300.1:807505-851780 GCA_019455685.1 Philornis downsi | reverse complement strand
ATTGCGGGCACAGTCGTTTCCAAATACATTAATTTTTGTTTTATAGATCCACAAAATGTTTCTCCATTTTTTTCACCATCTCCTCCGGAAGAAATCGAATAACTTCTCGCAAACGCCCAGATTGGCGTTTTTAATTTAAATTTTTTTGTCCAAGCAAAGGAACTCTTCTGGCTATCCGTCCTCGTAAATGTGCTTCTTGTACTCTACGACGAACCATTCGCGATGAGATTACATTTCAAATTTCTGCTAAAATCACTCTTGAAGACACAAACGGGACCTTCATCGCAAGTGTTACACAACGGATATCTGTTGTTTTTGAAGTTTTTTATGAGTCGTCCGCGAGTTTCGACGGGCTTTTTAGACCTTAAAGCATTTTGTACAAAAAATAGCGGCCGATTCATAGTTTCTGCTATAGAACAAAGACTTTGGCCGCTTTCTCTTAGTCTTGAAACAATTTTTCTCTCCTCTGGAGAACAATGACTTTTTCAACTCATGGCTGATTTTTTTGTTATGAATAAAGATAAACGACAGTAAAATAAATAGCCTTTCCAAAAAAGACTTCAGCAGACTGAGAAAATATTAAAGAATTGAGCAATGCATTTATATATTTATGAAATCACACCTGATCAAAACTTAAACTCAAGGAAAACAACGGGGAATCCCCAGTTTTGTTTTTATTTTTAAAGGCATTACCATATTAAAGTTATTTAAATGCAAAATAATTGTTATGTTTATTTTCCGTTAAAGTAACTAAAATTAAACATAAAGCAAATATAAGCAGGTGTACTTATTTTTTCGACTATAAATATATAAATAAATAAATAAATATATATTTCTATATCTCTGTATATATAGGTATTATATAGATATACCTATATATACAGAGATAGTCAAGTTGTCTTGTGAGTAAGTTGGTTATTCTCTGTTCAAAACATAACATATAAGCATAATTTGTTGTATATATATATATATATATATATATATATATGTATATATATATACTCGATCATACTTATTACCAGTGTTTTTATCGGGGTGAAACTATTCTGTCTAATTCTGTTGCCGAAGGTTATTCTATGAATACTGAATTTACAGACGCTCTTCCCTTACTATTTTGACAATAAAAATGAATGGAATGTTTTTATACAGTGGTCAGTGCGGCGATTGTATATCTTTACTCACAGACTTGAAGTACAAATCCACATGACGCAAAAACACTTCGCTTTGATGCAAATTGTGACTATATGGTCACTTACATTTTCAAAACGTGAAATAGGATAAGTGAGATTCTTGTCAACTACAAATAAACATTCAAATTCATGCGTTTTTGTATTGTTGCTGTAGTAGAGCTCACTGTGTTTCATCGTACACATTTCTGTCCGTTGCATCACATCTCCTGTATAATGTAAATGTTGGTTTTTTTTTTTGTAAGTGATTAGAAAGAGCCCATCTCCTACACATGACGACACCATCAATAGTAAAAAATCCTTGAGCCAATCAATAGTCATTAACATTTTGTAAAGTTTATAAATACGAAATCAACCATATTTTTTAAATATAGTTGACAACTGCTACTGAATTAACGTCTATTTACTCCGATTTCTACAATTTATATTGATTTCAAATCTTCTAAAAAAGGCCGCGATGTGTGAGAGTTAAAGTTCAACACTTATATTTAGACTAATAGTGTCTGTTCACTCTTTTTGTGAGATGGTAAGGGAGAATGTTTAAATTTTTGTGTAAACAATATCCTTTGTTGGGCAATGTATAGATACTCTTTAATTAATATATATATGTACTATAATATTTTTATGTAAGGTGTTCCAAGGAGTAGCAATAATTTAAACGAAATAGACATCTTATGGAATATAAAATTTATGTTTGTTTTTTGTTTTCTATTCACGTACTGTGGCTTCCGGCATGTTAGGAGAATAGAAATAAATGAATACTAACAAGACCCCAAAACTCTGTTGCAGCAACAGGTTGGTTGACTGTCACTTTCATTTATTTTGAAGCATTTTGACGTGAAACAGTACTCTACTCTTTGCGACTTTGTGAAACACACATATTTCAAACCAATACAGAATTTCTGTTGGGTGAACTGTTTTATGTAAATAAAATATAACTTGCAAGTTTAATTTGTCGTTTGAATGATTGGACAGTTATGCGAAATAACTTAAATTTCATTTCGACTACGGCAAAGGGTAGAAAAACATTACCCAAGACTCACAATTCTTATTATACTCGTACCCCACCAAATATTAAGAATGTGAACTGATCTATGAATATTACTTCAAAGGAATAGAATTGATATGCATTGTAATTTGTGCATTAAAAGGAAAAAAAGGAGTAATAAGAAGAAAGAAAAGGGAGAAACACGAGTATTAACAAGTGTTGACGTAAATATTTAAGTTTGATATATCAACATGCTTTGATTTTTGTACTGCCTGTAACTTCCTTATTTATGGATAAAAATCAATATTTCCAAAGCAAAATTTTCATAGAATGTTGAAGCATTTAAATACGTAGAAGTGTTGCATTAGGGTGTAAATCCATTATTATAAGTTGTGGTTTGTATTAAAAATTACTAAAGAACGAAATATAGCTCTTATCAAACATGAACGACGTTGTGCGGAGTACGAGTATTACAATCGGAAATCAAAAGGGTTTGGGACGAGGCAAAAATATAATTTTTTAATTTATGGCCATCGAACAGTGCAAACCATAGGGTGTCGGTCTAGTACACCTTCTTTTTTTTTTTGTGTATACATCTCATTTGATTTGACAAAAAAGTGACAATCAGAAAAAAGCGCCGAAAGTATTAATTGTCTTTGAAAAAATGTGTTTCAAACGGTATCTCTCTGTCTGCCAGGCTGAGTGACTGATAGACACGACAACTTATCTAGTAATCTGCAATATATGCAATGGACTAACATGTGGACCATGATGCTAACATACATTCGTATAAGGTTATCCATTTTTCGGTTTCAAGAAAACGATGAAGCTTTTATTTCATTATTATGTTTGGACCTCGCCATTATGTCCGAAATACAATGTTATTTAAATGGATTGGTTGCAACCTGTGGATCCTTTTGAGGTAGTTTTTGAACACCTCCGGGTTCTGCGAGCCTCATATGCAACAATTTTGTTTGTTGACGTAACCACCGAGTCGAAAATGAGCTTCATCGCTGAAGAAAATTTTGTTCGTTTAAAAAGTTTGAAGCAGCACCTTTGTAGTAAGTAAGTAAGTATTTTTACGCGTTCTCCCGTTGTCAAACGATCCATATTTGTAAATGGCAAATCTTTCACTAAATAAATAACACTTTAAATAACAGGTGTTCCACAGCTTACAGCCTAAGGCGAAAAATGCTGCATACGAGTACATGACGCTGCAGCCAAATGTAACACATGCCGTGACGGAACGCTATGAGGAGAAAAATTGCAGTCCGGCTTCTTAAGGAAGATTCTGGAAGGAACAGGAGACTATTGGAAGATATAAAGATGAAGTCTCAAATTCTATCTGAAAGTAAAACATGGTGAGGGAACCCTGTCAAGCCTAATGTGTTGCATATATGGAGAGTAAAATTTTATAAATTGCTTGTTGCAATACGAGTAAAGAAATCATGGCATTACGCAGTACAACACAAATTTTGTGGTGAAAGATCCCCACATCGACTGATTGCACTAGCTGAGTGTAGTCAAATTCGTAAAAAATTTATTTCAAAATATAATTCAAGAAGAATTTTACTAGGTTTGTCGAAGCCAAAAATGACTTAACTTAAATTTCGGTAAGTCAGTTTATTAAATTCATGTAAAAAGTAAAAAAAAGTTATAAAAAAATTGAACGGAATGGGCAAGTACTGAGCAGTAATTTTCTAAAGGGTGTCCCAACAAGAAAGCAAGATTTAAATTTGGTGCCATTCGAAGTGTCATTGTTTGACATTTGAACAATTGTTAATGTCTGCTAGTAGAAGGTAGGTAGAAGGTTATTGGACCCTTTTTTTATGAAAATGAGGCATGTTAAGCGCAAACAGTCAATGGTGTTCGGTATCGTGAAATGATAACCAGTTTTTTCGTGCCTAGAATTGAAGAAATGAATGTGGAGGGCATGTGGTTTCAACAAGACGGCGCCACATGCCATACAGCCAGAGAAACAATTCAATTGCTGCATCAGTCATTTAAATCTTGCGTTCTTGTTTGGACACCCTTTATAAACGCATTGTAGAAAAGCTTCATTTAGAGGTTGCCAATATGACAAAATTTTTCCTTTGACTTTCGCTTATCCTTTTAATGCGCTTTAAAATAACGTAAGACAGAATTATACTTATTGTAATTCTAAGCAGTTCTTATTTGAAGAACCACTTTTTGTACAAAAACTTTTACTGAAAAGAGAAGAACATTTTATGGCAATGTGTTGCCACCTTAGACAGTTTTTTTTTCCCGAATCTCTTCTCCTAAAAAAAGGGCAAAAAGGATTTCTAAAAGTGGACGCAAAAGATATTCAGGGACATTCGCAGAATATGTATACACTTTTTTAAATTTATCTGTAAAACTTGAAGATATAATATTCTAATCATTAATAACTAACGTTATTAACCAAGCTATTTAATGTAATGCAAATTTGCAAGCGCTTATAATATGTGGAAAAAGTAACCCTTGAAATTTGAATAGACAATTTGAATATTCTACGAAAATAATCCTTGTGTCGTGTTTTACTTATGAATTGTAATACCCAGAAATATATCATTGTAATATTTTCACCAGAATTTTAAATTATTTCGAACAATATTGTGTAGAATTATCCAAATTTTGTCAACAAATTCGAAAAACTTGTAGCTGTATATGATGGAGCAAGCAGAAGCCTCAATTCTGCCTTATAACATTATCGACGACGGCATAGACAGGCCTCCACGCTAAGACAAAATGGTCTCAGAATAGCAGCTATGAACGACAAAGCATACGACATACTGCCGAGTGTTTGGTATGTGAGACTAAAACCGTTCTATTCGAAGTGATTGTTCCTTATAAGTGTTGCTTTAGATTTACTGAATCGACCGGATATTCACACTTCGACAAATCGGGGGAAGACATATGGATATGTATCATCTTTAAGAACCCGACACGGAAAAACTTATTTGGAATTATGGAATTATTTATTTGTTTCGACAAACGGAGAGTCTACTCGTTTGGGACGCAGCGTGTACTTTGCAAACTGCATTGAAATTATGACATTATTTTACCTTCCCCGGCGCATCGGTAATAAAAGAAAGATGTTGGTTTAGAAATTAGGATAAGATCTATTGTTTACATTAACGGATTGAATATGTTCTGGAAATTTTCGAGAGAAGAGGGAGTTATCTGTATAATATATGAACCCATTATTATAAAGTAGGGCATCGAAGACCTGCATGAGCTGTATACTGATTTCCATTTAAATCAAAAGGCTTATACCAGGCGATGCCTTTCTCTTAACGTCAAAAATTTTTCAAAAAAAAAAAAAAAAATCGCTAAATTTTAAACACGGCTAAATATCGTGTTAGTGAAACCTCCTAACACGCAAATGACATAATTTTTCAAATTCGTAAAAAAATGGCCACAAGGTCAAAAAATCGCCGATTTGATAAATCGCTGCAATGCAAACCTTGATGGCCGATGAAGAAAACTTTATTGTTGGACTGAGGCACTGTCGCAACTTATTGCGCGCAGTTGGAGTAGAAGCGCAGAAGATCAAAGCGCATGGAAACATTTTTTATGGGCTGCACCACAGTAACTGAAACGACATTGGTTGCATTCACATACTCGTACATGTTTGTATAGCGATCAGTACACGTTTCGTTATATAATTTTTTTTTTTTAAGATAGCGACAAAGTTTAAAAACATTTTAATGCAGCTATAATAATAGTTACTCGGTTTTACGGATCAGAGCTTTTTACATATCTGAACTAAACCTTTCAAATATTTGTATGAACTCCTATTCCTGTTGAGCCAGTTCATGTGGGTGAAAATGAGTCTGCCATAGATTTTTGACTAAACATAAAACAATGTGATAATTTCACAAATGAAATTTTTAGATTGAGAAATTTCCTAAATTTATTATATACATATGCATTAAGTCCTGTTATAAGATGTAATTTCTATGACAATTTATTAGGTGCGCAACTAAGTTTACACTGTTTGTCAATAGATGGCGCCAGCTGTGAGTGCTAGTCGATTGTCATAACCTAACGTCATGAACCACGCTTAGGGATATGGTGAACAAACCGCCTCGACACAGCAGGGACTTTCTTTTGACGCCATATTCTTTTGGTTGTGCAAATATGTATGATTTTGTACCAAATAATTGTAATATTCGTAAAGTATTCAATTTTTTCTTTTAATCGAAGAAAACGGCGGCCGAAGCTTATCGAGGACTTCAAAACGTTTACGGAGATGCTGCTTTAAATGAAACAACGTATCGAGCTTGGTTCCGTCGCTTTAAAGACGGTGATTTTGGTGTTGACGATCGTTCTCGGGAAGGAAGACGAAAAACCTTGGTAGACACTGAATTGATAGCATTGCTTGATGAGGATCCATGTTCAACGCAGGTAGAACTTGCTTCAGTGTTAAGAGTTACACGCCAAGCCATTTCCAAGCGATTGCATGCGTTGGGAATGATTCAAAAGCAAGCAACTTGGGTTCTTTATTAGTTGAAGCCAAGGGACGTAGAGCGTCGTTTTTTCACCGGTGAAGAACTGCTTCAGAGACAGTGAGCTTTCTTCCTCGTATTGTAACGAGTGATGAAAACTGGTTTCATTACAGAAATCCAAAGAAAATGAGCTCATGGGTGCTGCCCGATCATGTTTCTACGTCGTCGCCTCGGCCGAATATTCACGCTGCGAAGATTATCCTTTGCTTTTGGTGGGACCGGTGGGTCGGTGTTATTTATTACGAGCTGTTGAAACCAAGCGAAATTATCACTCTGGATCGGTATCGACTTCAGTTAATGCGATAGAGCCAAGCTCTGCACAAGAAACGTCCACAATACGCGGAGAGGCACGAAAAACTGATTGTTCAAAATGACAAAGCTCGGCCTCACGTAACCAAGTTCGTTAAAACTTAGCTGGAAATCACTTGTTCTGTTCGATGGCACACGGTCTGGCTGACCAGCAGTTTCACTCATATGACGACATCAAGTAATGTACAGATTCGTGGATAGCCTCAAAAGATGAACAGTTTTTCCGTGACGGAATTCGAGCTTTGCCAGAAAGATGTGAAAAGTAGTAGCTAGCGATGGGCAATACTTTTAATGAGTCATTTGTAACCATGTTTTCATAATAAAGTTGCAGTCTTTTGTAAAAAAAACAGAGAGGTTTTTCTTGCGCACCTAACATATTTGCATTAAGTCTTGTTGTGAGATGTAATTTCTATGATAAATTATCATCAGAAATATCGATTTGGTCACTTACGACAATAATGCAATTGGTTTCCTGTAACCACTTTGCCCGCTTCGCCACTGCTGGAGATTTTATTATATGAAATATGTCTGGATTGTATTTAGTTGTTTGTATTTGTTTGTTTGTTTTGTTTGTATATAATTTAAATTTTGTCCTTTTATTATTTATTGTATTTTTCTATAATTGTTGTCATAACTATACTTTGTCATAACTATACCACTTAGCTCATTTCAGCCAGTCTGGTCTTGTTGTTGCTATTGATCAGTCCACCGGTATTCGATTTGTCATATGTTTTGTCGCGACAAGTGCCTGAACGAAATCATGCTTCCCTCTTGCTTTGCCTATATTGAAACAACAAGAATAGCTCATCATTTAGTTAGTTGAAGTCGATTGACACTGTTCTTATCTGCCTTTCTGCATACTATTATATTCGTTTCAAATAACTCTGCCTTGCTGCAATTATAACCATAATTTGTGATAAGTTTTTAATAAGACTACTCATTATTCTGTAGTCAATAAAATAACACAGTACAGGTCTGTAAAAAATAAAAATATAAACGTTGTCTTCTTTCTTCTAGCTCAGTTAGCCCAATTGTTCTTTCTTAAGTGTTCATTGTATGAGCCACAAGCCGAAAATCTCGTACGCCCACCAATCTTTATGGAATTGGTTTATAAACTACATTTCCGCCATTGTTGATTATACAACAAAACTTAAATTACAAATTCTTAAATAAAATATGAATGTGTTTTGATTTCACTTTGAGTCCCTCAAGAATGCTTTGTTCCACATCCCGGATATTATTTCGCTTCTTATGCATTCCGCAGATATGGTTGGTTATTACAACTTTCCTGGGGCAACTCATATTGTACGTGCTTTTGTAGAACTTTTTGAAGGAGGACCAACAATTCACATATCTCATTTCCATTTTCAGCTGCACGTTTAATATCAATATCATTTAATCATAATAGACTTTCAACACTCGTGTTTTCGCTATCCTTTTTCTCAAGTGTTTATGTAAGTGTTTGCCTACTCTGACCATAATAGTAGAGCATTATTGCTCCCGAACCCAAAAGATAAGGAATTTAGTAAATGAAAGGACTCACGCCGCAAACTCAGATACAGATTAAATACCCACACCCGTTGAAAAGTGTTTCGGAGCTGCGAGTTAATTAAAATCTTGTGGTTAGTTTGTTGTGCCTTCACCGGATCACTATTGTTCACCGCTCTGCTGATTGGTGCCACCTCTAGTCGTGCTGTGTATTTTGGGGGAAAAAATGTAATTTCTGCTAACACCTTGGGCAATACAAAAACAAAAAGGAAAAAAAAAAATAATTGGAAATACAAGAAAGATTATGGCGCACTTACAAATATGACATGAATGGAAAAGACTTGAAAATCTGTAACTAAATTTAAGAAAACTAGAACAGGAAATAGTAAAGAAGTGAAATTGTGGTGAGTCATGAAAAAATTTTGGGAACTAGCAGTTTTAAACATAGCAACTAGATGGATGAAAATTGGAGAGACGAAAATGTGAAAAGGACTAACGTAAATGATCAGACCAGGGATAGAGAGATTGAGGAATAGGGATAGAGGGATTTCGGATCCTCCGAAATTTTTGCAAATGTACGGGATAGAACAGTCCACCGTAAATGTTTTCGAATGCAACGGAAACAACGAATGACATTAATTTATAGAATATATGTTTGCAGTAATTTATTTGTACGGTCAAAAACTAATTGCCAGAAGCGGAGCACTAAGGAATAAGAGCACCTAGTGGCAATCGGCGTATGCGGTCTTTGCGATGTTTGCAATTCAAACCATTATAATTCTGCATGTCCTGAATGTTGAATGACTGATTACGTTTTATTCCTTAAGGACTTCAATGCAAATTGGGGATAAAAACATGCAAAAGCACTACCAGGCAGAGTCGTTTATATATCCAACAACATAGGTTGGACGATAAGTGGACATTGTCGCCTTCTCATACGTAACCTATTGACCTAGCACTTTTACGTAATGAAATACCCAGGGAGTCCGTCGGGAAAGTATACTACTTTGTTTATTTATAATTTTTGATTAAATGAAAGAGAATGGATCTTATATTGATAAATGATTTATTTAATGTCGGGAGTTATGTATGGAATACAATACCAGATAAATGTCCGCCTCTGTTAGCCTTACAAATGCGAGTCATTTTGACCACATTTTTCATTACATTCTCACACATTCCACGCGGTATTTCATTAATTTCATCACGATTTTTTTGTGTAAGTTTCTGATTTGTTTGCGTGAACCTTGTTTTTCAGCTATCCCCACAAAAGAAGTCCGGAGCTGTCAAATCAGGCGACCGTGGAGGCCAATCAACTTCACCATTTCTTGAAATAACTTGTTGTGGAAAGAGGTCTCACAGTAACTCCATTGTAATCCTGGCTGTATGCAAGTGTGGCACCGTCTTGTTGATACCACATGTTAATCAAGCTCAAAGCATGAGGTTGCGGTGTTAAAAAGTTTTCAATTATATCACGATATCGCTCCCCATTGAAAGTTACCGTTACGATGTTTTCAGTTTTAAAGAAATAAGTTCTAATGATTTCTCCTGACCAAATTGCACACCAGACTGTCACTTTTAATCGATGCAAAGGTGACTGATGAATAATTTGAGGGTTTTTCATTGCCCGGAACCGACTACTCTGTTTATTCACATATCCATTCAAATGAAAATGTGCCTCGTCTCTCATTATGATTTTATCATGAAAATCGGGGTTGTCATGGACGAGCTGTAACATCCTGATGGCATATGTATGGCTGCAAAAATGGTCTTGTGGCAGAAGTTCTTGTGTCGACTGAATCTTAAATGGAAACAAATGCAAATCCTTGTACAAAATTGTGGCTAAAGTTGTTCTTTGAAGACCAAACTCTTGAGCACGGCGTCGAATTTAGGTTGATGGATTGTTTAGAACACTTTTTTGACCAGCAGTAATGTTTTCAGCCGATCTTGCAGTGCGTTGTGGTCCACGCTTTCATGCTATCGGCTACAGACCCTCTTTCTTCGAAATCATTCACTATATATTTATCATGTAGTGTATCTTGTTGGCACGTTTTTTCTCCCAAAAATTTCACGTAACTTTCTCATCGCCACAGTAATTGATGATTGATTTTGATATTGTAATATTTGGTAAAATCGAACAACCGATTAAGCATGCTAATTCTGGTGCCTTCCATTAAAATAAATGATTTAACTCCTATTTTCTTATGTTCATATCTTTTATACAGTCGCACTAAATTCCATAAAATTTGTTACATGTTTAGGTGTCGTTGAAGCAAGGTCCAGGAATAAAAATAGTCGGGATTGCCACGTTCCTCCAGGCATCATTCATACAAACTGACTGACTTTCTGAAATCAAAATTATCGCTGTAAGTCCTAATTTATAGACGGCAGTACTGATTTATAAGCACGGTTCCAGAACTAGGCGACCTAACAAAGAAGACACAAAAAAGTTGGGAAACATTTTCTTTATTTTTTAAAATTATCTCCTTTTAGCTCGGTACAATTTTTCCAGAGATATTCAATAGCTTGTATACCCTGTTTATAATAACAACTGCCAAACTCCTTAAAATAGCCATCAACCTCAGTCTCCACTTTGGAATTGTTGGCAAATCTTTTACCACCGAGCCATTGTTTCAAGTTTGAAAATAGGAAATTGTCCAAGAGAGCTTTAAATCTGGCGAATAAGATGCGTGATGAAGCAATTTGAATCTTAATTAATTAACTATGCCCATCCATAGTGGATGTGTGAATTAGAACATTATCTTGGTAACAAAAAAAAACACTTTATTTTTCACCAAATGCTGCCTTTTTCCACAATTCCATCATCTAACTGTTGCAACAAATTAGCATAATATTCGCCGTTATGGCTTTTCTTTCTGAAGATAATCAATAAAAACAATCACAAGCCCAGTTTTTGCTCTATTGATTGCAAGCGCGGCATCCGTCTTGCGCACAGCTTTTCCTTCTTCCAGTTTTCGGTCAATATACAATGTATAGCAATCTCTGGAATGCCTATCATTTCAACTTTCAGCCGACAATCATCCATTTCATTTTGTCGATTTTCTTAATGATGTCTGGTGTGGACACCTCAATTGGTCGACCACTACAGTGTTCGTATTGCCAGTTCGTACGGCCTCGTTAAAGCTCTGCTGTCCAATATTTTACAGTCGTAAACGAAGGATTAGACTCCCCCAGAGTAGAATCTAGCTCAGCTTTTATATTGGTTGGATTGAGATCTTTGAAATGAAAATATTGAGTTACATAACAGTGACCAATTTTTTCCATGTTCTCTGGAAATTCTCTGAGATCGTCTATTTTTGATGGCTCAAATAAAAGTACTAAACAATGTGGCGCCTTGAAACTTAAAACTTATGTTTTACAAGGCTGACTCTTTTCACCAAAATAATTTTTTTTAAACTGCTGGCACCATTTATACGTCAGGTAGGGTAGTTGCGGCACCACCCTCGCATACTGCCGGTTAAAAATTTTGGATGATCGGCCAAGTAGCTAAGCCTCATGTCAATGCCCATATCATTCATTTTATTGCACTACAATTTTTACACAGTGATGATGATTATGATTTTAACAGACTGCTTCAATTCAAATACTTTCAATTCAAATACTTTGGTTCCGGTGTCAATCTTGCTTGACCTAACCCCATAAAAACAAGCCAGTGGAAAATGCAGTTTCTAGATTTTATTTTTCTTTGGGAATTTTCGTTGCTATATACGGTCCAGCTATGTATACTGGAACCAAATGCTGTTAAAACCGATACGTTTTCGTCGAAGTTCCGAGTAAAAAAACTTCCTTTAAATAACGGTCCCCACTGACATTAATATTGTGTTTGTAGCACGATTCGGACGCCACCCTATAGCTTAAGAAGCACCAGACTTTTTGCAAACTCAACTCTGCGAATTAGAATAGTTTGCTTTGCCGCTCCCCTCAGTGTTTCTCCAAAAACAAATTAGCCGACTTGGCAAAAATCAACGTGTTCTCTATAATTTCAAATGGAAAGCATTGAGTTCAATGTATGTAGGATATAATAATTATAAGTCATAACAATTAATTTCAGTAAGCTACAATTTTTCCTTTTTTATTCTGCGTTAAGTCATAACATAAGTTGCGAGGAATCTAAATGTTTTCCACGCCACTTTTGGCAATCCGCACTCTTTTGCACCAACTCAAAAGAACATTGTGTGAAGGTGACACCAGGCTACAATTTTTATACAGTTTTTAGTATTTTCCAAACCCCAAGCACACATTTAAAGCGGAATCAGAAGAGGGAGTGTCAATTTTTTCCACATTTGATATTGTACTTCATACTGGATTGGAATGTAGAGGATGGGGTTCCAATACATAACAGATAAGAGCATAACAGTCTCTTTATTTCTGTGAAATACCGCATTTTTGAGTATTTTTTAATAATTGCGAGGTGTGATCAAAAAATAACCGTTATTTTCAAATTTCGTGAGTTCTGTATGTTCGATTTTCGCATTTTTTTTTTTTGTTATGTTGGTACACTTGTCTGTTATATATATTGACAATATAAGCCATTTTGGATTGTCAGTTTGTTTTTGCCAGATAAAAAGTTTAGTCGTGTTTTGGTGTGCTCTTCGATTTTTTACTATTCGAAAAAAATGGATCAAAGAAACTGTCTTAAGTTTTGTGTAAAAAATGAAATTAAATGTGCAAGCAGAACGCAAGTTCAATTGTGGTATAACCGGTTTAACGAAGGCCGAGAAGATGTCAATGACGATGCTCGTCCTGGTCGCCCGAGCACGTCAACAACCGACGGAAACATTGAAGCGGTGAAGAAAATGATTTTGGATAATCGTCGAATCACTATTAGAGAGGTTGATGATGATGTTGGCATATCGTTCGGCTCATGCCAAGCAATTTTTACGGATGTTTTAGGCATGGAACGTGCGGCAGCGAAGATTGTTCCAAAATTGCTAAATTTTGAGCAAAAACAACGTCGCATGGACATCGATCAGGAACTGTTGAACGTCGTCAACGACGAACCACATTTCCTCAAAAAGGTCGTAACTGGT
Source organism: Philornis downsi (assembly GCA_019455685.1). Taxonomy (NCBI): domain Eukaryota; kingdom Metazoa; phylum Arthropoda; class Insecta; order Diptera; family Muscidae; genus Philornis; species Philornis downsi. The sequence goes on along the minus strand of JAHXMU010000300.1, from coordinate 838,246 downwards.
GACGAATCATGGGTGTATGGCTATGACATTGAAACCAAAACCCTATCAACTTAGTGGTTTCAAAGCCGCAGGTCTGGCGAGGCTGTTAGGTAAATATCTGTCATCTAAGGGGTTATTTATTTAGTGAAAAGTTTGGCACTTACGAATATGGATCGTTTAACAACCATTGAACGCGTAAAAATAATGAAAGCTTATTACAATAGTGGTGATTCAAACGTGTCCACTTTTCGTGCATTACGAGGTAATTATGATCATCACAATCGACCTACTGTGCAAGGAATTGACAAGATTATAAAGAAATTTGAAGAGACTGGAAACGTTACAGATGTGGTCAGGTCTGTACATCATCGCAATTTACACATTGCCAAAAATATCGCTTCTGTTAGTTAAAGTGTGACGAATAGTCCGAATTTATCGATTCCACGATGTTTTCAGCAATTGGGCCTGTCTTACAGCTCATTATGACGTATTTTGCATTTGAATTTGCAACTCCATCCGTCCATCTATATAGAGTCCAACTCATGCAACAATTAAAGCCGACTGATCACTAAGAAATAAATAGTAATTTGGTAGCAGCTTTTGATTTTGCCTTTGTGGCAAACCGGTTAGTTTGGCCGGTTTCGTTGGGATCAGGAAGCCCGAGACCTGAGTTCCCGCCTGATCATTTGGTGTAGGACTCTTAATGGGAGCATCACTCGAGTTGTGGTTGTGGTTCGCTGGTGGAGACTTGGTGCTCGAATGTGGAGTTGCATTGCAACCTGGTGCAACAGACTCATAAATTAACAGAGGTGGTAAGATAGGTCGCACGGCCGCTTATGGGGATTATGTTTCATACTAGCATCAATCAATCAATTTGGTGTCTTCTGGCTAGAAGAAAGGGCCGACAATTGCAGTAGTACCAAAATTGTCAGCCCCTTTTCCAAGATAGTCCAAGTTTTACTTGGCTATCCCAGGGGCGTTGGCAATCGCTTCGAAATATGCCCAGTTTGTTGCACACCGTGGGTAAGGACTTTATGGCGAGACTCACCTTAAACCCCTGTGGACTCTGACTACTGATTCTTAATTACTGAGAAAATAGGTCAATTTGTATGGGGCACACCAAAAGGGGTGTGACAATGCGGTCTATTTTCAATCTCAGATATTATTTTACGTACCAGAAGGGCAGGGACAATGCGGTCTATTTCATTCTCAATTACTATCTTACGTACCAGAAGGGCAGTGCCAATGCGGTCTATTTTTATTCTCATGCCAAGCAAGCCAAATTTTTTTGGGTTTGATAAGTGGTCTTGGCAGGTATCACAAGAAGCATGGTTAATAGGTTGATTTTTTTTAAATTATACGAAGCATTATAGAGCAATTCTGATGGTTAGGAGTAACAGGGGAAAATAACTGAATTTCGAAACTGAATGTAGTCAATTTGTATGGGAGTTATTAGAAGGGGTAGGCCGATACTGCTTATTTATTATCCACGGCTATGATCTGACAAAATATTAGGCCGCTCCAAGTTATAAGAAGTTTCGTACAGATTTACGGTATTTGTGTTTACCAGCCAGCCAGACAGACGGACGTCGCTTAAACGATTTAAAGAGTCATAAAACACATTTGGTCAAAAGATATTTTGTATCTTAAACACATCTTCCTGTGTGTTACATTTTTGCCATTTCAGCTGATATATGTCTTTATTCCTCCGGGTGAAGGTATAAAAATCACATGTTACACATTATTTACTACAATACTATATTTGGATTTTGTATGTATTTTTTTTTTAGTTTTGATATTAAGGGACAAGAATGTTTGAATGCAGATAGGATAGGGAATAAAAGGATAAGGAGAAATTAATTAATATATAAGTTTCGCTTCCATTTGTGTTATCTAATTCTCTGAAATTTCAACTCATTTTTTTATATTCGTTTTTTTTCTTTTCTTGTTTTGTATGATTTACATGGTAGAAGCAGTAATGTGCTGGAGCAAGATTATAATAATTATTATACAAAAAATCTCTTTGAAAAAGGAAGCAATATTAATGATTTTAAAATGCAAACTCTCGTATTTTATGTAAATACCCCTGTATTAATGGGTAGGTGGTAGCAAACAGAACAGTATAACCCAAAGTCAAACCAACTAACAGTCTCAAGCAAACGCCCATTGTTCATTGCGGGGTGTAAACAAATATTCTTGTAAATGAAAACAACAACTGATAAGGGCTGACAATACTGCCGTTGAGTGGATGTCCATTACGCCCGCACACCGCCAGCAACAAAAACATGGACCCAAAGAAGGTCCTTAATGGACTACATATGCTAAATACCAGGCCACCCCGGGAAAGGTAAATGGAGATATATCAAGCTAGAAATAACAAGACTGCTAGTAACAACAATGGCAACTGCGAGCCAAATATCTGGTGTATTACAAATGAAAGCAATTAACCGTAAATTAGTAACAATACCGAACAACAGTTCAAAATGAATGGATCTCGAGTATCCATTCCATTTATAGCATATGAAAGGGGGACAGGCGTGAGGTCAGGAGAGGTATAGGTCAACATAGCAACGTGCAGGGGTCATTGTAATTGGAAATGGAATTTACTTTTAAAGTCTTGGGCCTAAACAAAACAACACCACTCCTAGCCTATTTTCTAACTCTACTAATTTGTTTGAATCTTGCCAGTGTTGTGATGATAGTGGGGGGAAAAAGTTTCCATGGTCCACATTCATCATAGTGCGTCTGGGATTCGTTAGTGGTAATTGGGGGACGAATAAGAAATAAACGGGCAGACAGTTGATATGAGTTGATATGAAAGAGAAAGTTGGAATCTGCTATCAAAAATCTTTGAATTATAATGCCATATGCTAAGGTCATACATTTTCTTTTAAAAGTTTAATTTTATTTGCAAAAGTTTAATTAAGTTCGTTAATGAAAGGTTAAAATTTGGTTTGGAAATATGTACAAATTTCATATAAAAGCAATTAGCAGTTTAATAGCAAAGATTTTGACAGGTCTGTGGAGTCGAAGTTAAGAAGCCGCTGTGTGGTACATGTGAACATATTAGGAAGATATGAATTAAATAAAATATTTTTGTTAGAGGCTCCAAAAAGGGCATAGTTATCGACTCAATATTTTCAAACTGCAAAGCAGAATACTGTCGGCAATAATTCAAATGTTTACAGCGTACAAATTAGAAAATATATCAGGAAAATTTGAATTTGGTAAACCGGTAAAATTGTACGAAAGAAACCAGAAGAAGTTTGTGTTCTGTTATCCAACTTTAGCAAATGCTTAAAGTACGAGGGCAGTCCGAAAACTAGCGTACCTAACAAATAAGACACAAAAAGGTTGGGAAAAAGTTTCTTCATTTTTCAACATTATTTCGTTTTAGACCGATACACTTTTTCCAGCGACATCCAATAGCTTCCATACCCTGTTTATAGTAAAAATTGTCAAACTTCTTAAAATAATCATCAACCGTAGACTCAATCTCTTCACTGTTGACAAATCTTTTCCCACCGGACCACTTTTTCAAGTTTGAAAATAGAAAATAGTCCAAGGGAGTTAAATTTGGCGAATAATGTGCGTAAAGAAACAACTCGAAGTTTAGTTCATTAATATTGGCTATCGCAATAGTGAATGTGTGAACTGGAGCTTTGCCTTGATGAAACATAATTTTCCTTTTCGCCAAATGCGGTCATTTTTTCATAATTTCGTCACCAAATTGTTACAATAAATTATCATAATATTCGCCGCTGATGGTTTTTCCCTTCTGAATATAATCAATAAAAATAATCAGATGCACATTCCAAAAAAACAGACGCCATGACCTTCTCTGCAGATGGAACCGTCACCGCCTTCTTTGGACATGATGCTCCTATTCCAGTCCACTGCTTTTTGACTGTTCCTTTGTCTCAGATGTGAAGCGGTGGACCCATTTCTCATCCATGGTTATAAATTGACGCAGAAATTCGGCTTTATTGCGGCGAAACATTGCCAAAAACTCTACTGACAACATCTATACGACACTGTTTTTGCTCTATTGAAAGCAAGCGCGGCACCCATCTTTCGCACAGCTTTCTCATCTTAAAATCTTCGGTCAATATACGATGTATAGCGCTTTTTGAAATGGCTCTCATTTCAGCTAGCTCACGCATCTTCAGCCGATTCAGACGATCATCCGATATCATTTTGTGAATTTTCTTAACTCTATCTGGCGTGGACACCTCAATTGATCGACGATCACTACGGTGTTCGTCTTGACAACACTTATAGCTTCGTTTAAACTCTGCTACCCAATACGTTACAATCGTAACCGAAGGGACAGACTGTCACAGGGTAGAATCTAGCTCTGCTTTAAGATTGGTTGGATTGAGACATTTCAAATGGAAATATTGAATTACATAACGTATCTTTACAAATTAATTGCGATCGTTTACTTTTAATGACTCAAGTAAAAATACTAAACAACGTGGTGCGTTGTAGCATAAAAGATATGTTTTATAAGGTTGCCACTTTTCACCAAAATAATTTTTTCCAAACTACTAGCACCATCTATCCATACGTCAGTTCGGTTAGTTTTGGGACCGCTCTCATACCTTCGCCTGCTAGTAACCTTATATACATTTTTTTAAATCCTAAAATATTACTTTTGTCAAAACTTCTGAAAAGTTTGCATGAGGAAATTACGCCCGTCTTCCCGGTTTGGAAAAATTAAATTTCGCTCGTAATTTGGAATTCATGTATTCTTTGGACAATCGCAATATTTTGTATCGTTTAATGCAGTTGGATATGGCGAGGCAGTTAACTTCCTCCAATCAAGATAATTTTCTTTAAATGGATGTTATTCTGTTAAAACAATATTTCCACAAATGTTATGATGAGCATATTTTCCATTTCTTGTGAAACTTTTTTCTTTATTACACCAAAGCGATCGATGAAATTAAGGCTTTATAAGCGACAGCCGTTGTAAAAATTGTGAACATTTTTAGTATTATTTTTTTAATTCTGATGCAGAAACTTAAAATTGTTGAACATATATTTAAAATTGTTGTTCGTTAATAACTTAAATGAATGAGTTATACAAATTCTATTTGAAAGTGGAAACTTATTATGAAAATGGTGTTAAGGATTTCCATTGCTTCAGCAGGTCTGGTGAAAATGCATTGAAAAAGTTGTCAACATTAACAGTGTCCTTTCTATGGCAAACCTATGTTAAATTCATCGATAATTATCTATTTTTTTACTACTTCTTGATTACAAATAGGGGATCTTCTTAATTTTCTTAGATCCTCATTTTTTACTGGTTTTTAAAACAATTCTGCCAATTTTCGGCAAAGAGGCAAAAGTTGAGGGCTTTTTAGGTTCACTCAGCTGATTACTATTTCTGTACTGGTTGCCACTTTTTCCATATTTTGGTTTTTGAAGGTACTAATATTCAAATATTAATTCTTCCAATCGCATATCTCAACTTTTAAATAAAGTGCACCACTACTTTCCTCATTTTAGCTTCAACCGTTTGTTCGAAGTATTGGAATAATATATCTTCTACCTATATATACAATGTATATATATATGTATATGTATATGTATATTATGCATATATAAAATTCTCGTGCCATAGTGGTAGTTGTCGTACTCCTCCGAAACGGCTTGACCGATTTTTATGAAATTTTAAATGTATATTCGGTAGGTGTTAGGATAGGTTATAATCTATTTTTCATACCCCTAAGTGATAAGGGTTGGCCACTCTAAACATTGTTTTAAATAAATTTTTTGATCAAAATTTTTGGTTTTTATTATTTTATGATGTGGGATTAAGAAATACATATAACTACTCAATTTTACCACTTTTATCGCCAAATCCCTATCTTTTAATATCCATTTAATAATTTTCCACCCTGATCTGAGATCAGTTATTCCCGCCAGCCCTCTACTGGTTTCACTTCTCACTTAGTAAACAGCATGGAGTAGGGATGAGAACGAAGCCGGTCTCCTGTCTCTTGCACACAATAAAGCTTCTCTCACCCCCTACACAGTTTTCGGCAACTACTATTGTTTATCACTCGAACGTAGTAGTAACGTTTGCAATGGTTATTCTAGGCGTTTCACGTTTACAGCATAATCTTCAAATAAATTTATTATTTATTCGCTGTGCCGTAATTATTTATTTTCTATTTTATCACAAATTAGTAAAATTATTAGTTTTAAGTGTAGTTTTCACTCATAGTTAATTGAGTGATCTACATTATCTCAAAACTACTCAACACGTGTTACGAGCTCACGTGAACAACGGCTGTTATTTTATCATATGGGATGAATATGGGGTGAATATGGAACAGAAACATTCGCTTGAGGCGTTAAACAGGACATTGAAAGACATTAAGAACAACGACAAAGTATTTGGCGGCACTCTGTTAGTTATTTCAGGTGATTTCAGACAAACACTTCCTGTCATTCCGCATTCAAGATACGCTGATGAGATCAATGGTTGCTTAAAATCATAGCCATTATGACGTAATGTTGAAAAAGTGCAGCTGAAAGTAAATGTGCGTCAAGGTCCATCCGCTAAAACATTCTCTTAATAACGGCGTTGATTCGCAATATGCTCTCATTCAACAGATATTTCCTGATATACACACACAGTAAATAAATCAAGAGTGGCTGTCAGAAAGAGCAATTTTAGCAGCAAAATATGTGTAGAAGTCAATGATTTGAGGCTCAGGATACAACAGTTGTTGCCAGGTGATTTGGTGTCACACAAATCAATTGATACGATTTGCGATGCCACTGAAGCTGTGAATTATTCAAGTGAGTTTTTAAACTCATTGTATTTGCCAGGCATACCACTGCATAATTTACAACTGAATGTTGGATCGCCAGTTATTTTGCTCCGTAATTTGAATCCATCATTTAAAAATTAATGAAAAACATCGTCGAAGTCAGCATTTCAAGTGGCAAAATCCGAGGTGAAAATATATTAACGCCGCGAAAAACTGTTATACCCACAGATGTGCTAATTCAATTTAAACGTATTCAATTTCCAATTAGATTGGCATTTGCAATGACTATTAATAAGTTCCAAGGCCAAACAATGTCCGCTTGCAGCTTGAATTTGAGGACATCATGTTTTTCATATGGAAAATTTTACGTCGCATCGTCTCGAAAAATATTTGTCGTTATTTTATTGTGCACGCTATAGCATTAAGGGATTAATATTATTTGTAAGTGTTATTGTTGTAATTAAGGATATGTATAATTTTAAAGTATAAATTGTAATAAATTAAAGATAATAAATGTTTGCTGTTTTGTTGTTTTTATATTCCGTCATCGTTCACAGCACTTCCTGCCTCTATTACTCATATACCACATCTTCATACATTTACAACCAGTTTGTTATTATCTTCTACCATAGAAATTCCCTAGAAATAATTTATGTAGTAAAACAAAGTTTGCCGGGCCAGCTAGTTTTTACAGCTTAAAAGAGCGAATATAAAAAATTCTAAAATAAGATTAATTTTCATTTTTCTCAAAAAATATTTATTTATTTATCAATTTCTATTTTATTTCCTCCAAAGTAGTCCCCCTTAGATATAATACACCTGTAGCAGCATTCTTCCCAATCCTCGAAACAGTTCTGATATGCACTTTTTGGTATTTTCTTGAGCTCTCTCAGCGATTCGGTTTTTATCTCCATTTCAATCTTGGGAACAGGAAAAAGTCGGAGGGGGCCAAATCTGGTAAATACTATGGCTGAGGCATGATGATGGTGTTGTTTTCGGCCATTTTCAATATCATGATGCAAAAGACATGAATTTTTTCCCCACAATTCCGGGCGTTATTTCGTATTGCTCCACGCAAACAGCGCATAACTTCAAGGTAATAAACGTTATTTACCCTATTTACCGTACGACCTAGTGGTAAGAAGTCCTGATGCACTACGCCATGGTAATCGAAGAAACCAGTGAACAAAACCTTGTCATTTGATTGAACTTGGCGTGCCTTTTTTGGTCTTGGCTCTCCTGGACTCCTCCATTGGGATGATTGGGCTTTGGTTTCAATGTCATAACCATATACCCATGATTCGTCACTAGGTTTGACCCTTTTAAGCAAATCTCGATCAACGTTGACGTCATTCAACAATTCCTGAGCGATGCTCGTGCGACGTTGTTTTTGGTCAAAATTCAGCAATTTTGGAACGAACTTCGCTGCCATACGCTTCATGCCCAAAATTTCCGAAAAGATTGCATGGCATGAACCAACCGATATGCCGACATTCTAAGCAACTTCTCTAATTGTGATTCGACGATTCTCGATAACAATTTTTTTCACTTTCTCAACATGTTCATCGGTTGTTGGTGTACTAGAGCGTCCAGAGCGAGCGTCTTCATTCATATCTTCTCGACCTCCTGTGATAAGCTCGTACTATTTGTAAAAATTTTTTTTGACTCAGAGTACTGTCACCGTATGCCACTGTCAACATTTCAAGTTTTTTTTAGCACTTAATTCCATTTTTTACACAAAATTTGATGCAACTTCTTTGATCCATTTTTGTCGATAGCAGAAAATCGCCAAACACGCAAAACATTTATCTTATTTGTGCCTCTCACAAACAAACTAAACATGGTATATGAATAAAACCGTCAAAATATCTTCGAGACGAGTGCACCAACATAAACAAAAATAATAATCAAAAGAATATTGAAAATTCACTTTTTGTTTTGAAAACACCTCGCATACATTTTTTTATCCCTAAAAGCACAACAGCCTAGTTTATCTGACTTCAGTTTGATAGTCATTGATTATCGTAAAATTTTTTAGCTGCTCAATGTTGTGGATTTTTGAACTGTTCATTTTCTGCTAGCTTTTATTTTGTAAATACTCGTATATTGGGCTGTCAGTTTCAGCTTTGGGTAACTGATATGTTTTTGAAATTTTGCTTTATCTAAAATTGTTTCATCTATTGAAAAACTGCTATTTACTAGTATTGACCAGCCAAATATCATGGTTTGGCTTACATTGTTGCCAATAAGAAAATATCCCTTATGAAAGAACATGATATCTTTTTGTGAAATATATGCTTGTAAAAAAAAGGAAAACGAAATGAGTTAAAAAAAAAAAATAATTGAAAATAATAAACGTAATTTATTCCCATAAGCCATGATAAGGTAAATATTATAAATTAATTTCATGACAACATTTACGTCTATCCAACGGCAGGAATTGGAGTTACAGATCTTTGAAACACTAAAGTTTTTGTTGAAACATCCTTCTTTATCATTCAGGAACAAGTGCGTTTGACATTTGTGTTTTATGAATGTTGAATCACATCCTTAGTCCTAATCGCACATATATTGCATGATACTCATAACTAAAGCCTTCATTTCATTAAATTTGTTAACAATAATACTTTCCTGCACTCTTGAACAAATTCTTAATTTGGAATTTCCAATATTGTTGTCCTTTACATTTGTGAAAATTCGCCCTTCTTTACAAACAAATCCCTTGTCCTTTTGTTCCTGTAATCCTTGTTAATAAAACAAATCTTGCTACATGTTATCCTCAGGTTTAATTGAAACTTTGTAATTTTTTTCAACATTTCCTTTCCCTGATTATTATCTTTCTTCCTCATTAAAGGAATCGTGGGCTCCTTTACAAAAGAGTGTCAGGTACAAGATAAAGAAATAATTACGAATAATTTTATACTTTAGACAATGTCGAATTAATTATGGCGGAAAATGAAAATATGTTTAGACTTCTTTAGTAAAAACTTTTATTGTATAAGCTAAACTGACATGGGTGGGAAAATGCCTTTTGAAAATTAATTTATAGAAATTGTAGATGTCAAGTGAAGAGGTGACATTGTTACTTTCATTCGCACCTGTTAGCACTTACATATAAATCCGGTAAGTGAGATAGGCAAACGGTTATTCATTAGAAGATCTTCGCAGAGTGTCGTGGGGTCATATAAAACTTATACTAGGTTAATGATTGGTGCAGTTTATTTTGTTGAAATGAAATATTGTCTAAAGTGATTAAAATTTTGCATGCTTTATATATTATGTATGATTAATTTCATAAAATTGCTTAAAAGGCCATGTCCAATTCTGAAAAAATGCGAAGAAGTGGTCGAAAACTACCTCAAAAGGATTCACTGCTGAAACCTATCCAGAGGCGACCATTTAAATGGCATTGTATTTCATGCATAATGGCAAGGTCCAAGAATTATAATGAAATAAAATTTCATAGAAATCATAGATTTATGTGAGTTTTATTTACCTTTACTTTCGAAACCGAGAAATGGATAATCCAATGTGTTGACATTTCCTGAATTAGGTTACAACATATAATGCGTAGTTCAAAAGGAAGGTTGAATTTAGTTCCATGTATTAGCAAAGTTTCTCATTTTTAACTTTACTCATATTCATATTTATATTCCAACATATTCTGTTATATTCTAATAAGTCATTTCTATCTACTTAAAATCCAAAATTGTGTGTGTTTCTAATTACATTCTTTGAAAAATTATAAACAAGTAAGTATTAGGAATTACTATATACTATAGCAAATTGTGTGAAAAAAATCGGAGAGGGATGGAGCAATAAACCCAATTTCCATTTTCAGAACGTAGTTCACCAAACACATAGCGTTTGCTAAATATCATTGAATTTAGTACAACTATAAAAGACTAAAATTTAAGCTTTCACAATTTACTGACTATAAAGTAATATTACAAAGTAACTAGCCGACCCGGCAAACGTTGCCTTGCAAATTTTATTTTTATTGGAAATTTTTCATGCCAATCGGTCTATTATAATAAGAAACGCCTATATTTGCAGAAGAACTTAAAATATGTTCACTCAACCGAAATACAAAATTTTGTTTAAATACCGTTAGCAGGAGCAGAAATATTTGCTTTTTAATTTGTGGTTTGTATAGGAGGTACCACTCCCCATTGTCCAATCCCGCCCATATTTGCAGTAGCACTTAAGATATGTACACCAAACCGATGTACCGAATTTTGTTCAAATACCGTAAACAGGAGCAGAAATATTGGATATTTAATTTATGGTTTGTATGGGAGGTACCACGCCCCATTGTCCAATTCCGTCCCTATTTGCAGTGGCACTTAACATATGTACACCAAACCTACGCACCAAATTTTGTTCAAATACCGTAAGCAGGAGAAATAATTGATTTTTAATTTTTTGTTTGTATGGGAGGTACCACGCCTCTTTGTCCAATTGGCCTTAATTGTAAATCTAAACCAACCCGGGCACCACCCAGACGCATATACAAAAATTTATGCAAAGCGGTCCAGCCGTTCCGGAGTTTTAAGCATCGGAACAAACCACGATTCATTTTTATATATATAAGATGAGGAAAGATTAAATATCGAAAAACCAACCATTTTAAATGGGAGGTATCAAAAGAGGTGTGACCATATGCTCAATTTTCGTTTTGAAACCATATTTTGACAGACGCTGGATGTGCAACAAATTTGATTGAATTTACCGCAAGCGAATAAATGACATGAGCTTAAGAATATGCAAAATCCCAGAATACGTTTTGTATGCGAATGTTTTCGAACTCTGTCAAACATTGTAAACCAATGTAATAGGCAAGACTTTGATTAACTGCGGCCTACAAGGTAGAAGCAGCAGGGGAAAAATGTAATTTAGGGAAATCGGTCAACTTGTCTGGGAGGAATCAGAAAGGGAAGGTCGACAAAGAACTTTTACGATTCCACCTACGATCTGTAAAAATATTAGTTATCGCGTCTAACAATCAGACAGACGGACATCGCTCAATCTGCTTAAAAGACCACTCAATCTTCTTCTCAATGTTGCTTCTCGTATTCATTGACATATTTTTTTTTCATATAGTCGTATATGTGAAAATCATCGAAAGATTGAAAAACGGGTTTGTCATAGGAAGGATGATGCTGCTTTTGACACTTTTTTCAATGCATTTTCACCAGACCTGCAGAAGCAATGGAAACTCTTTATACCATTTTCATGATAAGTTTCCACATTTAAATAGAATTTACATTACTCACTAATTTAAGTTATTAACGAACAACATTTTTAAATATGTGTTCATCAATTTTAAGTTTCTGCATCATAAATAGAAAAAATTATACTAAAAATGTTCACTATTTTTACAACGGCTGTCGCTTATAAAGCCTTAATTTCATCGATCACTTTGGTGTAATAAAAAAAAGCATCACAAGAAATGGAAAATACGCTCGTATAGAATTTGTTGAAGCTATGGAAATATTATTTTAAGAGAATAGCTTCCGTATAAGGGAAATTATCTTGATTCGATGGAGTTTACCACCTTGCCATATCTATATAAGTGTGTTCCAACAAGAACGCAAGATTTAAATTTGGCGTCATTCGAAGTGCCATTGTTTGACATTTAAACAATTGTTATTGTTTGATAGTAGAAGGTACGAGGTTAGTAAAAATGGAGCGCTGCACGAATGAACAACGCATTCTCATTGTGAAATTGTTTTACCAAAATGGTGAAAGTTTTGCGGCAACAATTCGCAAATTGCGATCAATTTGGAGTCACAATCAATAATGCTCCAAAGAGTCAACCGTAAGGAGATTAATGGATAAATTTGCCAAAATTGGGTCTGTTAGTGATGTAAAGACAACAACGCGCCTTCGACCAGCTCGATCGACCGAAAATGTCGCAGCTGTACGTGATGATGTCGCACAAACTCCATTCACCTCTATTCGACACCGAGCTCAGCAAATTGGTGTCTCCAAATCCACTATACAGCGAATTTTAACGAAAGATTTGCATCTTCATGCATACAAAGTTCAATTGACTCAGGAACTGAAGCCAGCTGACCATGGACAGCGAAGGGAGCTCGTTAATTGGGTATTGGAGAGACAACGTAAAAATGCTGATTTTGCCGATAAACTCATATTCAGTGACGAGCCCCATTTCCATCTTGATGGGTTCGTCTATAGACAGAACTGTCGCGTTTGGTGTGAGGAAAATCCTCGAGTGATTCACGAGAAGCAAATGCATCCTCAACGTGTCACTGTGTGGTGTGGATTTTGTGCTGGAGGAATCATTGGGCCTTTTTTTATAAAAATGAGGCATGTCAAGCGCAAACAGTCAATGGTATTCGGTATCGTGAAATGATAATCAGTTTTTTCGTGCCTAGAATTGAAGAAATGAATGTAGAGGTCATGTGGTTTCAACAAGACGGTGCCACATGTCATACAGCCAGAGAAACAGTTCAATTGATGCATCAGTCATTTAAATGTTGCGTTCTTGTTGGGACACCTTTATATATATATTTTAAAAAATAAAAATTTAGATAAGATATGCATTAATTATTATATACATACATACATATTAATTGGTTTTAGTGATTATAATAAATTTTATAAAATTGAGATATTAACAATTTTTATGTTACTACGATTCTCTGACAAACCATGGAAAAATATCAAAAAATATCTACTTAGTAATAGATAAAAATTCTTCTGCAATAGAAGCTATTACTGCCCCAACATAATTTTTTTGGAGACATGATTATTAGAATGTTAGGAAAGAAGTATTATAAATGGGAAACCCAAAAACTTTATTTGAATTGACCATTACATGATGTATCCTAATTCAAGAAATATCATTTTATATTATTGCACGCAGCGCTCCCTTTACAAGTTGAGATATATTGTACAGAAAATATAAAATTTTTACGAACTTCACAAATTTCTACAAACAGTAAAAACTGCTAGTTAAGATCCTTAAGAAAAAATATACAAATATTTTCTATACTCGTACAGCAAGGAAAATACATATAGTGGATGTCAATAGGATCGGAAAAGGTTGGATGACTAATAGAAAGAAATTAAACGTTGTTTACTTACTGGAATGTAGAGCGTTGAATATGGCGATACATTTTTCAATAAGATTGCGTTAAATATAATACTTTCGATTAGAATCACGTGTGGTAAATATGAAATTTTCTAGAACTATAAATTTGGCATCCTCGGATGGCCCCCCACCATCACTGGTAGTGTTAAGCGACATAGAATTTTATGACAATTGAATTAGGATTTATAAGTCGTGGTCAAAGGGTGAGTCTGCTAAACAAGTGTAGTTCAGTTGTTCATACAGGATGCATAGTTCTACTGCAGTATTTAATTTTATAGGTATCAGGATTATTACAATACAAAAGCTGTATTTGGTGGTGCAAAATACAACATATAAAAGTGACAAATTAGGTGTATAATTTCCATATACTTCTGCCACTTTATATGTAAGATAACCGGAGGAGGGGAGAGATTTTCGACATTTCAATTCCAAAGGACAACTTGAGAAAATATTGCCGCTGGGAAATTTCTAAGTGCTTTGAGTTAAATAATGAATGGATTGGAAGCAAATAGAGAGAGAGTTATTTATTTAATGCTGCTCAGTTACTTTAGCATTTTGGATGTCCTGGGTGGAATCGTAATACGAGTATATTAGTTTAAAATTATATTGACAAATTATAATGAAAAATTATTAACGGAAAATGTCTTTAATATCGTGCAGATTTATGCATTTCCAAAATGTTGGGTCGGAGTCATATATTTTGAAAATTCTATGGTCGAAGTCATATATTTCCGAAATGGTGGAGTGGGATTCGTTCAATTTCTATCCGACTCCTCATTACTGCTATAAACATGATTTGCATTAAACATGTTTGCTTCAATTGTGTTGTATTGTAATTTATGCTGAATAAATCCCTGAAAATCAGATGAAATATTCCCACTATAACTTTAATAAGTTTCCCAGCAAGCAAGTTTACTATTACATCTTTCAAATGTTTTCTATTTTTCATGATTCTTCCCATTGTTGAGACATTCCCTGATATAGAGTGGCGCATAAGTAACGCTAAGATTTGATCAGTGAATACACTTTTTATTTTTTTTCGTCTCTTTACAGAATTAAATAAATAATACTTGGGAAATTTATGATAGAAAAGCTCAGCACAGAACAAAGAACCAAAGTGGTTCAATTTTACTTTGAAAGTCAGCATTCGATTATTCAGATCATATCAAAATTTCTTTCATGTCGAAAAACTCCTAGCACTCCAACAATTTACCGATTGGTTCAGCGTTTTGGGCAACAAACGTGCTGTCTGTGATCTTCCGTGTGCCGGAAGACTTCGTTCAGTTCGAAATGAAGTGACCATTGCTCGAGTGCAAGCAAGTATTGAGAAAAACCCCAAAACTTCCACCAGGCGACACTTTCAGCAGTTAGAGATCTCTAGGCGGTCTTTGCAAAGAATTTTGCATATGTTACACGTTTCTCCATATATCGTAAGCTGCACGAGTTAAAACCAAATGATGCACAAGAACGCTTTTATCATAGTCGCTGTTAACGTTACTTATGCGGCACCCTTTATATATTCACATACAACATATAACAACATACAACAATCACGTTCTCATACCATGTGCAAAGAGAGGAATAAACGCAAATGTGTTCACATGCATATTGTTGTGCTTTAATAAACATGATATAATTTCTTTTTGAATCAAATTAAATCTGATGATTTCGACAGTAAATGTTTAGATAATTTAGTTACACTTTATAGTAAAATAAAAATGTAAATATATGTAATTATGAATGAAAATTCGACAATCAGCCACATTCGAAAGGGCCAAACGATTGGGGTGAAACGATGTGGAAGTTTTCATTTGGTCGAGAAATTCTATTTTGTAAAATTTGATTGACATTAGGAATGTAAGAAAAGGCGATTTTTTACTTTTTGTAGATACAAAGTTATAAAGTATAAAGTATGAAAAGTCGCATAAAAGTAGACTTTTCGATAGAGGAAATATCGAAATATCGGAAATATCCCCTTTCAAATAGGGGAAAATCAAGGTCAAGGTTTTTATAACAAAACATGTTTTACGAGAAGGGTTTCAAAACTAGCAGATCTAACAAAGAAGATATGAAAAAGTTGTAAAAAATTTCCTTTATTTTTCAACATAATCTCCTTTTAGCTCGACTCGCTTTTTCCAGCGACATTCAATAGCTTCTACAATTTGCTTATAGGAAGAACTGTTAAACTCCTTGAAATAGCCATCAACCGCAGACTCCACCTATTCTTTGTTGGCAAATCTTTTAACTCGACACATTTTTACAAGTTCTAAAATAGAAAATTGCCGAGGAAACTATTTGTCATTGCAATAGTGGACGTATGAAATGGAGCATTGTCTTGATGAAACGAAATTTTCTTTTTCGCCAAACGCGGCTTTTTTTGGATAATTTCATTACCTTAATGTTACAATAAATTAGCATAATATTGGAAGCTGACGGTTTTTCCTTTCTGAAGATAAGCAATAACAATAATCTCATGCGCATCTCAAAAAACAGACGCCATGACCTTGACTGCATATGGAACCGTTTTCGCCCTCTTTGGATACGATTCTCTCATTCCAGTCTACTGCTTTGACTTTTCCTTTGTCTCAGGTGTAAAGTGGTGGACTGAGACCATTCAAATAGTAACATTGAATTACATAACGGTGAGCAACTTTTTTCACGTTTACAAATTCACTGAGATCGTTTACTTTTGATGTCTCAAATAAAAATACTAAACAACGTGGCGCTTTAGAATTTAAAATATGTGTTTTATAATGTTGCCACTTTTCACCAAAATATTTTTTTTAAACTACTGGCATGATCTATATGTCAAATCAGCAAGTTTGTAATGTTGTATTTTTTATTAAACTTACTAGTGGACCCGGCAAACTTCGTTCTGCCTTCAAAGGTGGCAAATTAATGATTTACAATTTTCAGGATAGATGGTTCTGTATTTAAATTTTTGTTAGAAAAGTTTGGTTATTTAAATGAATGCTTTTAATACTTTTTTTTGTAAAGTTTTTAAAAATTATTTAATTTAAGTCAATTTAATTGAGATTTAAAATTACTGCAATGCTTTCACAAGTACGTTCTTTGTTTGTCTGTCGGGAAACATAGAAAAATGAGTGGTGAAATAAAGTCAGTATTTGAAAAACTTAAATTTTCCTATAACAGGATCAGAAATAATGGTTTTTTAATTTTTGATTTCTTCGAGTGGTACCACGCCTATTTGTCCAATCCAATCCATATTTGCAGCAGACTTACTTACAATATGTAAACCAAACTTATATACCAAATTTTGTTCAAATACCGTTAGCAGGAGCAGAAATAATGGATTTTTAATTTGTGGTTTGTATGGGAGGTACCACGCTCCATTGTCCAATCCCGTCCATATTTGCAGCAGCACTTAAGATATGTACACCAAACCGAAATACCAAATTTTGTGCAAATACCGTAAACAGGAGCAGAAATATTGGATATTTAATTTATGGTTTGTATGGGAGGTACCACGCCCCATTGTCCAATCCCGTCCCTATTTGCAGTAGCACTTAACATATGTACACCAAACCTACGCACCAAATTTTGTTCAAATACCGTAAGCAGGAGCAGAAATAATTGATTTTTAATTTTTTGTTTGTATGAAAGGTACCACGCTCCTTTGTCCAATTGCCCTTAATTGTAAATCTAAACCAACCCGGGCACCACCCAGACGCATATACAAAAATTTATGCAAAGCGGTCCAGCCGTTCCGGAGTTTTAAGCATCGGAACAAACCACGATTCATTTTTATATATATAGATAGATAGATAGATTTTTAATTAGAGCAATTGATAAAAAAAAAGAAATTTGTAATATGCAAAATGTATGTGTTTTAAGAAGTGATGATGCAAATTCAACAATTTTTTTTTGTTTCAAAACATGTGTTTGTGCAAGTGCAGGAACACCATAATTTAAAAGCTATTTAAATGTTGAAATGAAAGCCAGCTTTGCAGCCGATTCGCTATTATTGCAGTATCAGAAGGAACTGAGGTAGCAATGCAGTGTCTGTAGCGACTTTGGAAATATGCTAAAGATACATTATCTTTGGACTAGAGCCAACTTCTTCACTTGCAACGGGACGATATGCGGATAAAGAAAACGAGACGAGACCTAATGTGATTGTGAGGAGATTTGAGGTTGGAATTTACGTCTTTGGAAATGAAATTTATTTTTTTCCAGTATATATTTTCAGAGTTGTTATCCGTTCAAGCTAAAGACTGAAGATTATTGCCTATGTTGATCCATCTTCTATTGTTGTTTCAAAATTGACAGATTTTTCGAAGTGCTATCTCTCCTCTGCAACTTCTAATTATGCATTAAGCATAGAGTAATATTTAAAGAAATTTGCAGCAGGTATTTGACCTTGCAAACTTAAATCGGAAATGTTGTTGAAAATGGTATCGATATTCCGCTGAAAATATCCGTTGTCTAAAAGTTCAAAACAATGCTCGGCTCTTACAATAAAAAAGTTGACTTTTCGTCTTTTTCACAATACAAAATTAGATTTCGACTTTTCCAATTTTTCCTACGAAAATTCAACTTGTTGATATCAGGGTACAAGTGGGGTCGTATCACCCTTTGAAACCCATGACTATGTCCCCTTAAAGTAAAAAAATGAAGCAACCTTGTCTTGGGAACTATAGGGTGATTTTTTAAGATTTAAGTTTTTCAGGTTGGCAGCACTGGTTGGTACTGGCGTCCAAACGTCATCTGTCGAAGTGAAAATTGTACAGTATACTCTGCCATTTCATCATGGAAAGACTAACAAACGAGCAACGATTGCAAATCGTTGAAATTTATTATCAAAATGCGTGCTCTATGACGAATGTGCATCGTTTGATACGACCATTTTAAGGTCGTCATAATCGACCTGCTAAATCAACAATTCGTGCTGTTATCTCCAAATTTCGCACCAAATTTACTTTGTTGCAGCCGTAGCGACCAGTGTTAATGCAGATCGTGGAATGTCAATTCGTGGTCGTTCTAAGCGATTGTGCATGGGTTACTCAACCACAAGGAATTTTTGTTTAATATATAATACAAATTTGGGTGTTTTATTTGATTTTTAAAAAAACTACGATTAAAAAATCACCCTTAATTGGGGGGACAGTTGTGATTTGGGGATTGATTGATATCTTACAATTATAGATACTATGGATTGATTATATTTCTCTATATTTTTGATGATACAAAATCTTTCGTATTTCTCAAAATGATGTATGTTCAGCAAATCTGACGACAAGAAGCTCTCTAAAAGTTGAAAGTAATACTCGGTTCTTACAATAAAAAAGTTGACTTTTCCACTTTTTCACAATTCAAAAATAGATTTGCATTTTTTTAATTTTTCTTACGGAAGTTCGACCCTTAAACCCCTTACCTTACACTTAAACCCCTTAAAGTAAAAAATGAAATAACATTGTCTTGGGAACTATGTGGGTGACTGTTGTGAAAATTTACAATATTAATACTACATATATATGAACTGGAAAATGCTCATATATAATATAGTGTTTTTTTTTATAGTCGAACAAAACGTCGTGGCTATGTTCATCTTTTGTCAATAAATGTATTTATTTATGCAAAACTGGATGTGAGTCGCTAAGGTGGGTCGGAGAAATTAATTTCGTTGGTCACCGCTGTCACCGTCACCGCAGGGTCATTCAACGGCCGTTTAGAATTATGAGCCAGGTGTACTAATTTACGCAGACCTTCACCTAATGTCACCTTGTTTTGATGATGCGTGCAGGGTGCCGCTGCATTCTTGTTTATTCGATTATGACTGTTTTTAATATTCGAAATTAGAAAATTATTTTCCCAGATTTGCCTGATTTGCTGAATTCCCATTTTTGTTCTTCAATTACTAAATTTGAATTCTTTAATTTTTATTTAATTCTTGTTTAACTTTAATCTCTTTGCAGTAAGCATAACTGTTTGTCTTTCGTACTGAAATTTTAGCAATGTTGTGTTTAAAATACGTATGTAGAAGATTTTCATATGACACATTTATTTGAAGGAGGTATTGAAGTACTTTGAAGTGTCCCACTTCCTTTTTCTAAAGTATTCTTTCCAACAAGATGTAATTTCTGACAAGATGCTATTTTTGACCAACCGAGCGTGCAAACTTTGCCCACATTCACTAAAAGCATTTAAGCTTTCAGCTGTCACATCCATCATTAGAATGTGAAGTGTAAATCGTGTGAAATCTCTATGCCAACTAAGTGTGTGGCAAAAATTATCTTGCTTCACATGAGTGAAAGGCGAACATCTTCATAAATAAACTTTTATCGTTATGGTCTTTCTAATTTAATGACAGTTTCTAAAGTTTATTAATTCCTTTTATAAAACTCAATTAGAGTTGACATCAGCCGCTCATAAAATAATTGACGATGGACGGAGCAAACAAACACCACAGTTGTTTATGATTTGCAGATGGATGAATTTATTGCATTTGGTTTTTGTCGCGGGGAAGCTAAGCAAACGTTTTCTACTCAACCTGAAAAATGTTCTTTCGGGGAGTGAATGTGTGCAGCTGTTAAAGTGCTCATGTCAATTAGTTCAATTTTATGGCCATAATAAGAAATTTAATGCCTGTAATGGCCAGTTAGATAGTGAAAGAAATCTGGTATACAGTGCGAATGATAAATCGTAGTAAAACTTAATAGCAGATGATTGCATAGTTACGATATTCGAGGCATGGACATGTCCATCATTCACATAAATCAAGTGAAAAATGTGTCACAAAGAGGCGATATCTTTCACATAAATATTTGTGTCTACTATTTCTGTTTTATGATGGTAAATATGGCTTATTTTGAGGGCTCCCTTAACTCAATATAACCGCCCATTAAATCCTATATCCTACATTACTTAGTCAAAATATAACTGTTTAAATTTGAAAGATGTATTTCATAAATGTTGATTGAAAATTACCTTAAATACAATTCAAACGATTGTACAAACTTCGGTTGCGTTGAGATTTATGTATCCAATTCTCAGTGGCGAGGAAGTAGACCGTTTTCCAGTCTAAATGACTCTTACCAGAGCGTATACCGGCTTGACCATTTTTCGGTGCCAAAAGTTAAAATAAATAAAACACATATAAAAGTATGATTATGATTTTAATTTTTTTTATCTTGTAACATTTAACTCATTGATTGCTGAAAATTACATTTTTATCCACTGTATTGCTTCGTAATACCAAATCTGAAATCTGACCGACCGATTAGCCTCTCTCTTCCTGGCACCTCCCATACAAATTACCGATTTAACCCAAATACTTTTCGGTTCTTATCTTGCAAGCAGTTACATGGAATTTCGTCAAATTAGCACACTTTGTACCTTTTGTAAGCTTAATTCTGATAATTAAAATGTATGACATTGGTCCGCCCCTTTTGCCGCCACCCACACAAATGATGAATTTAACCCATATAATCTTAGGTTAATATCTTTTACTCGGTTGCACAAAATCCAGTCAAATTTGGTACTTGGTCCAAAAGTAGGGCCTGACAATGGAAACACACTACATTGTCACAATCCTTCTCGTATCTCCCATTTGATTTGGTCGTTTTTCCGTAATTCAATTTGTCCTCTGTAATTTCTAATTAGCAGGCTGATATAGCCTAGATTTTGAAGATCATCGAATTGATTAAAAGTTCGCTGTCAAACTTGAGAATACCCGAGCAACTAGCTAGCAAATTATACAATCTATATGTTTTAAGCTTCACATCTTTTAAGCATGTATAGAGGACGTTGCCACATTACTTTTCTGGTAGCTCTCATACACATTGATCGATTTATGGAAATTTAAAATTTGTGAGTGTGTTGCATTACATTGCTTAATAAATTTTACAAAATTTTATCAGAAATCCACGCCCCCTCTAATAACTCCCCTACAAATTACATGATTTTAACCTTTCCATTCATATCTTCCATTCAATAACATTAAATCCAGTACAGTTTAGCAGTCGTCGGACAATCAGTAAGTTTAGTTCAGCGAATAAATATGGTCCACGCCCCAAGAATACACCTTCAAATTACGCGCCAAAAATCATTGGTTGATCTATAATTTCTAAGCGGAGGTTTTCAGAAATTTTTAATGTTGCTTTCTTTATTTTATTCAGAGTGAGTATCCAGCGATATTTGGTGAAAATATATAAAGGGTATACAAACAAGAACTCAAGATTTAAATGATTGATGCAGGAATTGAATTATTTCTCTGGCTGTATGACATGTGGCGCCGTCTTGTTGAAACCACATGGCCTCCGCATTCATTTCTTCAATTCTAGGCACGAAAAACTGGTTATCATTTCACGGGACCGAACACCATTGACTGTTTGCGCTTGACGTGACTCATTTTCATAAAAAAAAGGTCCAATGATTCCTTTAGCTCAAAATCCACACCACAGTAAGACGTTGAGGATGCATTTGCTTCTCGTGAATCACTCGAAGATTTTCCTCAGCCCAAATACGACAATTCTGCCTATTGACGAAGCCATCAATATGGAAATGGTCATCGTCACTGAATATGATTTTATCGGCAAAATCAGCATTTTTACGTTGTCTCTCCAATACCCAATTAACGAGCTCCCTTCGCTGTCCATGGTCAGCTGGCTTCAGTTCCTGAGTCAATTGAACTTTGTATGCATGAAGATGCAAATCTTTCCTCAAAATTCGCTGCATACTGTATTTGGAGACACCAATTTGCTGAGCTCGGTGTCGAATTGAGGCGAATCTAGTTTGAGCGACATCATCACGTACAGCTGCGACATTTTCGGTCGATCGACCTGGTCGAAGGCCCGTTGTTGTCTTTACATCACTAACAGACCCAGTTTTGGCAAATTTATCCATTAATTTCTTTACAGTTGACTCTTTTAAAGCTTTATTGTGACCCCAAATTGATCGCAATTTGCGAACTGTAACCGCAAAACTTTCACCATTTTGGTAAATCAATTTCACAATGAGAATGCGTTGTTCATTCGTGTAGCTTTCCATTTTTACTAACCTCGTACCTTCCACTAACAAACAATAACAATTGTTCAAATGTCAAACAATGACACTTCGAATGGCGCCAAATTTAAATCTTGCGTTCTTGTTGGGACACCCGTTATAAGCTCATCTCCCTGAAATCCCTGTACCGGTTGTAGCTATTACTAAATATTGATGCCAAATATGTTATTCTTTATTTTATACAAACGGACCTGAGTCACGATGTCTACGAGGTTCGTTTGCCACTTCTCTTTTCGAGTGGTCTGGTTTGGTGGAGTGTGGGAAGACTCAACAAATCTTCAATCAGAATCTTCGAATTAAAATAGCATTTCGTTAAACCTACATGTTCTTTGACGCCAGAACGATGAAATCATGAATGATATTGACATTTGGAGTACTCTATATAACGTTATATTCAGAAAAACTCCACGCTATTACGATCAAAATTATTGATCATCCCGGCTACGTTTTTTGTAAAACCCCAACAAAATGTTTTGTATCTATTGGCGCTTTATGAAATGACCTTCAACAACAATTTCATAAAACAAAGTAACATTTTCTTAGCAGAATTTGCAGTCCATATTCTACAGGACCAAAAAAAAAAATATCTCAAATTGAATTGAAAAACTCATTCATAAATACAAATTTGTAACAGAAAGCAGCAATCACTGACATTTACATAATCTATGGCCAATCTAAGCGAACGCCCAGTAGTTATATTTAAAAAATTTCCCGCTGAATTAGTAATGAACCTGCTTATCGGTTACGTATTTGTTGCTAAAAGGACCAAAAGCCACCAAACTAAATAGTTTAGCAAAATGTTGTTAACACCCACTCACACATGGTCACGGGAAAATATGCCCTCCAAAAAAAAAAAAAAAAAAAAAAAATGAAGCGAAAAATAAACAAACAACACACACAGGGAGATTTGTGTGTATGTCTAATCAGAGAGACACTCATTTTGAGGAGAACCTTATTAGCAGTGTTAGAGAGTAACCGGAGTAAGTTTGTGTGAAATTGGAGGTTAAACCACCATAGATTAACCAACACACGCGAATTCTATGACTGGCAGAAAATGAAAGCGGAAATTTTCATTACCAAACAGCAACCTGTAAGAGAAATGCTAAAGTGCCAACCAGGTACACAAAGGAGTGGGGAGGTAACCTGAAAACAACAATGAAAAGAGCTTTAAGTATGAGATTATTGTTGTTGTTTCAATTGTCATCATTTATTGCATTTGCCAGACAATTTATTTGCATTTGAGTGATATTCCACACTGTCGTCGCTGTTGTTATTCTTGCTGATGTTGGCCACAGCGCTTAAGTGGGGTTATGAAAATGTTGCCTGTGTTAAAGACAAACATTTATAAAATTCTCTATGTCAGCAGATTTTAAAGTTCATGAAATTTACGTAATTTTTATAGAGTTCAGGGATTTTAACATCCTTTATATAGTTTCAATTTTCTGCTGTTATTTTATGTTAACTTTCACGAGAACACATTCTTTTCCTTTTCAAGGACTTTACAGAGCCACTGCAAAAAACCAAAATCACTTTCGATTACAACCGCTGTATTGGTGCGTACCATGGAACATGTACATATGTACGTGCGTATGTCAGCGGAACATTTGCGTATCGGTGCAAATCGGCATCTGTAAAAAGAGTGCTGCGATAGCACTGGTGTGTATCAGGTTCAGCCCACACACACACACACACACACAGATACACTCAATCGTACACATTTACCCGCACATATGTAAGCTTTCAACTTTTCCAATTTTTTACGTTCTTTTTTTGTTTTGTTTCTTCTTTTGCATTTATTCATATATAATGGTTTTGCTTTTTGCCACTAAAACTTATTATCATCATCATTGATTTGCCATTATTATAATGTATTAAATATTTGGCAAATAAAGGGCGTTACGCTGCTGCTTTTACGTTTTATTTTATGTGATTTTTATTAGAATTTCTTTATATAAGATTTTTATTTTCCTATAAGCGTTATCTTAGACTCTGTCATCATTAACATCCTCATCTTCATCATCACCATCATCCTCCTTATCAACAAATAGTTAATAGACCCACACAAGCACATGCACACACACACTGCTGGACGTACATAAACAACGCGCACACATACGCTGTCAAAAAAATCACAACAAGAACAACAATTATATAAAGCCAACACCAACGCACTTCTTTTGTTGTAAACTTTATTCCTTCAACAGACTGCAGTGCCCCAATACCGTTAGAGCTTATAAATGAATTTTTCCATCCGTCACCGATTTGACTGCACAACCGTTACGCTCAAAACTCCACCACGAACTGATTTTGTGAATTGAATTCTATCACAAGTTGTACTTTGTTATACATTTCAGCTTCAGACAAAACGACCAGCCAGCCACTCGGTAGCTGGCTGCTCGTTTCATTGTACATCCTTTTTTTAAGCTAGAAAAGTTAATGTGAGCGTATCGGGGATGAGAAAATTTATATTGTTGTATCATTTTGGTACAAAAGCATATACTGAAACAATGTTTAGGTTCAGTATAGATATTTCGGGCACATGAATTGACTTAAATATTATCGACCTATGTCCTCTTGCCGAAATTGTACATCAGAGGAACGATTCACGCCATTACAAACATTTTAGATAGGGGAGCAGATTTTTTTTTACGTTGGTGCACAAGAGTGCTACCTATTTTGACCTATTGCAGAATTACGTTCACTAAACTCAGTACAATTGTCAAAAATTGGATATTACAGGTTAAAAATTTACTTTTGATAAAACCATCAGCATGTATGCGGGTTAGATATTAGAAAGTCATTTTCATTCTCAGAATTAATTTTAGCTTAATATATACCAAAGCTTGCCAAATGATTGAAACATTTGACAATTTCTATGGTAGCTACTAGAAGAGGCGACTTTTCTCGGATTTTACCAACCATTAGAAATTAATACCATCGACAAAAACCGTGGTTGCTGCAGTCTATTATTTAGAAACCATAGAGGGAATATTGAATTTTGGGAAACAGGCCAATTTGCATAGAAGGTATCAAAAGGTCTACCTCCATTATCAGACCCCATTTCCATAAATGCTTAACGTGTAACAGATTTGATTGAATTCTCGATGCAATTAAATAAAAAAATATAAAAAAGAATAAATGGTTTAAATTGATCATATGCATGGGAAGTATCTGAATCGGTATTGTTAGTTAAGGCAGTTTTCAATTTTATTTGGCGTATGCGAGGTATCAGGTCGGACTTTTCGATATAGCCTATTTAAAATCCACGTCTACAATATGGTAAAATATTGGACTGTCACACAATTTAAAAAGTTGATGGCGATTTTTTCCATTTTCTACCCAATGTCAATTTTACACCTGTTCTTATTAATTCTTTCCCAATAAAAAAGAATATTTTGGTTTTCCATAAAAGAAAGATATGTAAAAGAAACACGCCTATTTTAAGGGACTGTCTGCCCAGTGGGTGTGGAATATGTGTTACGAATGTGGATCGTTTAACGACCGAAGAACGTGTAAAAAGTGGTGATTTAAACGATTTCTTCAGCTGTGAAGCTCATTTCTCACTTCGTGGTTACGCCAACAAGCAAAATTGTCGCACATGGAGCTCGGAGAACCCAGAAGTGATTGTGGAAAAGCCATTGCATCCGAAAGAAGTGAATGTTTGGTGGACATTATCAGTCAGTCTGGAGCAACCAATCTAAAGGCGGCCACTTAAATGACATTGTATTTCGTACATAATGGCAAGGTCTAAGTATTATAGTATAAAAAATATAAAAGTTTCATAAGTTTATAATATAAAAGTTTCATCGAAATCATAGTTTTATGTTTGATTTTAATTAACTTTAATTTTGAAATCGATAAACGGATAAGCCATTATATGCTTCATTTCAGTTGGAAGGTTATAGTATACATTAGTACCAGTGCAGTCTATGCGGTGCTTCATATTCTCCAAACTGCCCAGAAAAGTTTTTAAATTTATTCTATTCCCTGTATTGAAAAAGGCCTGATTCTGTGGAAATCAAATTATATGGTACCCAATATTGCTAACATACTTAAATACAAAACGACAAGGAATGTTATGTGTGTAAATCAAAGAGAGTTAAAATAGTTCGTCTTACTTCGTTTAACAAAGATATGGCAGAAAACTGTCCTGACAAATTGACACTTAAGTGATTCCATTAAACTATGATTGTTATTATACGCATGCGTAGTTGCCACATGTCGTTAGCTTCAATTTTACTGTCAGCTTATTTTTCAGTTTATGTAATATAACTTCTGCCCGGGCCACTGTGATCTTTAAATTATTTATGTGTAAATGCCAGGATAAATGTGGTAAATACGGTGCTGGAAAGATCCTTTCCAAATCATACACTTTTTTAAAGCACCGCCCTAAATGTGGACGTGCTTATCAAAAAATACTAAAAAGTACTGATCTTCATTTGAAAAACATTTACATAAAAATGAGTAGGATTTATCAAAAATTTTACCAATTATTTCTTAATTATGTAAGATTCGTAGCAGCAGTTTAACGTTTTTGAGTAATCTTCTTAATTGTGGTCGTGATAATTGAAAAAAAAAATACCATCTTTCGCTAAAGAAGATATTTTATGTGTAAGAGGAGGGCGATCATTTGGAACGTTATTTACGATACTGCCAGCAGTTGTTACATGGTTGGTTCTGCATGATAAAAATTATGAAACGAAAAATTTACCCTTTTTAAATTTGTCTAACTTATTTACAACTTATTCGTAATTGCCGATGATGGCCAGTCGATGTCGAAAGGAAAGATGTCATTTTAAACATAATTATAAGGGATCACTGAAAACTTCTAGGCAATATGGGGTTTCGCAGGAAAATTAACAAATGTCAATATAATATGTATGGGAAATAATGAATTTAAGTACTCCCACTTGCCTCAAGTATGTACAATATCCTCGCCACTGTGTGTAGTAATTAATTGTTGTGGGAATATGAGCTTCGGCCTAACCAAATTTGTATCGCCTACCTAGTCCACATATTTCTCAAATGTTGAATCTGATCTTATTAAAAAAGAAAACTTCCTTTAAAACTTTCGAAAATATCATTAAAACTGAAATGATGTGGTTTTTGCGGAAAAATTTGGACAAAAGTTGCAGCATGTTAATATAAATGATTGAGTTTGTTCAAAAGGTATATATACTTATACTTTGATATAAGCATCATATACATATATCTACTAAAGGTATCCTATTTAGAATGAAATAAGCACATACATAATTCGAAAACAATCAACTGAAAAGTTGCAAAGTGCCGTTTAAAGTCTGGTCATTGTTCAGGCCTAAAACTTTCAGGATTGGAATAACCAATTTTCCACGCCCATCCTTTTTCTTAGGTGCGGCATTAAAGAATGGCGAGGCATCATTTTTTTTTTGTAGGTGAATAAAAAACACTCAAGATTTTATTGGAAGCAAAAATATTAACTATTTTATGGGACAATAAGCACACAGGAACAAAGTCTTTGGGACAACTTTAAGCTTGTAAAGCCCCAGCATGCATTGAGGTTTGCAATATTGTAGACGATTTACCGATTCATTGTCAGATATATGAAAATCTTAAAAACGGCTTCTTCGATCTATAGAATACTGGCATACCGTGAAAAAGTATTTTTGATATTATTTAGTAACCGTGTCCGGATATATTCACAAAATAGTATTATGAATTTGAGTAGTACCCTGTAAAATATTTACGAAAATAGAATCAAGTTTTTATTTTTATTTTTAAAATTCGGAAAAAGCATTTGTTATTTCAAAGTTGGACTTAGTGGCTGTACGAACATGTTTTTTTACTAAATATTTTTTTTTCTAAAATTTGTCCTAATTGTGAACCATACTATTTTGAATGATGTATTTCGCACATAATGCACCAATTTTACGCGATTTTTCAATGAAAATTTGTATTTTTTTATTGTCTTACAGTAACCACACCAAAAATAAGAAATCCCCTCAAAACTTATGTATTGATTTAACCCATTTCTCCATTGTAATGAGCATCATTAGGATGATACATAACTTTTGAGAGGATTCCGGTGTGGTTATTATAAGATTGATTGAAATTGATCCACCGTGTAAATACTTGATTCACGATTTACGAAAAATATAAATTTTCATTTCATATACATTTGCCTCGTTTCTTTTAAAAATAAACGATTAAAAATATCATAATTACCGTAAATAAAGCATAGAAAGTAGAATTATTACAAAAATTTTGAACCTTTTTTTGCTAGAAGTTTTTTATACGGGGTCGATTTTGAACAATTTCAAATTTAACCTTCTATGAATATGATATGTATGACATGTAAAACAAATTCCCTTGCATCTCATAAATGCGATACAGCAAAGTTACTTACATTTAGAGCGCTTGCAAGCATTATATTTTTGGATTCATTTAAAATACACCTTTTGGTTTAGATGCTTTTACGAAACTTGCCAATTACTCGACTACTCGAAACGTCTGTCAGACGCATTGAGAGGGCCCTCGCTCAAAGATTTTATAGTTGTATCGATTGTGTGCATGATAACTGGTTGTAGTGGCTGACCACAGTAACATATACGAGTATAGGGCAAGGCTGTCAGCTGTTGAATACCTGCCAATTGAAGTGTTATTTATTTAGTGAAAGCTTTGCCATTTACAAAAGTAGTCATTCAAACGTGGGCTTTCAATCGAAAAAAACTTTTCATCAGCGATATAGCTCATTTCTTATTGGATGGTTACGTCAACAATCAAAATTGTCGCATATGGGATTTGGAGAACCCAGAAGCGAATATGAAAAAGCTATTGCATCCGGAAAAAGCGATTGTTTGGTGCGCATTGTGATCTAGAGGTGTCATTCGGCCATATTTTTTCAAAACCTACCTCAAAAAGTTTCACTGCTGAAACCAATCCAGAGGCGGTCATTTAAAAGGCACTGTATTTCGTACATAATGGCAAGGACAAAACACTACAATGAAATAAAATTTTCATCGAAATCATAGCTTTACGTGTGTTTTATTTAACTTTACCAATGGAATGGATAATACTATATATTTGTGACAAATATTTGCGTAATATTTTCAAATAAGCTTCATCAGACAGAATTCGCATGGTGCATTCGCTAAACAAAAAAAAAAAATTAATTGAAAACAAAATTGGAAAAATCCACTTATTGATATATGTGCCAGTGAAATGCTTTTTTAAAAACTTCCTGTCAGGAAATCAAAGTTTATCGGAAAAGTTTCCGTTTTGCTTCAGGAGTTCGACTTTTAAGCTAATAAAACGTAATTTCACGGTTTGGTGACGTCAATTGGCCACCAATATCATGTGATTTGACGCATGATCATAGTTTTTGCGGAACTACGTCAAATACTGTGTTTTCGAGAAAAACCCCAAAACGTTGGAGCATTTGAAAACCAACATTCGCCCAGTTATCGCCGAGATACCGCCCGAAATGTGTGAAAAAGTAGTCAAAAAACATTGAAATGAAATAAAAGTCTCATCGAAATCATAGCTTTATGTGTGTTTTATTCAACTCAACTTTTGTAAAAGTACTCCATATTTCATAAACTAATCATAATCACATAGATCTCCTATTAGTAATCGCAAAATAGTACAATGTACTAAAAACGGAAATTAGTTATTATCTTCGATGCTTACATGTGGAAATATAAGACAACAATGTACATTCTCTGTTGAATGTCCTTCATTGTCACATCTGTTGCCGACTGCTTTCGTTATTTCCATCGTTGTTAGTTAAACGATAACTTGAACTTCTCTCTTTCCCTTACAACAGCAAGAATAACGACAACAACAATACAA
>JAHXMU010000300.1:634656-792505 GCA_019455685.1 Philornis downsi | reverse complement strand
CCCATATGAGCGATTACTGATTAGAGAGAAGAAGAAGGATTTGTAGATGTAAAAAAAAAAAAAATTAAACCAGAACCATAAGTTATATTAAGCTTTACAAATTGAGTCAAAATGATGTAACGAATGCAATACTACGGTTTAAGAGCAACAAAGCAGCCATGGCTGAACCCTTCCGGTACGGCTGTTTACAACCGCTAACAATGAGGTGACAATGAGAATGCCTATGTTGCTAAACACGATTTGTATAAATCTTGCAAACCCGGTGCACAGCAAAAATTTTAATTAAAACGGAAGTAAGTTTGCCAATCCCAAACGATTGAAAAATAATGGTATCTTTTCCCCATAAAGTTGAAAACTGATCTTTAGACTTCAGTGTTTTTAAATTAGAAAAGATTGATCTATTGATGTGCCAGCATTGTAAATTATGACATCCAGACTGAATCGTCCTCCAATTAGCCTTCTTACTGCTAAAAACAGAAAAAATTCGAGGAACAATTTTTTCTGAAGCTCTTATCTCATAAGCTACAAGAGATATTTTAAAGCGTTTATCTTATAAGCCACAAGAGATATTCTGAATATATACAAAGGCAATTTATAGCCAATCGTTTCTTTAGAGTGTTCTCAATCAGGAAAAAATCGATTTTTCTACTCAACACACCTTTCATCCTACTGTGTACCTGTTTGGGAGCTAAAGAAGTCAACACTTCAACTCAAATTATCTCATAATCGGATTATCGGATAATCGAATTAATGGTGGCATATTTAATTCCTTTTTTTTCAAAACACC
Source organism: Philornis downsi (assembly GCA_019455685.1). Classification (NCBI taxonomy): domain Eukaryota; kingdom Metazoa; phylum Arthropoda; class Insecta; order Diptera; family Muscidae; genus Philornis; species Philornis downsi. Next base: position 791,718 of record JAHXMU010000300.1, on the reverse strand, counting down.
CCTAGTCCGATGACTGGGGTCAGGGGTGAAAGATGTCGTTGGTAAAAATAGATTTAAAAGAAATTTTCAAAAGTTATATTTGCGTTATAAAAACTATTGATGAACGGGAATTTAAAAATTCAAATAAAAACAAATAATTAGCCGAATAAGTTATTTAGTCCTAAAGTTAATTTCTTTCATTAAAATTTGAAAGTGCATGCGCTTATGTGACTACTGTCGGCTCGTCTCAAGAACTGAGTCTGTGACTGTAGCAATTCGCTTTCCAATATAACTTTTTAGCTAAGATATTGGGACAAAAACGGAGCTTCACTGACGAATGATATTATATAGTGATGCACGTAGTTTGCTTTCATAATAGAGCTAACTCCGTTTCCTAACCTTCACCCGAAGGAATGAAGTTATATATCATTTGGTACGGTCAAAAATGTAATACCTAGAAGAAAGTGTTTAAAGTACCAAAACTATATTGACCATACATGTTTCAGGACTTTTTAATTAAATTGAATGATGTCCGTCTGTTGGGCTGACTGACTGACCAGATGATATACACGATAATTGTCGTAATTCTTAATGAAACTTCTAAACACACTTTGGCAGATCGTAGCCGGAGATTGCACCTCCCATAAAAATTAAATGCCTTTCCGAAATTGCGTTTTCCCTTAAGTCGTAAGCCAGGGCAACCCAAGTTTTTGTACATTGTCCTGCTCTGATGTGTTTTACAAAATCTACCTACCCCCATGCAAATGACCAATTTATGGCATATATTCTTATGTTCATGTTTTTTATCCAGTTACCCTGAATATGCTTAAACTTGGGACACAATAATTGCTTGCCACTGCTAAGGTCTGTAAATATAAATGGATTCTATTGTCCTAACCCTTCTGCTAACTTCCTGTAAACTAACGAAATTCAATACTTTCCTTGTAATCCTATTTCGTAACATTTTTGTCCAATGTATTGTATTGTAATGTGTGGTAAAATATAAAATCGACCGGATGACCAATTTAACCCACATATTTAAATTCAGGCAACTTTGATACACGTCAGACGTATAATTATTATTATTTTTATTTTTTTTTTTTATTTTTGGGAATGAAAATTAACTTAGTTTTCGCTTCACTTCAAATTTCAAGTTACAGGGCAAAAATTGAATTTCGGAAAATCAGTTAGATTGTATAGGAGGTATCAGAAGGTATGGGTAAATGCAGTATATTTTTATTCACAGACCTAGTACCAAGTTTTACTGAATTTCGTGCAAAATATATGAACATAAGAAAATGTAGGTTAAACCGTTCATTTGTTAATCGGTGGATGTTTTCAAATTTTATAAAGCATTATAGAACAATACGTTATGCAAAATTTGTTTAGTTGCTACTATGTACTGGTTAGGAATTCCATGGGGAGAATCGAATTGTCGAAAATCGTTAAATATGCATGGTAGGTATCAGAAAAGGTTGACTGGTGTAACTCAAACCCACGTACAATCATCATATGCTCTGGCAAAATACTAGGATGTGCCAATGTATAGGGAAGTTTCATAAATATTTACAGCAGTTATCATGTCTACCAGGCGATCAGCTTACCAGCCAGCTAGCTAGATAAGTGAACATCGTTCTAAAGAACTAATAAAACTAAAACTACCAAGGGAATTGGGGTAGTGGAGCAACTATTATGTGTACTAAAAATACGCACACAATTAATCAATGAATCAATCAGATATTTGTTTGAACATTTTCGAAATTATTATTTGTTGCTTACGTTGCGAACGCCTGACGAAGGTGTTGCTAGTATTGTAAGAGCAGCCTAAAATACATGCAAGGTAAATTCCCCCATAGCATTGGTGTTGTCTAGTACACCAACTGAAACAGAATAAGGTTTTCCAAAATTGACCTGGACAGAACTAGTGAACTATTTATTTAGCCCAACAAGTCGACGCAAGTTGATCGGTACAAAATTGTTCAGTAAATCATCGCCTAAACTCATAAAAATTCGTTACCTTAAAATGTTTATGATTTATTTCAATTTGTCCGCCTAGATTAACCATTTAAGGCAGTAAGAAGTGTAAATGTTAAGCGCAAAACAAAACATTTTGAGCTCGAGTACCATTAGAAAAGTCAAATTGTATGATGGTGATGTCAGAGTTGTCGATATTGCCATGTCTTAAAAGCGGCTTACCCAGTACAACGCCTTTTTTTGGATGTGAAAACAACTTTTGCGGAGATTCTGTTTTTGTTATTACCATGCTATACAAATTTTGCGTATATACTCGTATTTGACAACGACATTCCATCTTAGAAGCTATTACAAATGTTTGTGAAATCCAATTTTTTTTTTCGAACAATCAATGTCTTGAAAGTTAATTCATTATTTCTATGATGAATGTGTTTGAAATGTATGTGAAACTTTTGCCAAACTACCATTTGCATCAAATTATGAAATCATGACGCCTACTTTCTTACTCGTACTTTGAATTATAATTATGGCATTTGAAAGGGTATTGGAATGAGGTTGTCAGATTTATTGTACTGAAAAGCAAGAGCCCTTTATCAATTATTTCCATGTGTCCTACATTTTAGTTTTCATATCACAAATTAGTCTTGATAAATTTGCGTAATTTATAAAAAACTGATTAATCGTAGCGAGAATCCTTGCTATTATGACTATTCAGGTAAAAAAAAAATCAGTTGCCGAGTTTTGGCTTTAAGTACTCCATCTACACAACTTCGTTTGGGGAATCCAAAAACGAATTCAGACCTTCTTCCACTATTTTGCTATTTCCACATTTGCTATTAATAATACCAAACGTGATACTTTCCAATGCAGAGTGTTAAAGTATTTCGAAAAGTTTATAAAATATGAATCGATTTTGTTGATCAGCGTAAGCATAGAAAACTTAATTAAATTGTGATTAAAGTATCAAACATCAGCAAGGAATTATACTATGATATAATACCAAAGATATTATTACAGTATTTGAAATAAAGTGTGATATGGTCGGCAACGAAATACCATACATTACTATAATAAAAATCTTCTCAAATACACATAACTGTTCTTAATATACAAGTATCCACTGGCAATATCTTAGCTTGCCTTATGCAACTGAACAAATCGTCAAACCTGTGTATTGTTCCTTATATAGAACTAATAACTAGCCCTTGTGTAGTCCTTGCTGCCCATTTATACCAACTCCTTTCGGTTTTTAATATACTAATTGTCCTATACAAATACCGACAGCCACAAAGATATTATCATGTGATACCGCAAGCGTTATTGTTGTGCTTTAAAGCCGCCCTCATTTATTAATAAATGACCAACATTTAGAAGAGCGCAACCCTTTTAGAACAAAACAAATACGCAGAACACTTCAGTGGTGGAAGGATTAAACTTGTTACGGAAAGAAATTTTAATTCGGAATAAAAAGCATAGTAAAAGCCAAATAAGTACGATGAATAAATTTATATTAACATTGTCGCTGGTAAATGTAGTTAAAAATAAATGTTTAGAACATAATCAACATTGTTTAATGTACACCATCATAATTTGGTATTACAAAAGTTATTAAAACTCTTTAATTATTAATAATTATGTATATCTATGTACTCGTATATAAAAGAAATCTGGTTCATATGTCTTTTGTGCATTCGCGAACCGCGAATTTGAGGGTTTTGATTAAATTTAGTGCTTGTATTAAATTTATGTTAAGAAAATAATCTTGGCATAGCTGAGATTTTCATATTACTTAGTTTTGTGGTCTAATGATAAGAGCTATTATATTTTATATAATGTGAATTCCCATTCAAAAGAATATTTCTATCAGTCAATGATTTATTCAGTGTTCTGGCGTTCAATAAAGGAAAAATATATATCATTCCAAGTGTGCACAGAAATTATTTGAGGTCTGAACTCCACCTTTATAAACTAAGAAGTTAAATAAATAATAAAAATCACAACAGTGGTAAACAAAAATTCACCAGAGTAAAATTTCACTAAAATAAATCTTACCAAGAAACAAGTGGACAAGTGCAAAGTGAACAGGTGTCATACGATTAGCCTGGGCTTAAACTTGTATACAGGCCCACTATCTCATAAGGGGGAGTGTCAAAAACGACTTCCTCTCATACACAGTATATCAACTTGCCTAATGTTTTCAGTGGAAAATTTATTTTTTGATATTGTTGAATAACCTAGTCCACAGCTGGGACAGCACCTTCCAAATGTATTATACATAAGTTGTAGTTGTTCCTTCTCGCGTCTATTAAATGCCATCCAATATTACTTTCAATTGACGAATAAGTAGTAAAAATATTAGATAATCTTTCAAATTTCGGGTTTACTTGGGACCACCATATAAAACATACATTTTAAGCTTTAATGCGTCACGTTGTTTAGTATTTTTATTTGAGCCATCAAAAGTAAACGATTTCAGTGAAAAAAAATTGATTCTCCTTCTTCTTAGGCATCTGGAATAGACATATCTGTCATATGCCTCCCGTAGAAAATAATATCAAACGTTTCGATCTTCTGCACTTCTCCTCCAATGCGTCACACCAAGTTTCGATAGTACTTTAAAAGCCTGGTCTTTCCAACAGAGATTTGGTCGCACTCTTCTGCACCGTCCATCGAGCTCGTTGCCGAAAATTTTCGTGACGGAGCATTTGATTACCGTTATGTAATTCAATATTTCCATTTGAAAGGTCTCTCTGCTCTTCCGTTTACAACTGTAAAGTATTGGGTAGCGGAGTTTAAACGAGGCCGTACGAGCTGGCAAGACGAATACCGTAGTGGTCGAAAAATTGAAGTATCCACGCTAGACACGGTTAAGAAAACCCACAAAATGGTATAGGATGATCGTCAGCTGAAGAGGCGAGAGCTAGCTAAAATGATAGACATTTTAAAAAGAACTGCACATCATATATTGACTGAAGATTTGAACATGAGAAAGCTGTGCGCAAGATGGGTGCCGCGCTTGCTTTCAGTAGAACAAAAACGGCGCGGTAAATATTTTGTGGTAAAGATCGTATATAGACCGAAAATTTGAAGATGAGAAAGCTGTTCGCAATATGGGCACCAGTGGTAAAAAATTTGCCAACAATGAAAAGGTGGGGTCTGCTGTTGATATATATTCTAAGGAGTTTGGTTTCAACAAGAATATGCTATGAGCCATGCACCACAAACGATTTTGACTTTATTGAATGAGAAGTTTCTAGAAAACGTAATTTCACGTTTTGGCGTTGTCAGTTGGCCACCAGGATAATGCGATTTGACGCCGTTAGACTTTTTGTGGTGCTACGTCAAACACCGTGTTTATGCAGCTAATCTCTAAATGTTGGATAATTTAAAAATCAACATTCGTCAAGATGTCGACGAGATACCGCCCGAAATGTGCTGAAAAGTAGTCGAAAACCACCTCAAAAGGATCCACTGCTGCAACCAATCCAGAAGCGTACATAATGGCAAGGTCCAACCATTATAATGGAATAAAAGTTTCATTGAAAACGAAGCTTTGTGTGTTTTATATATTTTTACTTTAAAGACCGAAGAATAAATAACCATATAATTTAATGCACTAACTTTACTAAATTTATAAAAAATTTGAGAAGCGCGAGAAACTTGGTTGAACTCAGTTCAACTACCTAAAAGTTATAATACATATATATAGGTTAAACCTGTCATTTGCATAGGAAATATCAACAGAGGCGTGATAACTTAGTTGATTTTTCCAAGTTATCAGAGGTACTATAAAGCAATGCCACAAAAATTGAGCTTGCTGCAGATTATGAATTTGCAGTTACAACGGAAAACTTGAGTTTCGGAAAATCGATCTATTTGTATGTCTTTCATTCTGGGAACTTAGTTTTCTAAGCCCATGATGTGTGCCCAATTTGGCTGAATTCAATGCAACCGCTTTTAAGTTATGGGACTAAAAATAAACTTTCATCAGAAAGAACAGAAGGAAAATGGTTAACCGGTAGATTTTATCAAATTTTATCAAGCTCTACAAGACAATACACTGGACAAAAACTTAAATTGCTGTAGTCTACGAACTAGGAGTTAGAAAGGAAACATTGAATTTCAGAAGGCGCACGGCAGTGGGACCTACTTTCATTCTTGAGATCTAAAAATTTTGATTGAATTCAATGTAATTGGATAAAAAAATATGAACCGATGAAGAAGTTTCATAAAGATTTACGATAGTTATCCTGTCTATCAGCTAGTCACCCAGGCAGACGGTCATCGCTCAATCGATTTAGAAAGTCATGAAACATATTTCATCAGAGGATCCTTTTTGCTTTAAACGATTCTTTCTGGGAGTTATATTTGTACCGTATACGAGTATAACTTAGTTTTTTCGGACTAAGGTATAAAAATAGAGTGATAGGAGAAAGAGAAATCTTGTTGAATGAATTATGAAACAGATACAGGTGGGATCATATTTGTTGCATAAAATCATCATTTAGTGACAAACCCCGTTCTTATCGCGATTGACTTCTTCAGTGGTAAAAATTTGTTCTGGGGCTTTAGAATACAGTTAACTGTTTCCACTGAAATCATTATAGTTTTTCAGGCGTTATCAGTGACCAATTCCCGCTACATCGACATGATAATCGTATTCTTTGTGCCTAAATTGAAAGGTATGGATGTGGATGACATTAAGTTTTAACAAGATAATTCCACACATCATACGGCCTGTGAAAGTATTCAATTACAGCAGTGGCATTGAGCATTGGCATTCACAGTATTAAATGCCAGATGCGAGCTCTTCTGTACTAAATATCATGCATTAGAATGAACAATACGAATCTAGGAATATATTAGTTTAATCAGGCAATTGGTATAGGACGTACCGAGAGGTAGAGTAGAGCATATATAGGTACAGGCCAGTACTATAACGTAATATAATTGACGCGAATTTAGGTAGTTTTAGGCTACGAATTAGGGAAAATCACTTTCTACGAAAGTGGAAAATTAAATTTCGATAAATCGGTCAATTTATATGCCAGAATGGACGTGGCAACGTAGAACCTTTTTCTTTCTCAGAACTTAGATTGCCAAACATATGATATGTGACAAAATTCGTTGAATTTGGTGTCACTTATTGGATGATATGAAAATAAGAATATTAGGACTAAATTGGTCGTGTACCTAGTCCTGCCATATGTTCTGTTACACAATTTCCAGCGCTTATCGTTCAAAACTTCTTGCCTTTTCCCGTTAACTTTTTTTTCAGAACACATGCACTGATTAGTGAAGAATACTAGTCAGTTTGGTTTCAGTTTGCAGTCGAGTCGGCATAATAGCGCTGCATTAGTGCGGAAAGAGTGCTGGCCAAATTTTCGAGTTGCTAAAACCACTCGGAATATCAAGAATGTTCGTTTATCGTGCTATTGCTCGCTTCGGCGAATTGTCTTTAGTAGAAGACAGGCCAAAAAGTGGTCGCCCGCGCGTTGTCCGTACGAGTGCGGTAGTAAAGGCAGTGCGTGAAAGAATTCGGAGAAATCCCCTTAGAAAGCAGAAAATCATGTCCAAGGAATTGGATATATCAACCAGATCCATGTCTAGGCTGATTCGGGATGATCTGCATATGAAAGCCTATCGTCGGTCCACGGGGCATCTTCTAACTCCTCAGCTAAAAAAAATTAGGCTGGAAAGATGCAAGCGACTTTTGCAGTGGCACGCGGACAATGGCCATGAAAACATTCTGTTTACGGATGAGAAAATTTTTACCGTGGAAGAAGTTTTCAACAAACAAAATGACAAGATTTATGCCACTTCATCTAAGGAAGCGAAAAAAGTTGTTCCAAGGGTTCAACGTGGCCATCATCCCTCTTCCGTAATGGTTTGGTGGGGGGTCTCCCACCGTGGTGTCACATCCCTTCATTTCTGTGAAAAGGGCGTAAAAACTGGTGCAAAGGTTTACCAAAAAGATGTGTTAGAGGGTGTTGTGAAGGGTTTGACCAATACCCTTTTCAATGGACGTAGGTGGATCTTCCATCTACGTCCATCTGCTCCTGCGCACAAAGCTAAAACCACGCAGTAGTGGCTCAGAGTCAATATTCCTGGCTTTATAGCAGCAGAAGATTGGCCATCAGGGAGTCCAGATCTCAATCCACTGGGTTATGCTTTGTGGTCAGAATTGGAGAATATGGCTTGCAAGACTCCCCACAGAAGCCTTAAAACAGCATTAACCAGAGCAGCGTCCTCGACCTCCATAGTACGTGCGGCTATAGCCCAATGGCCACACCGTTTGAAAGCTTGTGTTAAAGCAAAAGGCGCCCATTTCGAGTGAATACAATTGTTTTAATAACCAATATTGTCTTCTAATAAATGAAATAATTTTAATACAATATGAATATTGGTTTTTTTTTATCGCGTTTTATATTTGTAACAGAACATATGGCAGGACTATGTATATGGGATATACCAGAAAGGGTGTGGTATATGTAATGGCTAAAAAACTGGACTTCTATAGTTCACTATTTAGAATTATTTCTTTGTTGTGTGAATTTTGCGACACACATTATGAATATTAACACCGTGTTTATTTCATTTTCGCTTTCAGGCTTATGGTGTTATGCCCTATGAAAGGTTAAACGGCGAGACAAACATTTTACACTACATTCAAATGTATGTTGTGCCCGCGGCATACTTAACCTGTTATGGCCTGGTTAATTTTGGATCCATCGCAATCTATAAAATGCCTAATTGTGACAGTATTTGTCGCTTGGGTAACTCACTCTTTATGCATTTGGGCTTTTGCTTGTACATATCGATGCATGTTCTAAACTTGTGGCGCCGCAAGAGATTTTTCATAAGATTTGAGAGATCCTTAAATGAAATTGATGAGAATCTAAAATATTGTGATTCGGTCGGAGTGAGAAAAGACAAAAAGCCAAAGCAAAAGAAGTATGCTTTCTATTTGACTTGGTTGGCAGTTATAATCGCATTTGGAATTTCCATCGCTTATGATGTCAAAGAATTGATTTTGTAAGCTATTGTCTTCCTTTTTAGCGGTTTTCTATTTAATTTAATCATTTTTTTTTCTTCTTTTCCCTTTACAGTTATTATCAGAAATACTTTTTCATTTCATTCATGGTCTCAAATTTTCCCTTCTCTGCTGCCAGTGTGATTTTAGGACAATTTATATATTTTGTGTCGGAGATATCACAACGATTTCAAAAGTTGAATGAACTTTTTGAAAGAATCAATCGTGAGAGTGAGCGCAAACATGCTCCATTGATGGTCTTTGATATAGAAACGGATGCTAAGAAAGATTTGGGTGAGAATAAGCAATTGCGGCAAAGACATTTCGTGGGATCCTTTGCGTCTCCGGCCGATGAGAGTGATGAGTTCAACGATGATATGGAGGAGTTTCATGACAGTCAAACCATTCCTGATGAGGGGTAAGTTAACAGATGTTTGCAATTCATAAAGGATCAAATCAAGTAGAGTAAAATGAGGTTGACTAGACTCCTTAGGATTCAATCATATGGTTGCATTATTTTTATACTTCGGAATAAGAATTCGTTTTCCAAATTTATCCAGCATACTATAATTCTAGAAAATGTATGTTTGAAGTAGCGAAAAAGCGGCATTTCACTACATTTACAGAAACATTTTTTGCCAATAGCATAAAATTCGACTTCATTCTACGAAAATATAATATGGCTATTCCAAAATGCTATTAGATTTTCGTACGAAAACCATGAAAAGGAAATGCATAAATATACTATTTCTTCTTTCTTAAATTTCGATAAATCAGCCAATTTGTGTGAAACGTGTCAGATGGTGTGAGGTAATTCTTTTTGTTCTCATTGCCAGAATTTACTTGACCAAACGCATACTCAAATTTGACTGAATTAATTAGAAGTACTGGAAAGATATTAATATATGGGTAAAGTCAGTAATTTGTATAGGAGGTACCAGAAAAGGTGCAATTATTCGATCAAGTTTTCTCAAGATTTATAGAGAATCGTAAGCTAATATATTGAGCAAGAATTTAGGCTGTTACTGCTTGCTGATTAGAAATTACTGAGAAAAAGTCGAATTTCGAAAAATCCGCCAATTCGCCTGGGAGTACCAGCAAAGGTGTGACAATGATGCCCATTTATATTGTGAGACCTTAATTTAACAAGCGATCAGTATACATTAAATTTAACTAAATTTATTGTAACCAAGTATGAGGTATGAATCTAATAATACATTAGCTAAGTGGATTATTTGTATGGAAGGTACCAGAAAAGGCGTGACTAGGAGGTCGATTATCTCAAATTGTGCCGACCATTATATGTAAATATAATGACAAAAATGTGAAGTCATTCCATACCACTATTGTGGAATTACGTTCTCAAATGGTCAGAAAACTTTATTTTTCACCAAGGCAATACATCTTGTCACAAGTCAATCGTTACAATGAAAAAACTGCATGAAATCGAACTATTAGAAAATAGATTTGGACAAAATGAAGAGGTCGTTGCCGAAACTGGAGCGAACGTTGAGGTTGTGGATAAATTCTTCTATTAAAACGCATAGCAAATGCATAGTAAAGATTTGGACTACTGGTATCAATGTTGAAAGAAATTTTCTTGATGAACAAAGCCAAATTTTAAAGAAATCGTCCTTTTTACATACTGACTTTTTCTCATATTTGTATTAATCTATACCAATTCTTTTTAAAAACCCATTTGTATATAAGTCTACAATCATTTACACATATATAGCGACCTATTTTTCTTAAATGCTCCGCAAACCAGTTTAAGACAAATACAGGGCGGCGCACCAATTGCGCAACAATAAGAAAATCAAATAACTTTTTTTAATTAATGTATTTCATTTACTTATTTTTTTTTATTATATAGAAAATTCAATTCAATTTTATACAATTAATTGTGTTTGAAGATGATAGACCGTAAATGACCCCCATGCTCATTCCCGCATATGCGCCACCTGATCAGATAATTGTTCAGTGCGGCCTCAAGGATCTGCTTCAATTTAATGGACTTTTTCAATTCAGACAAATTCCTCAGTTTCGTTTTGTACACCTCTTGCTTGACATAACCGCATAAAAAAGTCTGTTACAGTCAGGTAAGGTAACCTTGGGGGCCAGCGAAAAATGGAGCTTGTTAGGAAATTTCTCAAATTTTTGCGCAATCTTGCTATTGAAAGGGACACGCCTTCGGCGCAGATGTGGGTATAAAAACTCCTTCAACATCTTCAAATAAGGGTTCCCATTGGCATTGATATGATGTTTATAGCACGATTCGTGCACCACCTTGCAGTTAGACTTAATAAATAAAGGGTGTCCCAACAAGAACGCAAGATTTACATTTTAAATAAAACACAGATATTTAACAAAAAATCGTGAAATTTTATTATATCGTAAAGTAGACAAAATGAGGTTGTGTATGGAACAACACATCGGGCAGATGGCCGCACACGCGATCTTTTAATGAAATGACCATTTTGCATAAATGCTGCGGTATTTCTTTAATGCAGCGTCCAATTTCCTCTTTTAAGACTTGAGTCGTAGTCGGCTTATTCGCGTAAACCATCAACTTCAAAAAACCCCAAAGAAAAAAGTTTAATGGTGTTAAATCGCACGATCTAGGCAGCCAATTCTGGTCTCCAAAACGCGAAATAGCACGACCGGAAAATGACTGATGCAGCAATTGAATTGTTTCTCTGGCTGTATGACATGTGGCGCCGTCTTGTTGAAACCATATGCCCTCCACATTCATTTCTTCAATTCTAGATACGAAAAAACACCAATTTGCTGAGCTCGGTGTCGAATTGAGGTGGATGGAGTTTGAGCGACATCATCACGTACAGCTGCGACATTTTCGGTCGATCGACCTGGTCGAAGGCGCGTTGTTGTCTTTACATCACTAGCAGACCCAGTTTTGGCAAATTTATCCATTAATCTCTTTACAATTGACTCTTTTGGAGCATTATTGTGACCCCAAATTGATCACAATTTGCGAACTGTAGCCGCAAAATTTTCACCATTTTGGTAAAACAATTTTACAATGAGAATGCATTTTTACTAACCTCGTGCCTTCTACTAGCAAACAGTAACAATTGTTCAAATGTCAAACAATGACAATTTGAGTGGCGCCAAATTTAAATCTTGCGTTCTTGTTGGGACACCCTTATACCTATACATATATATATATACGCTCCTATCATAATGTTCGTATATAAAGGCTTATAGTTGCCATCGCCTATACACAAGGTAAGGCCTGATTTTATGTAAGTTAATGTGGTTTCTGTTTTCCATGTTTTTGACATATGAAGTAACGTAAGTTTTGATAAGCATGAATCGCTGTGTTTGGCTGAAACAATTCATACAAATTACCTAATATAAGAAATGTATTCCTAGATTCAAATCTTTCTTTCAATTTCACTAAATGAAGTATAATTTGGTATGCATAAGGCATTTAGTAAACTTAGTTCTGTGAACTAGTATGTTCTGCTTTGCCACAATTCTTAGGAAATACAAATTTCAAATACAAATTAGTTTAGCAAAGGCCAGTCTTCATTCTATAATTTTCGATTTCTATAAGATTCCGATTTCCGAAAGTTATGGTTTTTTTATTTATATATTTATTTATTTGTGTTTGAATTGAGATTGTATTGGATTTACCGTGCCTCTTCTGGAACTCCGCACACGTTTGCATCTACGTAAGGGGCGCTATATACGTAAGTCAGTTCACCAGACTGAAATTTCAGTATTGGTTCTCATTTCAAAACAGCTAAGAATATGTGTTATTCAGACATCTGTAACTTGATATCTTGAAAGCGGTTATAGCTGAAGCCTAAGTAAACTTGTTTTCAGCATAGCAAGAGATTTTAATCAAAAAAATATAATGTATTAAGTTAAGTTAACCACCTTTTCGGTCTTTTTGAAAGAAACTGCACTTTAAGCCTGGTTTTCAGTTTTGTTTGTATTTTCAAATTTAGCGCAAAAGCTGTTGGCGTAAAACAGTTGATATATACCAAATTTTAGCAAATTTTGTTGCTATTATTGTAGCCCAAAGTTACAGACATAACATCGTGAGTTTAAGTCGCGATATATCCTTCTGTGTATCGTTGAGGACATCTCTAGTCGTTAGTGCAACTACTTCGAGCAGTCGAGCAATCGATAAGTCTAATAAAATCTTCTGAAACTCTTCCATGAAGCATGTAATGCAAGGAAATTTGTTTTTCGTTTTCTTAGCATCAGTCATTTGTAATTGTAATATTGTTTTTTTTTTTCTTAATTGAATTTTTGAATGAATCCTTTAAAAGTAATACAGTTCAAAGAGTAACATTCTAGTGTTCTAGTTACAGCAGTGATTTAGTAGTTTATACAAAATCGTAATTTAAAGTCATTTTAAGTAATTTGTAACATTTTCTTTCAAATTTGTTTACAAAAAAAATTTAACCCTAAACAAAGTCTTTAGTAATATGATAAAATTGCAAAACTGCTGCATTTATGTGAGACGGTTACAGTTTTCTGAAAAATTTAATTTTCTGAAAATTTCATTTTCAGAAAACTGTTAATTAAAAATTTTGTCACATTGTTTGCAATTTCTTAACTTGGCGCTGCCTTTTCAGGTTGGATTGTGAATTTCGTATTTGTTCGACATAGTATTAGCTATAAATTTAAAATTTTTAAAATGGTTTCACTAATCGATATCTCGTTATTATTGATTTTTCATAGTCCCACATCTGAGACAAATTTACCAGATCTGTTCAAACTTCACGACAAAATACTATCATTGAGTGTTATAACCAATGCAGAATATGGCCCACAATGTGTCCCCTACATGGCTGTTTGTTTTGTGATCACAATTTTTGGGATTTTCCTACAAACCAAAGTGTTCTTCGTGGTTGGAGGACAAAATCGTATATTGGATTATGTTGTTTTCCTGTACTTAGCTTGGAGTTTGACCACCATGTTTGTGGCCTATTTGGTTTTGCGTCTCTGTTGTAATGCTAATGCATATTCCAAACAGTCGGCCATGATCGTCCATGAAATTATGCAAAAGAAACCGGCTTTTATGTTGGGCAATGACGTCTACTACAATAAAATGAAGTCTTTCACGCTGCAGTTCCTGCACTGGGAGGAATATTTTCGCTTTAATGGAGTCGGCCTATTCACGTTGGATTATACTTTCATATTCTCGGTAAGTAGAGTGGAAATTAACTGAATGGCTGGCAATAGCCTTTATATTTTCTGTTTTTTGTTTTTCTACTTTAGACTGTAAGTGCCGCTACCTCTTATCTGATTGTGCTGCTTCAATTTGACATGAGCGCTATTTTGAAATCTGAAGGTTTACTTTAATTTTCCGTATTATTCATATTATCTAAATGTTTTTATTTTTTCAAATAAAATTATAAATTTTTCCATAGAGGTTTTCATTCTCTCATGGCAATGTGAAATCAAATTATTTATTTTTTAAACAGGGGGATGAGATGTAATTGAATTTGTTTTTCAGATTTAACAGTTTGTTCGCATGAATGATGAAGAATAGCAATTTAAAACAAAAACAAAAAAAAAAAAAAATTGCTTTGTGATGGGACAACGTAGACTACTTAAATTGATATTGTAAGTGGTGTACACGAGGCCTCCTGTATTACGATCATAAATATTTTAGCTGAATATATTTTGCTGTCCAAAGAAATTGTATCTTTTGCTTTTATCTTAAATAAGACGCCATAAGTCGACGTTAACAGAACAAAACAAAACAGTTTTAAACACAAAGTACGCATAAAGAAATACATGTAGCTTAAAAAAGAAAAAAGAAAAATATTAAACAAAGCTATTGGAGGCTACCATTTATATCAAAGTAAAAATAAATGTCGATGTTTCCAACTAATTTGAAAGTCTTGTTCCTTTTATAAGTATTTGGCCATTCATGAGCCAGAACCTTTCAACCTCATAGCAGTGAAGATTTTTTAGTTAGGTGAACTAACTTACATGGACAGATTAGCGCATCGATTGTGCTACAATGAGAAATTTAAATAACTTTCTTTTTTTTTAATTAATGTACGATATTTGCTTTATGTGTTTTCATTGTATAGAAATTTTATTTTATATAATTTATTGGTTTTAAATATGATAGACCATAAATGACGTATTTCCACATCAACCTCATTCACGCACATGCGACTTCTGATCAAAAAATTATTCATTGCAACCTGAAGGGTTTACGTCGGGATCCCCTCAATTATTGTTTTAATGGACAGCTTCAATTCAGCCAAATTCCTTGGTTTCGTTTTGTACGCATCTTGTTTCATATAACCAAAAAAAAAAAAAACGACTAAGGCGGGCAGGTCAGGTGGCCTTGGGGGCCGGCGGAAAGCGGAGTTTCTGAATATTAATTTGTGTGGGAATTTTTGATGGAGCTCCGATATTACCGGTCTGGCTATGTGTACAGTTTCTCCATCTTGCTGGAACCAAATGCTACTTAAACGGATAAGTCTTCGGCGCAGTTCTGAATAAAAATAACTTTTTTAACATTTTTAAATAACTGTCCCCATTGGCAGTTGACAGTTAGCAGTAGAACGATTCGTGTGTCACCCTGTATCTTCGCGGTCCTTTTGCTTGGCGCAAAAATGTGCGCAGCTGCACGGTAAAAAAAAATATAACTGTGACTTACGGAGGTTATTATAACTTACAACTTATTACCCTTCTCTTAGAAACTATAGAGAAATCAGATATTTTTGGGAGTGGGAACGCGGTCAATTTTCGTTATTTGATGTAAATTTACCAAACGCATGACGTGTGCTAAATTTAATTGAATTCAGTTCAATTGTTTAAAAGATGTAAAACTAAAAAAATAAGGACTAAATTGATTATTTGTATGGGAGTTACCAGAAGGGTCGTGGTTACTTGGTCGATTTTTCTCAAGTTTTATCGGCAATTACGGACAAAAAGATCGGCTACTTCTGGCAACTATTTAACAATTACAGAGCAAAGATTGAATTTCGGAAACTCGACCAATTTGTTTTATAGAGGTTTAGCAAAGCAGCTACTTTTTCTTCCAAGACCTTTTTTAGCAAATGCTTGACTTGTTCCAAATTTGATAGACTCTAATTTTGATATCATGGATCGTATTTTCACATCAACCTCAACTTTATTAATTTATCAAAATGTACAAAGTTGCTCTATTTATACTAAAATGACTTATTCTAGAATATGCTACGATATTGAAGAGGGAACACATATTTATATAATGGGCGCAACAAAGACAAGCATATTTACAGAATAGTGTTGTTTATTATAGACTTAATTCTAGAATGTTGTTATTTACATAACAAGTAAAAAGGAGATAACAATGGACCATATAATGGGAGTGAGAGGTACAAACATAACTTTCTGTCGTAAACGTAATTGTAGAAAAGTCCCAGCCACAGATTATGAGGGAAAGAGATTATGTACATATATCATACTTGATGATGATGATGTTCTGGAAGCGGTTTTGATGATTTTTTAGAATATACACTTAGAGAAATTACACTCCCATACTACATAATGTAATTGAAGAACAAATAAGTACGAACAAATAGTTTAACTAGGTAAATTTGTATGGGAGCTAACTGAAGATGTGGGTCGGTAAAGTCCATTTTCAATCCGCGGCTACGATCAGACAAAATATCAGGCTGTGGCAGTTATCGTGTCTACCAACCGGACAGACAAACGAACGGCGCTCAATCGATTTAGAAAGTTATGAAGTCATGAATTTGGAAATAAACTTGGGTCTTTCAATGCTTTATTCTAAGTGTTAAATTTGTACAGTATCAAACTGCATATGCCTTCTTTCTTTTGACGTCGTTGTACGCCGTAAAATGTTATATATTTGAACCTAAACTTTGACATTGCATGCGCGATACAGCGAATGCAATTAAAAATTTGACAGAAATATTTGACAGCACCATTTCGTTTTTAGGTCATACGAACGTAAAGAGGAAGCATGTGTGTATGCGGCGTATGTAGGTGGCGCGGTTTTGGTCAGGCTTTCAAACAAATTCTCTGAAAACTCATACGATTTTTTCTAAGAAACATAATATTTGCCAGAATATGGTTGGAATGAATATCATAAACATGTATTTGATAGAATTATAAGCGGTTACAAACAACTAGTGGACAAATTTAAGTTACGGGTATTGACTTACATATACCTTCGCCCGACGACCATTTGCGTTGGTGCAAAAATATAAGGGGTGCCACCACATTGGTTATTAAAAACTAATCTGAATTAGAGCACAATAAAGGGAGCAATATTACGATTTTGTGGAACCCTCCGCTTTGAAATTATATAATGAGTTATCCATTTAGCAGTTTCAAAGCCGCCTGTCTGGCAAGGCTGTCAGCTGTTAAATACCTGTCATCTGAAGTGATATTTATTTAGTAAAATGTTTGCCATTTCGAATACGGATCATTTAACAACCGAAGAACGCATATTACGGCGTTGACTATGGTCGATAATTGGCAAGATTATAAATAAATTCGAAAAGACTGGAAGCGTTACATTTGTGGTCAGGTCTGTGAATCATCGCAATACATGCACTTGCGTAATTATCGCTTCTGTTAGTGAAAGTGTGGCAGATAATCCAAATTAGTTGATTCCATTGGATTCTCAGCAAAACGGTCTATCTGACAGCTCATTATGGCGTATTTTACATTTTGATTTCCAACTCACGCAGCAATTAAAGGCGGCTGACCATACACAACACCGCTGATATGCTGAGTGGGTGTTACAGAATTTTTCGAATAAAATTTTCTTCAGCGATGAAACTCATTTCTCACTTTCTCACTCTCATGGTTATGTCAACAAGCAAAATTGTCGCTTGCGGGGCGCAGAGAACCCAGATGTGATTGTGCAAAAGGCGTTGCGTTCAGACAAAGTGGTTGTTTGGTGCGTATTATGGTCTGGAAAATGGCGCTGGAGGAACCATTACGGTCAGTTCTGAGCGTTATGTCCGTATGTCCGTATGAAGCTTATGAACTGGATGATATGTGATATCAACAAGACAGTGCCACGAGCCACACAACACGACGGATTTTGGCTTTGCAATGAAGTTTCCAGAAAGCATAACTGCTCATTTTGGCGACGTCAATTTGTCAATTTTCGAATTGAATTTTAACATATTGGATTTGGTCATCACAATAGTGGATGTGTGAACTAAAGCACTCTCTTGGTGAAACAACACTATCTTTTTAGCCAGATGCGGTTTTTTTCATAATTTCATCACCTAAACGCTGTAATAAATTAGTAATTGATAAGAATAATCCCACGCCTATCCCACAAAAATAACAAACAAAAAACCGACATCATGACGTTGCCAGCAGATGAAACCGCCTTGGTCTTCTTTGGACACAATTCTCCAATTCCAGTGCACTGCTTTGACTATTCCTTTGTTTCGTGTGTCAGGTGGTGGACCAATGTCTCATCCATGGTTATAAATCGAGGCAAAATTTGGCAATCATTCTACTGAAACATCTTCATGAAGCTGTTTTTGCTCTATTGAAAGCAAGTGCGGCATTCATCTTGCACAAAGATTTCCCATCTTCAAATCTTTGGTCAATATACGATGTATTTCCTATACATTATTGAAATGCTTATCATTTAAACTAGCTCACGCGTTTTTAGCCGATGATTATCTAATACTACTTTGTAAATTTTCTTAATCGTGTCTGGCGCGGACATCTAAATTGGTCGCCGACTAAGGTGTTCGTCGCGGCAGCACGTACGGCGTCATTTAGACTGTGCTATTCAAAATTTTAAAGTCGTAAATAAAGGAGCAGACTCCCCTAGAGTAGAATCTGGCTCGGCTTTAATATTGGTTGGACTGAGACCTTTCAAATGGAAATATCGAACTATATAATGGTGACCAATTTTTTTCCATGTTTACAAAATTTACCGAGATCGTTTACTTTTGATGGCTTAAATAAAAATACTAAACAACTTAAAACATATGTTTATAAGGTTGCCACCAAAATAATTCTGTTCAAGCTACTGGCTCCATCTATATGTCAGGTCGGTTAGTTTTGGGACTGCCCTTGTATATCAACTTTGCAGGTATACCGTAGCTGCAAATCGTTTTTGTGATATCGTTCGGAGGCCAAAACTATTATTCCCCCTTATTAGCATTATATTTCCCATAAAATAACTTCTGCTTTTAACCTTTTGGTATAACTTTCGGGCTGGGCTTCTATACATATATTACGTTGTAGCACCGTCCTTTACATATTTTTACAACTGTTTCTACTTACAGCCCTTATTGGCTTTCCTACACGGCACGTCTTACAAGTAACTATGAATTAGAAAAATTCTAATCAAACTCTTGCTTAATCTGTCGTTAAACAAAGGCAACATTTACCGCGTGTCTTTTAGTGTGTCTTTTGCTTACATCACTGTAGGAAATTTGAGAATTTGTTTGTTTATTAGTATTACATCTATTTCATCCATTCGGTCATCTCAGTGGTGAGATAAATATTTTACACAACTTTCTCATATATGCTGTAACCCAAGCGTATGTTTTCTGCTATGTCCTGGTCACACGTTTGGTCCTTGCGATCTATTATGAATTAATAAGTTGTGACAGCATCTGTCAACTGGCTAACATTCCATTTCTGCATAATGGTTGCTTCCTTTATGTATCGACACAAGTCTTTAATATTTAGCGCCTTAAGAGGTTCTTTAGAATCTTTCAGAAAACCGTAAATAAAATTGATGTGAATCTTAAGAATTGTAAATCGATTGAAGTAAAAAATGTTATTACACGGGACAAGGAGGACAGCAGATACAGCTTCTATCTGACATGGCTTGTGGTGTTGGTCACATTTGGATTCTTCTTGATTTTTGTTACGTAAGAATGGGCTTAATACGTATTCATAATGAAGTTTCCCATTGGAATTGTCGTTTTAAATAAAATTTCTCATTTTAGTATTTACCAGAAAAATTTCATTATTTTATTTGTGGTTTCTGGGGCAATTTATGCATTTCATTTCTGAAGTATCACAACGCTTACAAGAGCTAAACCAGCTCTTTGAGAGAATCAATCGTGTGACCAAACGTGCCCCAATAATGGTTTTCGATATAGAAGCAGACAGTGGAAATAATGTCTCACCGAATGCCTTGAGTCACTAAACGTTGAAGGTGATGACTGCGACGAGGATAAGAATAAAGTTCGCTTAAGTCAAACAATAATGGACAAAGAGTGAGTTAAAATCTTAACCTACTGATTATTCCCCCGGGGTCAGTTTCAAGTTTATTGGTTCTTTCTTAAATTGCATAAGGAAGACTCAGTTTTCATATTTTCTTCTAAGATTTCAGCAATATTAGAAGTGGTTATGATTCGTAAAAACTTTAATACGCTTAAACCCTGAGTTATAGGATTAAAATTAATGAGAAGACATGAATGTAAACATGCTGATCGATGGAAAATTGGATAGTTATATATTCGGACACTCTTTACATCATAGCCGTCCAAGACCGAACGCAAAAAGATCCAACCCCATCTTATTCGAAGCAGCCTCGTTGGAAATGTATGAAAATTTAATATATTAAGCTTTTAGGTGCAAAATGTCACTCATAATGTAGAGAAATAGCTGTGATGCAAAAAACTGTGGTTAGATTTCCGCCCAATGTCGTCTACAAAATGGCACTGTTTTTTGAAATTTGTGACAAGGATACGATCACTGAATCTTTACAAAATTACTTGAAAATTTGCAGCTTAATATTTTTCCAAATTGAAGCGGGGAATATATATGGGGCCATAACGTTTCAACCCTTCTGCTAAGTTCTCCACAAATTGACTGATTTTCCGAAATTCATTTTTTTCTTTGTTACTCCCAACGTGTAGATTAGAGTACTCTAATTTGTTGTCCATTGCATCGCTTCATAATGATGGATAAATTTGAAAAAAAAAACCGTTCAATGACATTCTTCTGAGACCTCCCATATATATGGCTGGTTTAACCCATACATGTCATGGCCCATGTCTTTTTTTTGGCAGCACTGAATTTAACTAGGTTTGGTGCATGGTAGACGTTTGGAAATACATACAAGATCTCGGAATAAAATTAGGCCGTACTGGCAACCCTTCTGACACCTCCCACATAGGTGATAATTTCCCAAATCATTCACTCCTCTGTAATTTCTTTTCAGTAGGCTGGAGTACACAAAATTTTAATCCTTTGTAAAGATTTATAATACTATTGGCGTGGTAGAATACAAATGAACGATTTAACCCATGTGTTCCTTGATCTGTATATTTTAAAGAGCTGCAGTAAATTTATTCAAATTTGGCATTTGATAAACTCAGTGCGAAACTTTTTGGTATTGCCGACAACACATAAAAAATAATTGATTTAACAATTATGAGTAGTTACGCTATAATTTCTAAATGAAAGATCTAGTAGATTATGATTTTGCTACTTTCATTATGCATTAGATCAGAGTATTTATTAATAAGGAGGTTACGATTACGGACCCTCTGATACCCTTTGCACCAAGGAAAAACAAAATGTTAATTAATTGAACTGACTAAAACCTCGGAGTTAGTTTGGGTTTATTCCATGTTAGATGCGAAAGTTCGTCCAAATTTTTTAAGCAGCAGAGAATTTATCATTTGGGGACTTTTGTACCTGAACAAAATAATTAACGATTCAAATGGTTATAAAGCCTATAAAACATGTAAATTATCTACTTTGATTTATAGTTTTAATATATTTTTTGTAAACTTTTATTAGCTATAGACCCACATCCGAAACTAATTTGCCTGATTTATTTAAACTCCACCATGAATAATGGTTTTCGATATAGAAGCAGACAGTGGAAATAACGCCTATAAAATATAATAAAATAAAATATAAATATAATAAAATAAAATATGGATATAAATATAAATATAAAATATAAAATATATAAAACCTATAAAACGTGTAAATTATCTACTTTAATTTATAGTTTTAATATATTTTTTGTAAACTTTCATTAGCTATCGACCCACATCCGAAACTAATTTGCCTGCCTTATTTAAACTCCACCATGAAATACTTTCACTGAGTATCCTAACCAATGCAGAATATGGCCCACAGTGCGTTCCCTGTATGGGCGTTTTATTTCGACATCCGCATTTTTGGAATTTTTCTATAAACCAAAGTATTTTTGGTGGCCGGAGGTCAAAGACGTCTATTGGATTATGTAGTTTATCTGTATTTGCTATGGAGTTTGACTACCATGTTTGTGGCCTACTTGCTTTTACGTCTCTGCTGTAATGCCAATGCATATTCTAAGCAGTCGGCCATGATCGTCCACGAGATTATGCAAAAGAAGCGGGCCTTCATGTTGGTCAATGATGTCTACTATTATGTACGAAATTAAGTTAATGCTGTTTTTTTTTTTCTTTTATAAAAATGTAACTTTATTATGAAAACATGTTTGTAAATGATTCATTGAAAGTATTGGGCGTTTTTCGTGTAGAGCGCGGTTCAATCGCATTAATTGAAATTGATACCCATCACCAGTGATGATTTCTCTTTGTTTCAACAGCTCTTAATAAATAACACCGACCTGGTCCCACCAAATACAGAGCATAATCTTTGTAGAGTGGATATTCGGCCGAGGCTACAACGTAGAAGCATGACCGGGCCGTTCCCATGACTTTCTTTTCTTTGGATTGCTGTAATGAATCCATTTTTCATCACTCGTTACAATACGATGATGCAAACCCTTCCTTTTTTGTATCTAAAGCAGTTGCTCATAGGTGAAAAAACGACGCTCAACGTCCCTTGGCTTCAACTCATAAGGAACCCAACTTCCTTGCTTTTGAAACATTCCCAACGCATGCAATCGCTTGGAATAATACTGAAGCAAGCACTAACTGCTTTTGACAAAGATTTCCATCAAGCGATGTCGTCAATTCAGTGTCTTCGAAGGTTTTTCGTCTTCTTTCGCGAAGGGTCGTAAACGTCAAAATCATCGTTTTTAAAGCGACGGAATCAGTCTCGACACTTTGCTTCACTTAAAGCAACATCTCCGTAAACGTTTTGAAGCTCTCGATGAGCTTCAGCCACCGTTTTCTTTGATTTAAAGAAAAAATCAATACTTCCCGCACATGAAGATTATTTGGCACAAAATCATACATACTCACACAGCCAAAAACATATGACGTCAAAAAAAAAATCACCATTGTGATGTTTACCATATGCATAAGCGTGGCTCATGACATTTAGATTATGGTCGAATCGACTAGCAGTTATAGCTGACACCATCAATTGCCAAAGAGAGGGAACTTAGTTGCGCACGTAATACAACAAAATGAAGTCGTCCACCCTGTATTTCCTACACTGGGAAGGATATTTTCGATTCAGTGGCATTGGTTTGTTCACTTTTAATTGCGATATCATATTTTCGATAAGTTATCATCATCCCAATCTATATTTATTTATGATAAAATGTCCATTAACTATTTCATTTCGTATCATTTTTTCTTTCTGTTAAGCCAGATGGTTAGTGTGGCCACTTCTTATCTGATTGTGCTCCAGTTTAATATGAGATTCAAGAGTGAAGGTTTACTTTAACATTATCATTCACACGGATTTCATCCTTCTTTTGCAATTACTACATTTGTACATTTTTAAATAAAATTACCGCATTTTCCTTAACCGCAGACCTACAGCGAATTGAAATCTGATTATGTTTTTGCTTTTCACTATTCAATGAAACTTAATTTAATAATCCCTTTTAGAATGGCTTTGTGTAATAGTTTTTGCTGTGTGCATATAAGCGAAGGGGTTTTAATACAGGTATTTCTTAGTTTAGAAAGTAATATGAATTCATGGCAATATTTGGAACATGAAATTTAAGAAGATTTTGAATGAAATTTATTATCATATCATTAGGTGATTAAACCACACTAAGCTCGACATTTTTTTTTTTTTTTGAACAAGCTGATGACATGAGCGAAGAATATACAGCTCAATTTTTTTGTGACGATTTTTCAACAGAAATTCTGTAGGCAAAAATCTGTGATAGGTTCACAAGTTCCCGAAAAACATAGTGGGTTCATTTGCTTTTTGTAGCTGGATTAATTTGTTTTATTCCAAAAAGTCTTATTTTAGCACAATACATTTGATCCAATATTCTTCAACCATTCAAATGCGAGTAATATGATGGGCATCGGGGCGAAAAATGACGAAACAGATAAGAAAAATATAGGGGTGGACGATATCGGAAAAATCCCGAAAATTATTCGAAAATAATATGTCGGCCGATTCATTTGTGGATATAGTTTTCGAAATTTATCACACTAAAAAATTTTAATTTTTTAAGGTATTTTTTATCATGTAATAGAGTTATTCTTTATAGATATTTTTAAGATCTCTCACAAATTTTGGCCGTCTGGCATGGTGTATTCTAATTTTTCAGTTTTAATGACACGTTCGAATTATGGCTTCCAGTTTCACATTCACAGCTATAAAAATCGTGAACAATGTGAAGCCTTAAAGGATAAAATTAGCGCTATCTTATTACATTCAAATGCCGTCGAGATTACGGGCTTCAATTTCAAGTAGCAAATAGTCCGTTTCCATAACAGGTTTCAGAGACGCAGACAGGATTTCACTTGGATATAATAAAAAATTTTTCAAATCTTTTATCAGCAGATGTCAATCTATTTCTCTGTAATTTCAATATGAAATGTGGGTATGATTTTTGGGTTTGTTTTTTTTTTATAGTTTTTTATTGTTCAATTATTCTTCCTTTTCTGGTACACAACACACTTTCATACCCAAACAAAATAACCTTGCGTCTATATAGTTCAGCTCATCTCACTAAAATTTCTATGCAATCCCATAAATGCAGAATTAGTAGTACATATGTCAATGTTTATAGAAAAGGGCTGCCATCTATTTTAGTTTGCCTTGTAAATTGCAGTTTGTTGAGGTTAGAATTTGGGAATAAAACCGGCCACTAATATCACCAATAATGTAATAAGTATTTTAACAATTGGAAGTACTTCCAACTTGTGGTAAAATAAATTTCTAAGTGGACACGCCGAGCTTATATACTAACAGAATTGGATTAAGTGCATTTGTATTATGGGTGAAGTACCAGTTTCCTGAAGGATAATTGGACTTGTCAAAAACGAGGTAATATCATGACTCACAGGAAAAATAAAAACGTTTGTCTTTGCATCTTTTTTTTTTGAATTTTTTAGTAGAAACTAACCCAACTAATATTTTAGTGGTTTATTTTCAAATTCATCAACTACCTTCTATGCGTTCTGTTATACATTCATGCCGGGAATCTTCTTTTATGTCCTTTAACAATTGAAAACAACTGCCTTGAAATGGTAATTTAGGCCTTGGAAAGAGAATAAAGAAAGCCGAAGAAGGCATATCAGGTGTATACGATGGTTGTGCGATGATATTTGTTGAGTTTTTGGACAGACCTGACAACGGTAACCTTGTCAGGTCGCGCGTTATTGTGATGCAAATTCATGAGTTTTTTCTTCATAAATTTGAATTTTTCCGATGAATTTGCTCTTTCATATAATACTTTTTACTCATTTTGGCAAGAATTCCGAGTGCAGAACCCAGCAAAAAAAAAGCACTGTCTTAAATTTTGGTCGACTTTGATGTGATTTCTTTGGTTTCAGCTGTGTTGGATGGTACCATTCCTTGTCAATATTATAAACACATGCCTCGTCACCACTGTAGGCGCTTTATGAATGTGAGATCAGACATGTTGACCCGTTTTAGCAATGTCTTTAGCGACCTTTACGCGATTGAGATTTTTTCCAGAAAATTCAGATTTTTCGAAAATTGTCGATACGCAGCGTTTTTCATACTCAATGCTTCGTGAGGCAGACAAAATTTGACGGTTGTTTCTCTCAATTTTGTGCGAAGATTTTCAGTCATCATTTTCATCACTTTACCGACGTTAACTTCAGTTGAAAAGGGGTAGACCAAACCAAATCTTCCACTACAACTCGACCGATTTGAAAGCACTGTACGTGTCACATGCACGTTGCGAAAAACTCGATTCATTATAAGGCTTCCGTAATATTTTCAGTGATTTAAGATCAGCTCTTTGTTCGATATTTTTATTCATTGCAAAAGTCTCAAACACACTTGAGATGAATTGAAAAAATCGAGCACCGTGAACAAACTAAATGATAGATTGCACTCATGTAAAGTGTAGAGATAGGGAACAGAAAATTTTAACAATCCCTGCTTTTTTGCTCTTTTGACAGAATATACATCATTTGCTAAGTAACTTAACAGAAGGAAGCGACGGTTGTATCAAATATATTTTGACAGAGTACGTTTTGAAATTTTAAATAAACGAATCTATAATCAGTTTTTATAGGCGGTAGACGGGATAATTAAATGTTTAAGAAACGTCTTAAAATTTAGCAAAGCTGAATATTTGAACAGTACACACCCGGAATTTTAAATGGGCTATATCAACCTGCATTTTCTACTACCTCAATACAAATAGATCCATTTTCCGAAGTTTAATTTTTCCCTGTGACATCTAATTCGTAGACTGCAATAACCTACATTTTTATGCATTGAATTACTCGATCGATTAACCGTGTCTCTTTTAATTCCTTCCATACAAATAACCGATATAGCTTATTTATCCTTTATATACATATTTTATATAGTTGAATCGAATACAGTGCAATTCAGCATGCATCAAGCGTTTAATAAATTTGGATGCGTTGTTGAAAATGTGTGCACTGTCACACAAAAATTTTCCGGTTTCCATACAAAATAAAAAAAGCTAAAGCAGTCAGCTTCTACGATTCTTTAATAAGACAAAAATGATTCCATTGTATCGCCATTTGAACACCAATTGCAATATCAGTTATCAATTATCAATATCAATTATCGTTTATCAATTATTTTTAACTGAGATGCAAAATTCTAGTGGTGATTAGAGGTGGTGACACATACTTGTCCTAATGCCCAATTATTTTTTTTCTAAGATTCTAAAGATCTTTAAATTCTGTGACACTTAAACCTTTTATTCGTAAATAAGGAAGCTACAGTTGTTTAAAAAATCAAAACATACAGGCATATTAAATTCAAACATTTAGCGAGTTTCATGACTTTTTAAGACGTTTGGCTGGTGGACACGATAACTGACGTAAATCTTTATGAAGCTCCATAAAACTTTCCACAACTAAATATTATTTCAGATGGTAGCCGAGGAATGTAAATGAGCTATATCGGCCCAAACCTTCCGGTACCTTCCATACCAATTGGCTGAATTTCAGAAATTCTGATTTTCCCCCCTAACTCCACATTCGTAGCATTTGTTTGTAATGCCCGGCAGATTTTGGAAAAATTGACCGACTAATCACGCCCCTTCCACACAAGTGGGCCATTTCGTCTATATAACCTTATAACTCAATATATATATATATGGTTGCAGTAAATTTAGTCAAATTTGGTACATGTTGAGAGGATACCAAAGTAAAGCTTCACAAAGAAAATTGATAGCATTGCCCCACGCCTTTTGGTACCTCACATACAAATTGTCCGTTTATTTTGTTTGCTATAGGCTTTTTTCTTGTTCAATACATTGACTTACAATTCTCTGTAAACTCTGAGAAAAAGTAAATAATTAAAAGCGCCCCTTCTAATACCTCCCATACAAATTACCAATTTAACTTATACATAGGTATTCATAGCTTTATATCTCTTTTTGCTGTTGTACTGAAATCAGCCAAATTTCCCACATGCTATGCATTTTGGTGAAGTAAATTAATTAGAGCAGTAAAAACGGAGGGCATTGCCACTCCCTTTCTGGTACTTTCCATGTAACTTACTGATTTAGTCGATATATTCTTAGCTTTATAGCTTTTTAGTAACTGTTCTCAATTCAGTGAAATCTGGCACATGTTGCGTATTTGATGAAGTTCTGAGAATAAAAACCGAGGACATTGCAACATCCAAAAGCCTCTCAAATTAGTTATGTTTCTTCGAAATATTATAGGATGAGGGCATTTATTAGTAATTTAACGCGATATTTTTAAATCTTGAATTGGTTTTGATGCAATCAAAGATCCATATCGATTTGATGGACCAGCACATTCCAACGCTAAAACATAAATTTCGTAGAGGGAAATAATATAGAAATCTAACCGCAAATGAAAGGTAAATCTATTCACCTGACCCAAACTTTCGATAATATTGTATATCGTTATTATGCACTAATACAAGTTAAATGTAACTAAACATACTGAATATTGTAATATTCATGAAACTGTTAGAAATGTTGTGATTGAAAATTTAATATAAAAATGCGATTTTTGGGAAAAAACTGTTGTTTTTAAACGCTCCTAAATAACATTCTCTCTCTAACTTTTATATCAATAATTAAATTAAGTCATCTTTACAAGGGCAGTCCCAAAGCTAGCCGACCTGCCGTATAGATGGTGCTAGCAGTGTGAAAAAAAGTATTATAAATGTTGTTTAGCATTTAGTTTAGTACTTTTGAGCCATCAAAAGTAAACGATCTCAGTCAATTCCTAAAGATGGAAAAAATTGGTTGCCGTTATGTAATTCAATATTTCTACTTGAAAGTTCTCAATCCCTTTAATATTAAAGCCGAGCTAGATTCTATTTTGGAGGAGTCGGATCTTTCGTTTACGACTGTGAAATATTGAATAGCAGAGTTTAACCGAGGCCGTACAAACCGCAGGCCTCAAAAGCGCAAAATCATGGTTAATTGCACATTAATGTGAAAATAATTCTGGGAATATTTCAGAGCAAGAAACTTAGAAAGAAAGTTAACAGAGAGTCTTATGAGCCATGAGCTGTACGAGCTGTATGAAAAGTTGATTACACCGTGTAAGTCCCTTTGTGACACAAAGGGTATTTTACAATGAATTCGTTGAGTGACTTAGTATATCTATCCCAAAACTAGCCGACCTGACGTATAGCCAGTAGCTTAAAAAAAATTATTTTGGTGAAAAGTGGCAACCTTATAAAACATATGTTTCATGTTTCAAGGCGCCACGTTGTTTAGTATTTTTATTTGAGACATCAAAAGTAAACGATCTCAGTGAATTTGTGAACATGAAAAAAGTTGGTCACCGTTATGTAATTCAATATTTCCATTTGAAAGAACTCAATGCAATCAATATTGAAGTCTAGCTAGATTCTATTTTGGAGGAGTCCGCTCCTTCGTTTACGACTGTGAAAAATTGGCTAGCAGAGTTTAAACGAGGCCGTACGAGTAGTAGACGAACACCGTATTGGTCGACTAATTCAGGTGTTCTCGCCAGACACGGTTAAGAAAATCCACAAAATGGTATCGGATGATTGTCAGCGAAAGGTGCATGAGCTAGCTGAAATGTTAGGCATTTCAGAAGGTCCTATACATCGTATATTGATCGAAGATTTGAAGATGAGAAAGCTGTGCGCAAGATGAATGCCGCGCTTGCTTTTAGTATATCAAAAAAGCGTCATGAAGATGCTTCAATAGAGTGTTTGGCAATGATTCACCGCAATAAAACCTAATTTTTGCATCAATTTATTACCTTGGATGAGATATGGGTCCAGCACTTCACATCTGAGACAAAGGAACTGTCAAAGCAGTGGACTGGAATGGAAGAATCGTGTCCAAAGAAGGCGGAGACGGTTAACTCTGCATTCAAGGTCATGGCGTCTGTTTTTTTTTTTTTTTTTGGGATACGCATGGTATTATTTTTATTGATTATCTTTACAATGGAAAAACCATCAACGGGGAATATTTTACTAATTTATTGCGGCATGTAAGCGGTGAAATTATGGAAGAAACTCCGCATTTGACGAAAAAGAAAGTGTTGTTTCCAAGACTTTTTTGGGATATGCATGGTATTATTACTATTGTACAATATTGTACTAATTTATTGCGGCATGTAAGCGGTGAAATTATGGAAGAAACTCCGCATGGCGAAAAAGAAAATGTTGTTTTCAAGACTCATGCTCATGCTCCAGTTCTCACAACCACAACTATTGCGATGACCAAAATTAATGAATTGAAGTTCGAGTTGTTCATCACGCACCTTACTCGCCAGTTTTAGCTCCCTCGAACAATATTCTATTTTCAAATTTGAAAAAATGGCTCTGTGGTAAAAGAAATGCCAACAATTAAGAAGTAGAGTCTGCAGTTGCCGGCTATTTTAAGGAGTTTGACAATTCTTGCTATAAACGGGATAAAGAAGCTATTGAATATAACTAGAAGAAGTGTATTGAGCTACAACGAGATTGTATTGAAATATAAAGAACATTTGTCACAACTTTTGTGTGTCTTCTTTGTTAGGTGGCCCAGCTTTGGGCCCGCCCTCATATATTGGGCTTTGTTGCAATTCTGTAATGCAGTTCGATAGATTTCTGTTCGGATTTTAGTCCTGACTTATTTCTTTGATCGAAAAATTATGTTTATGTTCAGTTTGAACAGAGTTATTAAAAATTCGACCTCATATCGCTGGAATTGATTTTTTAATATTTCAGTGAAATTCGGAAAATAAATAATATGAGAATATACTTGCAATTTTATTCCGGATTTAAATTAAAACTTCATTAAAACTTAATTGTTTGGTTCTTGTAAAAGATTTTGAACATTTTCTGAAAAGTTTCATTGTGATGTCTTTCTAACTTGACCTTTTGCAGGTACTTTAATTTAGACTTCTGATCGCGACATCGGTATGGCTGGAAATTGGCCTCAAATATCACAGCAATTCCAAAGTCACCAAAACTTTGTTGCATGATGTCCAAATGTTTACCACCATTAGAGAAATTTATTATGTGCCCTGCCCAAAATTCCTGGGGACATCGTTGAAAATTTTTGACTGACATATGTATACGCTATATGTAAATTCAGCTGGTTTTTACACTGAAGTTTACCTCTAAAACTAGGCACGACAAGAGAAATGTAACGCTTTTTATGGTAACAATGTGCTGGAAGCAAATATATTGAATGCATTTGTTCTCTCAAAAAAGGCAACACTAACATTATTAATAGATAAATACCTACCTAATATCTAGCTGGATTTTTAAACTGCTTGTAACAGTGCTCTGCTGTGCTATCAAATTTATGTCAACGTTTCTTAAAAACAAAAGACGTCGACTATGCTCCTCAGTGAATAATATTTTTCGTTATTCTCTTCTTCTCTAAATATTTATCACTTTTACTGCAATAACATCTTATAACATTTATCAATTTGTTCACTTCTGATTTCCTCATTCCCAATAACGTCAATGCACATTGATAAACGTCGGTAGCGCCCAAGTTATTTCCAGACGTAATTAAGTTTAACTTATGGCGGTTTCCGTTTCCTCATAATGTAAAAGTTGATGTTGCTTCACACACACAGACATTTTTATGTAGAGAGTCGTACTCACACCGATGCCTGCTGTGAAAAAACTCGTAGCGTTGAATGTAATTTGATTTCCAATTTCTTGATTATGGCATTTCGTCTTTTGTGATTATACAACAGTGAGTAGAAGAACGTCAGAACAGTGAGTAGAATGTTCTTTTAAAAGCGAAGCCCGGGCTTTTACATGGTATATCTCTCCTGTAGGATTCTAAGGCATTAGTATGATAGGATATTTAAATAAGAGTCAGATATGAAAATGAATGTATTGAGTCAGCACATCGGGAATGATGGTTTTATTTTATGTTTAAGACCAAGTTTTAAAACAATTGAACCACATAGATAAATGAGCACCATTGCAATAAGGCAATTTGGTTAAAATTAAAATATGCAAATGTTTTGTGATAAGAAATCCTTAACACCTCGTTTACAGAAACCTGAATATAGAGTAATTTGAAGCATCTCAATTTATAAACATGTGGTTATAGGTTGTTAAATTTTATTTGGTTTTTAACAATTAAGGTAGGTGAAGGTAGGTGAAAAGAGTAGAAAGATAAAAAAACTGTAATATTACTAAGAAAAATACTTGTAAATATTGCGTATGTATATGTGACATCGAATAACAAAAATTAAATCTCATGTACAAAATTCTAAGAGTTGAAGATAAAATGACTAGGGTTTAAGATTTTATTTAACTGACCTCTAACTAGCATGCAGATTTGGCATTAAAATACATTGAAACCCCAAAGATACCTGAATATATGTTGCATGAATCCTTACCGCAGTTGGTGAGAGTATAAATTTATATTTCCATCACCATTTACGTCGTTTACGTTTGCTATCGTTGATATAATGAGAATTGAAGTGATTAAGTCTAGATTATATTGTGGGAAATGACACGATGGCAATCGCCGTCTGGGAATTGTGAGCGACCAAAGCTCCGTTGTAAAGACCAACCATTACAACATCATTTTACGACTAACTGGAAGTGAAGTGCGGAAATAGTAAAACACAGAAAAGCGCAGAGTCCGCGCGGGTTTAACGTGAGTCTCGCCGTGAAGGCCTTACGCAGTGTGAGAGACACACTGTGCATATTACAATGCGACTGGGATAGCCAAGTTTAACTTGGACTATCTAGGAAAAAGGGCTAACAATTTTAAGAGCATGCTACTGCAATTGTCAGCAAAGGCAAAAGCAATAGATGCTACCAAATTGTGATTTATACACAATGCTTCACGCGATTGGTCGCCATGCAGTAAAAGAGTACAGACTTTACAGTTTTATATACCTGCAGGCTCGGAGACCCCAGGTAGGTGGAACGGTCGATACTACATTGCAACGATACAATATCCTCACTGGAGGGAGATAGGGAAAACTCCAAACCCCTTCCGTTCGGGGATGGTGAACCACAACCATGAAATATACACATAAGAAAAATCCATGCCTATCCGTACCCCCCGAGAGAACAAACAGATGCAGATGACAGGGCACTATCACCCTCGGTACAAGTCAAAGCCTCTGGTCAAGCTCTATAGCTAACCTACTCCCAGTTTCAACCCTTTGCAGTCCAGCGACTGGTGTCCCTGCGTACGAGCAGCAGCTGCCGCCTATCAAGCTGAACGAGATTGTGAGATCAGAATGATCCGAACAGTCTCGCAACCGCTTAACCCTCAGCTCAGACTGCCTTGAAAAGGTCAGTAGGCCCACTTTCAACAACTACGTTGTAGTAGCCCTACGCCAAGCTAACGCTCTGGAAGCAAACACCGTTGCTCTGGTCAAAACGCCAGTCATCACCTGACCTAGTTATCGCTAGTACCTGGAGGTCCCTTATGTCTGTGTATAAAGGACATTCCCACAAAACGTGCCGTCAGTCTTCGACTAGTGTACCGCAATTGCACGACTTGAGATTGGACAAGGTTCTTT
The DNA here is from genome assembly GCA_019455685.1 of Philornis downsi. Classification (NCBI taxonomy): domain Eukaryota; kingdom Metazoa; phylum Arthropoda; class Insecta; order Diptera; family Muscidae; genus Philornis; species Philornis downsi. The sequence continues at coordinate 758,424 of JAHXMU010000300.1, read as the reverse complement.
TATGCAGAAAGGCATTGAGTGACCCATGTCCCGTCAGCAATAAACCAAAATCAGGGTTTCTCCCAACGAACCTAACATCTGCCAGAAACTTAAATGTTGGTCATCCGTTGTAACTCTCTTCCCAACGTGTTTGCCAATTCGACACATTCGCCCAAGAGTCCCCTAATCTCAGCACTACACAAGCTACATCATACGTAAGAAACAGTTGAAATTTATTCAGATACTTTTGAAAGATTTTCTTGGATTACAGGATATCAAAATTCGTTAGCAACGATGATGACGTCGTTGCGTTGAACAAAAAAATTCAAAACACATACATAAAAACAGAAATAATTTAATTCCAAACAGATCGGTATATAACCAATATAAAACTTACAAAGGGAGGAAATTGTAGACTTTTTAATAACCCAAATTGTTGATTATATGGAATATCTTGAATATATAACTTAATAATAATAAAAAAAAATGATGACAATGGCGCAAAAACTTAATAATTGTAATAATTTACTATGGGTATTAGTCTTTCAGATAATTTTTTTTCCGAAGATTTCAATATTTTCTGTACCAGAGGGGAGTATTAAAGCATTTATAATATAATTTAATAATTTAATATATATATACCTATATATATATATATATATATATACATAGGTGTATATTATGCTTCCTTGGTGGTAATGTTGACTTTTGTTTTAAATTGAGTCACAAACGCATTCATGCGGGACGTTTGATTCGTCGGTGGAAATCCTGACTTTGGTTTTAACTTGAGTCTGGGCTTCATATTGACGGAACATGGTTCTTTGAACGAGTTCCTGTTCAAAAGAGGCCTGGCCAGAAGTAGTTATTGTGACTGTGGGCATGGAAGATTGGAAGCATGTTTTATGCAACTGTCCTCTGTGAGATTATATAAGGGACTTGGACACATTAGGGATTGTAAAGGTTGAGGAAAATTGGAGGGTAATGAAAATGTTGTCTTCAACAAACAGGCCGGCCGAAGCACGTCACTTTGCAGGCAGTTTGTTTGCAAGGCATTGGGATAGGAGAGGGCGTTCGGGTAGGCGGCTTTCTTTTTCCTTGCTGTTAGGGATTCTGTTGCGGCGATTCACTGCCATATGTATTACACGATGCATGTGAATGTGTGTTGTAGCAGCATCCCTAATTTCTGTATGCCCTTGCATAGTACAAGGCGTGTAGCTGCGACCTATTGCAGGTGCATGGCTGAGTTTAGTGCAAGCGTATATGATGGAAGACCAGTTCCATGCGAGGTATGATGTAGCGAAACTGGAGCAGATTTCGTCTGCGAAGCCCTGACCGGAGGGTCTTTGCTGGTAACAAATCAATCAAAGGTAGAGATCAGGGGCTCCAAGAACGGTTTGTTTTTGCCAGATCGTGGCGTAGCACCCCTTGTGGCAGCAACGTGCTGGCTGAGTTTAACGGAACACGTGTTGTCAGTGATCTTGCATAACATCAGCTTCTTTTGAAGGTAATGCGGGAACTTGAAAAACACTGTTCTTCGTCGATTAGGTTAAGGCGTCTAGATGGGCCTCACTCCTTATCGAGAGGAAGTTCACCTCATACCAGTGACTTTAAAGGTAATTTAGCTAAGTGAGAGGAAGCAAGCCCTGAGGACATTTTCCAAGGGAGTATGCTTCTTATTTCAAAGGTGCTTCAACTAATCCTTCCGGGATTAGTCTGAGAATTAGAGATTAGTCTCCAGAAGGGCGTTGACTGTTGCAAATGCAAATAAAAAATAGTCTCATGTGTGATGGCACCCCGTGAGTAAGGCTTTCAGAGCGAGATTCATTTCATTCCATTGATCCATTCTGTTTCAAGTCGTTGCAGACGAAAGAGTGCTTAAATGATGGTTGACCCTTACGATTTCCATTATTCTGTAGACATTTTCAACAATTGGCCTTAAAGAGCATCATGCGTGTTTGTCATCAAAATTATCAGAACGTAATCGATGTAACCAAAATTGGGTGTGATTGGTATCAGACTCATAAGAACTGGCTGGCATTTTCGCCTTAATCGAAGGAAAACTATAAGTTATTTATTGGGGTATTTATTCTTGTCCGGTGTCGCACAATACTGTGTTAAGCAATCACAAAATTGTCTGAGTACTTTTTTGAGAATAAAGTCTCTCCTTTCTAGCGCCATATATCTTAACCCGACCGTACTTATACAACAAGAGATGCTTAGTACTGTTTGTAGAAAAGTGGCAGATTCGGGAAGACCCCATTGCGCTTTAAGCGCTTTTTATTGTAGCCGCTCCAATTGAGGACACAGTTGTTGAAGGATACTAAAAATACATTTTTGTGCTTTCTTTAATGTAAACACGAGCTATATAGGTATATACTTACTGCACACGCTTTAGCGTAACACGACTTAGCATAACATTCACTGTGGTGGATATTTTTTTTTTTTATTTATTTAATAACAATAACTTAACTATAAAAAGTAGATAAGTATGTTAAGTTTTTGAGTTTTATTCCAAGATATTGCAACAACTAAATCTTGTTATTACATAAAAGTGAATTCGTTGAATGAAGTTACGACGGGTTTGGAAGGTAAAAAGGTTAAAAACTTTCATTTGCAAAACAAAAATAAATAGTAAAACCAAACATTATGAGAAAATTATTATTCATAGGGTGATTATCTGCGAAGATGACCACTTATAGACACAAATTGTCAGTTTGATAAATTCCCTTATTAAATTATTTATAAATCGTTACATTATCTTATTATTTTGAAAAAAGGAGAATAGAGAATCTTATTGAAATACAGTTGAACTTCTTTAACTCGAATCACCATTATCCTAAAATAAAATCCGACTTGTGGAGAATTCGAGGAGATTTCGAGTTATGGAATTGCATACATATACTGTACATTTGTTAATTTTTAGTCTTAAGAAAACACACGCCCTGCATTAAAATTCAATCAGTTTTATTTTAGGCATACATACATACACAGATATATTTATTTAAAATATGTTGTTATTTTTTGCTGAATGGGTTCTTTTTTGTCGTGAGTAAGTAGTAATTCTATTTTATTTAGCGCTTTATAGTGCTCATCGTTTGTATTTTCATTTGTTTGTAAATACAAGTATAAATTGTTTAAGGAACAGTTTTTCTGGATGGTTTTCTAATAACTTCTTCCACTGAACCCTCCTCATCACTATCTGATAAGCTTTCAGTATGAGTTATTAAATGGTTAGAGCACTGTTGGACTATATCGTCATCTGTAGGATAACTTGATATAACAACATCATCATCAACTTCAATGTAATCGAGAAGAGTCCCATTGGAAGTTATATGATTCAAACTTAGCCACGCTTCATAGTTCGCTTCCACAAAGTCGAGATCTTCATTAGGATTGCTTAAGAACATTAAAGGTATGTCATCCTCTTCGAGAAAAATTCGACATACAGAAGCTTGTGCCATCATTTTTATTTAAGTTATGGAGAAATTCAAGTTATGGAAGTTCGAGTTATGGAAGCAAAACTAAAGGGAATTCACCACATAAGCGCTCTTGACACTAGATTTGCTTCGACTTAAAGAAGATTTTAACTTATAGAAGTTCGAGTTATAGAAGTTCAACTGTAGTTATCATTTAATCTTTGAAAATAATCCTTTAAAAGTTCGTATTCTGTTTCCTCATGTAGCTCAGAAGTGTGATACCTCTAATCTTTGTTGAAAATCATTTTTAAGCATTTGATTTTAAGTGTTCGCATTTTTCGTAAGTGGCTCTTTGTCGCGTTGTGCCATTTAGGTGAAGCGAAAGGCTTTATAGGCCTTATAAAACACTAGTAAATAAGATTTTTATTTTTAAGGCTTAGACTCGATCGTCTGTTTAAAAATGGCATAATGCCCTAAATGAAGGCAGTGCCTTTTCGCAAGATAATTGAATATGTTTCTGAAAGGAGAGTTTTTGTTTTATCTAAAACATTATTTTGAGTTTCTATGGTGCTGCCTTCAAAGCATATTGGTCTCGTCGGTATTCTTTTCGGAGATTTGTTGAAAGAAAAAATTATGTTTTGGATTTTGTGAACGCTGATCTTAATTTTCCATTTTTTTTTAAGTATTTGTTGCAGATCACAAGACTATTTTCTATTTTCTTTAAGAGGACGTTTGTTAACTTGCTTGACGAAATCAGCGCCGTATCGTCTACTTAATAAGCAATGTCAACTTCCTTAGGATGTTTTGAAATCCGAAGTATAGATTGAACACAAAATTGGTGATAAAATTGATTCTGGCGGTAGTCTTGTCATAATGCTTTTGAACGACGAAATACTATGCCCAACCGAAACCGCAAATTCCCTGTTGTCTAGAAAGTCGGCGATAAATACATCTGCTACAACTAATTCAAAAAGTAGACCGTGATGACATATATAGGTAGTGTCGAATGCTTTCTCAACATCAAGTAATATTGATCTGTTGACTTTCTGTTGCACTTGTTCCTAATTCTTTTGTTTTTTATTCTACCAATTTGGTGATGGTGGTGCAATGTTTGCTTTTAAACCCAAATTGCTCATCGGATATTATCCCGTGAGTCGTGGCAACTTCATTTAGCCTGTTATGAATTAGTTTTTCATAGACTGTGGTGGATATACATATCTGTGGTCACAACCCATAACAGCCTAAGTCTGTTTTTCAATATTTTCAGTACAGGAGTTTAAAGTTTTGAATCTTCACTGAAAATCAGGAGAATTTGTTTTTTGGAAAACTTTGCTACAGATTCCAAGGAAACGAATTTCTTTACTTAGTTGTTAACAAAAAATAGTTGTTTACTCTCGCAGTCAAAAGATATTATCGAAAAAGACAGGCTCTTATGAATTGTTGAACGAAAGAAAGTCAAAAAGTTCAAGTTGAGTTAGGCTATTATTCCAGATTAAATAAAAAACTTTAAGTTTGGAGAAAGACCTTAACTCAATTTATGTTTATCAAAAAACGAAATTGTAATTCGGAATAAGAGCTTAACTCAAGTTAGGAAAATAAAATTGTTTCTTTATTTTTTTGGATTAATGACTTAAGTTGATTTAGGCAATGATGAAAAAATAATGTTTATGTTTGTTGTAATCCTAAATTGACTTAGGCAGTTATGCCAAAACAGTCATTTAGAAAAATAACTTAAGCTGTTAGGTTTTTTAGGATTAATTGCCTTCCTAGAAGAAATACAAACATGAAAAATTTAGAGCAAGTAAATTTAGATACGCTGAATACGATGGTGCTAATAACTCAATTGTGTCCTAACTCGAGTTAGGCTGTTACGGGTTGTGACCACAGATATAAGCATCGGGCCGACCAAATTTTTGCGTAATTCAAGTGTTTCATTAATTTTTGAACGCATTTATTTTATTCAGAAAGTGTTGTACGTTCTTGTTGTTCTTGTTGCAAAACATTTTAACTCAATCGAATGCCAATTTGCCATAAAGTCTACGAAATGAATAATAAATAGAAACATCTACTACCGTCTTGATAGAATAATTCGAAAATTTCTTGGTTTACAATTTTACAAAAAACTACGACAGGTAAAAATGGTTAAAAACATTTATTTTCTAAATTTACGATGCCAAGCCCTCAGAAATTTTCACAGTTATTCAAAAACAAATTTTGTCTGCTTTTGAACTTAAAAGTTTTAAATAAAATACAAACAATACGTTTCATAAACTGAATCAGAATCAAAATTGTTTCTAATTTCATTTCGAGTGTAGAAATCAAAATCGCAAAATGTTTTGTAATTTCCTTCCGGCAATATGAAACAGAAACAAAAACAATACAATTTTGATTCGGCTGTCAGAATTAGAATTAAAATGTTGTATATTTTTGATTTAGATTCCAAATGGAAACTATTTTCGAATTTGATTTCGTTCCTGATTTAATTGGAAGGGCTAAAATGCGAATATGAGCAGCCTTAATATCCGTTAACGTTTTATTATATTCTTTATACCTAACAAGGGAAATAAATCTAACACCCAATTAATGTTAGCGCATCCCTAACGAAACAATAACATTCGAAATGACCACAAACTATTCCACAATGTTTCACTAAAACAAACACATGCAGTAATTATCGTGTTTAGTATCTACATCTGAAATGCGTCGTTGTGGATTATTTCCTTCCTTAAGTTTATTATCAGCAGCCAACGTCATGTTAATGCACACACACACACTTCCATTCTCGGTAGTTTATCCTATTCTTGTACATAAAGATTAAGATGGAACTTTTTATGACCACAAACACAATTATCATGATTGGCAATGCTCATTTCATTAGAATTTTGAGTTACACCCTATACAAGTAGTGTGAGTTCCTGTGTTTCACAAATTTTATTCACAATATTAGAAGTACTGCAAGAGTATTCCAGAAATGAATATTGACAGACCAAATTGTATTCTGTCTTCCGTTATCTAAAGCAAAATGAACAATCGGTTGAGAATTGCGGTATGTGTATAAGTATATATATATAGTTATATATATTATGTTAGGACGAAAAAATCAAAAGGAAAAAAAATCACAATCACGAGATTATCGCTGTACCAAAGCGCAACGAAAATAAATTTTGGAACCAATGAATACACAGACCGCAATTCTCAATCCGCAATCAGTTGAATACACAGACCGCAATTCTCAATCCGCAATCAGTTGAGAATTGCGGTCTGTGTATTTATTGGTTCCAAAATTTATTTTCGTTGCGCTTTGGTACAGCGATTAATCTCGTGATTGTGTTTTTTTTCCTTTTGATTTTTTCGTCCTAACATAATAGGAGGCAATCAATGGAAACTTATTTGGAAACGTTTCTAAGAAATGTTCAATTGGGGACTCAATTTTCTGCTAATTTGTCATTCAGTTTGTATTAACGAGGCGACTGGCCCAAAATTGGCGGGACACCTTAAGTTAGACTGGGTCGACCACTTCCACAGATAGGGCGGTCTTCTACAAAGTTTACGCTCTTTCAGGTATCTGTTTATTACCACCACAAATATCCTTTACTTAATGTATAAATAGTAGAATTGTTGAAAAAACTCTAAAATTGTCCACAATTCCGCAACTGAATTCAGTTATAGAACCATTGTCATTTGCTCATTTAATGGCTGATTACTCACAGCCCATGAGCAACAGACGTGAGAGATGAGCCAACAATGTTACTTACCGCTCATGAGTCACAAGACATAGCCGGCGAGTAAGGAGCAACGTCTAATTTTTCATGAGCCGCAGGTGAAAGGTGCCGCTTACCCTGACTCATAAGAAGTGATGGTCATTACGCATGAGCGACAGACGAAACTAATGAATATCTTATGTGCAGTGAAAAGTGTAAAGTACAAGAAAAGCAAAAAAATGAATAAATAAGTAATAAAAGAATGGCAAAATATATACCAGTATAAATGCTTTAATATAATAATAAATATAATAAAGTTTTATGTAATAAAGGAATGGAGTCTGGAATAGGTAGTGGGTGGGCAGTAAAACGAATCACCAAAATAATGAACAAACCAGGGGCGCTGAAATTTTACTTAGACCATAAAATTGAGTTCTTCATTACGCTGAAATATTTACGCGCATATGAGCAAACACAGCGTGCCTGTCGGGAAGGTATACCACTCTGTTTTGCCGCCATTTTGGTAAACATTAGTCTTGACAATTCATAATTGGTAGGAGTGAAGTCCAGACGTGACAAATTTATTATGGAAAAATATTCGATAAATCAACGTGTTTTAATCGTTAAAACATTTCATCAAAATCAATCATCGATTACTGTGACGATGAGAAAGTTACGTGAAATTTTTGGGAGAAACAACGTGCCAACAAGACATAATATTTATCGTGTAGTGAATGATTTCGAAGAAAGATGATCTGTAGCTGATAGGGCCAAGCATGGACCACAACGTACTGCAAGATCGGCTACAAAACATTACTGCTGCTCAAGAAAGTGTTCAAAACCATCTATCAATCTCAATTCGACGCCGTGCTCAAGAGCTTGGTCTTCAAAGAACAACTTTGGCCACAATTTTGCGCAAGGATTTGCATTTGTTAACATTTAAGATTCAGTTGACACAAGAACTCCTTCCACAAGACCATTTACGCCGCCGTGCATATGCCAATAGGATGTTACAGCTCGCCCATGACAACCCCGATTTTCATGAAAAAATCATAATGAGTAACGGTAACTGTCAATGGGGAGCGATATCGTGATATGATTGAAAACTTGTTAACGCCACAACTGCATGCTTTGGGCTTGATTAACATGTGGCATCAACAACACGGTGCCACATCGCATACAGCCAGGAATACAATGGAATTACTGTGAGACCTCTTTCCATCACAAGTAATTTAAGAAATGGTGATGTTCATTGGCCTCCACGGTCGCCTGATTTGACTGCGCCGGACTTCTTTTTGTGGGGATATCTGAAAAGCAAAGCTTATGCAAACAAACCAGAAACGATTGAGCAACTCAAACAAAATATTCGTGATGAAATTATTGAAATTCTGCGTGAAATGTGTGAGAATGTAATGAAAAACAGAGGTGGACATTCATCTGATATTGTAGTCCATATATAATTGTCGACATTAAATAAAATATCTATCAATATAAGATCCATTCTCTTTCATTTAAACAGAAATTATAAACAAACAAGGTAGTATAACTTCCCGACGGACATCCTGCATATGAGTTTGTATGTAGTTTCATATAACTAAGATTTGTATGAAACTTTTATTTCACTACAGTGTTTGAACGTTGTCATTATGAAGGAAATACAATGTCATTCAAATGACCGTTTCTAGATTGGTTGCAACAGTGGATTCTTTTGAGATGGTTATCGAAAAAATGTGGCCCAAAATGCCCACCAAGCAGTCGGTTTTTCCGGTTGCAATGGTTTTTCCACAATCACTTCCATGTTCTCCGAGCCACATATGGGACAGTTTTTGTTGTTGACGAAACCGCCGAGTGAGAAATGAGCCTTAGCGCTGAAAAAATTATTGCTCGATTGAAAGTCCGCGTTTGAATCACCACTTTTGTAGTAAGTTGTAACAATTTTTGGGTTAAACTATCCATATTCGTAAATGGCAAATTTTACACTAAATAAATAACACTTCAGATGACAGGTACTTAGGAGCTGCTATCCTTACCATACCGGCGGTTTTGAGACCACTAAGTAGATAACACTATATACTCGTATAACAAAACGATTATTTGTTCTTATTCTACTCAACTTCTACTTTAATTCTAATTATTAGATTCTAGATCAATTTTTTTCATCGTTGGTGAGAACTCTTAATGTGAAATAAATTCGATAACTTGTTAAAACAACAATTTCATAATTTTGACGGCTCCTGTGGCAAAAACTTAAATATATAATACATGAAACAGTTTATTTGATATCGCCAGATATTTCCACATCCATAAACAAAACTATTAGTTCTTTCCTAACGTTTAACGATATGTTGCAGATATTCAGATTCGTATTTAGAAGTGAATGTTAAGGGGAAATTGAAATAACCAATATTAATTATACCAAGGGATTGTACTTTTTTCGCTTTCCTCATAATAATAATAATGAGATTTATAAATTTATGATGGATATGAAATAGACCACATCCAAGTAACGTGTAGTAGCAACTTCGGTTCAATTTAGCCATCGAAAAATAGTTGAATAAATCTGTACATGATTTATTCAACAATCACTGGTATACAGTGATGCCACTTCTTCTCACTTTCCAATAAGACTGTGATTGCCAAAAATTTCCGCTATAATACATCATAGCAGAAATAAAATACTTCCTTGTGTTACACAAGCTTCAGTTGTGATACAATTTCATAAAGCTAATCTTCCCCCGCCAACTAAGTAATCGTATACAGAAATGATGATGACGAGAACGACATTAAAGCAAGTGGGCCCACTTGAAATCGTTAAAATGGAGGCAATAAAGCTGTAGATATTACCAAAGTACGTCTGCAGTCATACAAACTCATTGTTTACAACCAAAGTAGCAATATTTTAAGCATCCTTCACAACTTTCAACCCAGTTGTCTGACGTTGTTACAGATGGCTGTTATTGCCACCGCTGATAAAGAGCCACAACCAAATTGGGGAGAGTTGGTTTCGCAGGCTGAATAACTCCTAAATTACTCACATTTCGATTTGTTTGTGAGCTTGTCCGCCTCGTACGCCAATGAATGACAGGCTTAAGTTAGAAAATATTATCTCTTAAATAGTACTTTAATACTATACGAGATACTCTTCGCTTTTGTCACATCAAGGACTAAACGCCGCAAGGGAATATGAAGTGGTTGGTTGGTACACTTGTTATCCTTAAAATTTTTGGTTTTGAGTAAGTCAACTAGCCCACTTCTATGAGGACTACCACGACGGTGAGTGTATACTCGTACATAATTTAGTGTTTAGTTTATAATTACGGCAAACGTCTTTAGTTATTTAAATAGCTTCTTTGTGTGCTAATAATAACGACGATAACCAGCAATTTCATTGTCAACTTGATGACATTGTTAATAATTGACAAGATTCAGGGGTTTCAATCTTTGTGCAACAGTAATTGACACATAAAATGCTCAAGCTCATGGGAAATTACATTTTATGGATAAAATAATTAAACTATTCGTAACAGTAAGTTTATGTAAATGTATGTAAGGCTAATTTATTTTAAAAAATGAGTTAAATTCAAGGTGACTTGAATTATCGGGTTGTTCGGAAAGTTCGTTCGGTTAATTCCTTAGTTCGCCATACGTCACTTTTCTTGATGTAAAGTTCCTTCAAGCACTATCATAACTTCCTTTCACCTCTTCTCTAAGTTCTTTACTATTGTTTACTTATGTCCTCGTTCTAGTCGTGAGTGGTTATAGCGTTAAAAAAAATGTTTTAAAAAAAATTTACGAAAAAGAGCATTTAGGCACATTATACTGTAGTATTTCCGAAAAGGAGAAACGGCTGCTAAAGCCAGCCGAAAAATACAGCCTGTTTATGAAGAAAACGGACCAAATTAAAGAACTTTCCAGAAATGTTTTAAAAGGTTTATTACGGGCGACTTCTCCGTAACGGACGCTACCAGATTAGAATAGCCGAAATAAATTTTTTTCCGAGGAGATGAGAGTTTAATTATTGCTAATCCCAGTGCTACAGTTATGGAAATAGCTGAAGTAATCAAAAAAATCAGCCTCAACCTTTCACGGGGTCATAGAAAAGCTCTGATTTGTGAGCAACCTTGATGTTTGGGTTCCTCACTCTCTCACGGAGGTCAACCGCCTGAATCGCGTTGACGTCTGCGATAACCTAAGGATAAGAAATAACTAGACACCATTTTTGACATTTTAAACACCTCATAACAGGGGATGAAAAATGGATAGCCTACAACAATGCAACGTGGAAAAGATCATGGGGGAAGCCAAATGAATCCCCTCAATCCACCTGTAAAGCGGGTCTTCACCCCGGAAAGCTAATGTCGGTTTGGTAGGATGTCAAAGGAGTAGTCTTTTTTAAGTTTCTTCTAACTAATCAAGCGATTAATGCGGAGTAATATATCGCACTATTAGACAAATTTGGAGGCGGCATTGGAAGAAAAACAGTCGAGGCTCATCAAGTCGAGGCTCAAGTCGAGGAGACGTCATCCTCCATCATGACAACGCCCACAAACTGCCTTGCCAATCCGTCAGAAACTGTCAGAGCTTGGAAGGGAAGTTTTATTTGACCCACCATACTTCCCAGACCTCGCCCCGTCCGACTATCACCCATCTTGCAGTCTGAGCAACAACTTGAAGGATTTGAATTTCCATTATATGGAACTTTTGTTGCACAAAACAAGACTTTAGATAAAGTGACAGGCTTTCATGAGGTCTATTCGACTTTCTCTCTCTTTATCGAAGACAATAATCTTCTATCATCATATTGCTTAATTTTTTGTTTTAAAGATCAGGAAATTTGCAATAAAATAGATAATTTTTGTCCTAAAAGTTCATCAAAAATATGATGAATATACTTCCAAAAATCTCTTTCGTCTTTTTTAATAAATACTAAAAATTGTTCACTAATGCCCTGTTGCTCGCTCAAAAATCTATCAATATTCATTTAGGAAAATTTTACATTAGAGGTTAATTGAGGACGTCAAAGTTTAATTTTTATCATTCATATGTCGATTTTTAAAAACAAACAATATAATAGCATCATCACCAAAAATTGTTTAAAAGTTGAAGGCCGGAATTCAAAGAAGTCCACGACAAAACGCAGTGCAATTGGCGAAAAATGTAAATGTGTCCGCTCATAGCATGGGACGCATATAAAAAAATGAACTACGACTGATGCCGCAAAACATAAACAGTGCAGGATGTAACACCTGCACAAAAGGCAGGCCTAGTAAGAGTAAAATTATTAAAACACGCTTGAGCAGTATGTTAGCAAACATAGAGATTGTGTGTGGTTAGAATACAAATCAAGTAATGTTTAGACAAATGAATTCCTCTACGAAAGCAAGTGCTTGCGTCAGCAATAGTTTGGACGGCGGTAACTGTCACAACTCTCGTTTTCATTGAACAGTGCGTGAAGGGAAATCAACAAATCTAATGATGATTTGCCACCGAGGGCAAGCAATTCGTTAGAAACCAGTCGGTTCAATAAGACTCACCACGATCACATAAAGCCCGTGAACCCCTCTGTTTTTTTAATAGCTTTCTTTGTTGACAACAATGGCCCGAGCTCAAATCCCATGTACTTTTATGTATGCTCCGTTTTGGAAGTCAAATTATCAACTACAAAATATGAGACGGATAACACCTTAAAGATTGCGCTTCGCTTAGAATGGAAGAAAATACAATCAAGCCACATTGGTGCAACGTGTGAACCCTTTCCGAACAGATTTAAAGCTGTTATCCGCGCTACACCGAACAATAATATGTTTCTTATAATTTGGAATATATTTACAATTTAGAAAAATTTTTAACACAAAACATTTAAATGGACAAAATTACAGTATTTTAGCTAACTCCCGGAGGGCCGGCCTCTGTAAGTATTTGCGATTCATACTTTAAAACAAAAATGATGTAAACTCATAGCCAAATTATTTTTCTCTGGAGTGAAATTCGTTCGCCTCTTACATTCACTCAAGGGCGTAGTTTAGTCCACTCTCTCACTCTCTTTCCCCAGTGTTTTTCTAACTTCATATACGAGTCGGTTCCAAAACTAGCCGACCTGACATAGAGATGGTGTCAGTAGTTTCAAAAAATTATTTTGGTGAAAAGTGACAACATATGTCGTAAGTTTGAAGGCTCCACGTTGTTTAATATTTTTTGTGTGAGACATCAAATGTAAACGGTCTTAGCGAATTTGTAAACATGGAAGAAATTGCCCACCGTTATGTAATTCAATACCTCCATTTGAAAGGTCTCAATCTAACCAATATTAAAACCGAGTTAGATTCTACTCTGGAATAGTCTACTCCTTCGTTTACGACTTTAAACCAGGCCGTACGAGCTGCCAAGACGAACATCGTAGTGGTCGACCAAATGAGGCGTCCACGCTGGACTGGATTAAAAAAATCCACAAAATGGCATTGAATGATCGTCAGCTGAAGGTGCGTGAGTTAACTGAAATGATAGGCGTTTCAAAAAGTGATATACATCGTGTACTGACTAAAGATTTGAAGATGAGAAAGCTTGCTTTCAGTAGAGCAAAAACAGGGTCGTGAAAATGATTCAGTTTCAGCGATGTTTCGCCGCAATAAAGTCGAATTTTTGCATCGATTTATAGCCATGGATAAGACATGGGCCCAGCAATTCGTAGCTGAGACCAAGGAATAGTGAAAGTAGTGGACAGGAATGGGAGAATCATGTCCAAAGGAGGCGAAGGCGGTTCCATCTGCAGGCAAAGTCATGGCGTCTTTTTTTTTGGATTGCGTATGGGATAATTTTTATTGATTACCGTCAGAAAGGAAAACCATCAACGACGAATATTATGCTAATTTATTGCAGCGTTTAGGTAATGAAATGAAGATGGAATATGAAATAGAATATGGGGATAAGACCGCATTTGCTGAAAAAGAAAGTGTTGTTTCACCATGACAATGCTCCAGTTCCCACATCCACTATTGCGGTGATCAAAATTAATGAACTAGAGTTTGAATTGATTCATCACGCACCTTATTCGCCAGATTTAGCTCCCTCGGACTATTTTCTATTTTCAAACTTGAAAAAATGATTAGATGGTAAAAGATATACCAACAATGAAGAGGTAGAGTCTGCGGTTGATGGCTATTTTAAAGAGTTTGACAGTTTTGCTATAAATAGGATATAGAAGGTATTTAGTATCACAGGAAAAATTGTATCGAGCTAAAAGGAGATTATGTGGAAAAATTAAGAAAATGTTTCTCATCTTTTTTGTGTCTTCTTTGTTAGGTCGGATAGTTTTGGGACAGCCCTCGTATAATGGTATTCATTCATTATTGGTCAAGTTGCAGAAATAGTAATCCAAATATGTAAAATTATGGAGCTATTGGGCAAAGAGAGTGACGAAGAGTGCAGACACGTCTTACTCTCTTGGCTATCTAATCATTCCAACTTTGTTTCCAGAGAAAAATAATTTATGTACACGTTGCCATCATCTTTGTTTTAACAGACGTGTACAGGGTTGCCCATATTCGACGGACCCATCTGGCAACGCCATAACTTTTGACAGAGATGTCAGATCGCTTAATGACATACCGCGTTTGAAGCGTCAGTCCAAGCAGATTTTTACCATGGAACAATACACGCCACGCGAGCGCTCTGAAATAGTTGAAATTTACATTCAACAGAAAATTCAATTGTTCAAATTCAATTGTGAAAACTCAACGTGCTTTTAAAATATTAAAAAATGTGAGAAGTGCGCCTTCTAAGAACACCATTAAGCGTTTATACGAAAAATTTTCGACTGATGAGGCTCTTTCTAATCCGGAGAGGCCAAATAAAAGTCGACCAAGGCGATCGGCCGAGAATATCGCTGCCGTACGAGCCAGTGATGAGAGGTCCCCAAGAACATCCCAAAAACGCCGTTCTCAGCAGTTGGGCATGGCTCGGTCCACTTTACAACGGATTATTCGCGTTGATTTGCATTTGTTCCCGTACAAAATTCAATTGACGCAAAGATTGTTGCCTGCGGACAAGCCTCGTCGATTGGAATGGGCCCAACGAGTCATCGAAATGGCCGATGATGACGAGCAATTTTGAAACAAAATTATCATGTCCGATGAAGCCCATTTCACATTGAATGGGACCGTAAATAAGCAAAATTGCCGTATTTACGCCACTGAAAATCCTCAGGAGATTCAAGAATTGCCTCTTCATGACGAAAAAGTCACAGTTTGGTGCGGCGTTAGTGCGAAAACGGTCATTGGGCCGTTTTTCTTCCAAAACGAAAATGGCCATGCTGTTACCATCAACCAGGAGCGTTATCGCGACATGATGACCAATTTTGTGATGCCAATTATTCGTCGAAAGCGTATGAGGCAGTTCTGGTTTCAACAAGACGGCGCTCCACCGCACACAAGTCGCATAACAATCGATTTTCTGAAGACTTTGTTTCCGGGCCGTTTGATGTCGAAAAGTGGTGATTTGGACTGGCCACCGCGTTCGCCCGATTTGACGCCAGCTGACTTCTTCTTGTGGGGACATTTGAAGTCAAAGGTTTACGTTAACAAGCCAAGGACCGTAGAAGAGCTCAAGGACAACATTCGTGAAGAAATAGCCGCTATTCCGGCCGAAATGTTGGCGAAAACGATGGAAAATGCTGCAAAAAGGGCACCGCCATCAACGCCAGAGGCGGCCATTTGAGAGATATCATATTCAAAAATTGATGTAAACAAATCTACTTGGAACAAATTAAATGAATAAGATTGCCAACCGCCAAATTTTTATTTTTTTCTTTGATTTTTTTTTAAAAAACATGGGTGCGTCGAATATGGGCAACCCTGTAATTGCCTCTATTTTTGTTTATTTGGACCACAGTGCGTTAGCACAGTGAGTTGAACCTTCGCTTAGTTGTGTGGTTATGTTACCCGTTTCAAACCGTTTACCCAATTTCACAACCACAATTCTTTAACTACGCCTAAAAGCAGATGAAAGTGTAAAGCGATCACTCTTTGTTTGAAATAACTTTAGTTGCGATCGTGAATCATGCGAAAACATACAAAAAACCTCTTTATTTATTTTAAGCAGAACACACATATCTGCTGCCGTGTTGAATTGTTGTTTCTGTTGTTGTTGTCGTTGTTGTTGGTATTGGAAAAATCTTTTAATCGGCACAAACACAACACAAAAGCACCACTCAATAAACAAAATTTCTGTAGATCAATAAATTTGTATACAGTCGATCGCTGGCGATTGCGGTAAAAAGACAATAATATTTTGTCAATAATAATACAATCGAAAAGAAATTGCTGTTCATAAGGAAACAAAGAAAAAAACACAATAAATCCGATAAGAAGTCATACAAAATGCATTAAATACGATAAGATGACCCGGGACTGAAGCAAGCAAGTGCTGCTTGTAGTATTATCGTGCCATAATCATACAGTGTGCGTTGATGTTATTCCGCACTATCAATTATTTCGGATAAATAATACAAAAATTTGTTTATAAACGAAAAAAAAAAGAAGTATATTAGAAAATAGGAATTTAAATGATGTGCCATGGATGAGTTCAAGAACCATATAGAATATGAAAAGTGTACTAAGAAAATTCCTTCAATCATAGTCGAAAATGTGAAAACGAATACAGAACCGGAAGCTTGCAGTAACCTTTTAAATGATCACAAAGAACTTGTTGATAGTTTACGATACAACAAAAGAATATGGAAAGTGCCATGGTTCCTAGTGATAATGTGTTTTATACAGGTAACTTTCATGAAATGTCTAATCAAGTACTCTTATCTTGAGAATGCAACGAATATACGTGCGAATTGAAAAGTTTGTTATACATTTCGATTTTTAAGATTGTGAACCAGAAATGCTACGCTAAAAATATATTTTGTGTGGGCTAACAGGGGAAAAAGTGGTTGCACCATGTTTCCATGAGTTCGATCAATTATGTCTACCAGGGTATCAATTATTTCTTCAAAAGCAGTGATTGTCCAGGGTACCGGTAACCTCAATTTTGAATTTAAAATTGAAGAGTTGTTTACCGCAAACATTTTTTTTGTAATAACAGAAAATTTGCCATTCTCAATATTTTTTTCAAGAAAGTAAGAAAAACGTAAGCCAAGCAATACAAAGCGCATAAAAGATTTAGCTTATTCGAATAATTAATAAATGGTCAATAAAACAAAACAAAAAAATTATGTATATAACAGTGTCGGTGTATTTCTTCAAAAATTGACTTCATTGATTTTCCGTAATAGAAGTTTCCAATATTAATTTTGCAGATATATATTTGAATTAGATATATTGAGACAGATATTGTGCCAATTTTTCATTATAGATGTCATTAGTGTGTGAATCAAAAGATTTTTATAGTTTGTGATTTTGTTGAGGAAAAGGTTGCATTAAATATTGCTCGCAAATTGGAATTTTTGCTGCGGTAGAATTTAGAATATTGCAAACAGTATTCAATGAACAGCTTCTCTTAGAAAGCGATGTTTACAAGTGACATAAACAGTGCAACGATGGGCAGAAGCGAACCGGGGGCGAAGAACGATCGGCAATCTAAATAATTAGATACCTTCCTGGTAATAGCGCATCAAATCCCGATTAGTACCAACAACACTTAATTCAGGGTATCCGTCGGGAAGCTATACTAATTTGTTTCACCGCCGTTTTGGTAAACATTACTCTTGACAGTTCATATTTGGCAGTCGTGAAGTAGAGACGTAGCAAATTTATTATGGAAAAATATGTGATAAACCAACGTGTTTTAATCTTTAAACCATTTTATCAAAATCAATCACCGATTACTGTGACGATGAGAAAGTTACGTGAAATTTTTGGGAGAAACAACGTGCCAACAAGACGCACTATCTATCGTGTAGTGAATGATTTCGAAGAAAGAGGATCTGTAACTGATAGGGCCAAGCATGGACCACAACATACTGCAAGATCGGCTGCAAAACATTACTGCTGCTCAAGAAAATGTTCAAAACAATCCATCAACCTCAATTCCACGCCGTGCTTAAAAGCTTGGTCTTCAAAGAATAACTTTGGCCACAATTTTGCACAAGGATTTGCATTTGTTTCCATTTAAGATTCAGTTGACACAAGAGCTTCTTCCATAAGACCATTTACGCTGTCGTACATATGCCAATTGGATGTTACAGCTCGTCCATGACGACCCCCATTTTATGAAAAAATCATAATGAGTGACGAGGCACGTTTTCATTTGAATGGATATGTGAATAAACATAGTAGTCGGTTCTGGGCAATGGAAACCCCTCAAATTATTCATCAGTCACCTTTCCATCCATTAAAAGTGACAGTCAGGTGTGCAATTTGGTCAAGAAGAATCATTGGGCTTTACTTCTTTGAAACTGAAAACGGCGTAACGGTAACTGTCAATGGGGAGCAATATCGGGATACGATTAAAAACTTTTTGACGCCACAACTGCATGCTTTGGGCTTGCATACAGCATTACAAGGGAATTACTGCAAGACCTCTTTCCACAACAAGTTATTTCAAGAAATGGTGGTGTTGATTAGCCTCCACGGTCGCCTGATTTGACTGCTTTGGGCATCTTTTTGTGGGGATATCTGAAAAGTAAGGTTTATGCAAACAAACCAGAAACGATTGAGCAACTCAGACAAAATATTCGTGATGAAATTAATGAAATACAGCTTGAAAAGTGTGAGATGCTAACAGAGGCGGACATTTATCTGGTATTGTATTTCATACATAATAGCCGACATTAAATAAAACTTTTATCAATCAATAAGATCCATTCTCTTGCATTTAATCAAAAATTATAAACAAACAAAGTAGTGTACTTCCGCGACGGACACCCTGTATTTTTTCACAGCTTTCAGCACCTCATGAAACTTATAATTACCGGAGATTAGACATGGATCTGTGCTTTTAACCCGGAAACAATGAATCAAACAATTGAATACCGTGTCAAAGGTGAAGCAAGACCAAAACATCGCGGCACAACAGATTATCACTTTTCTTCAGTTATGGTAATGTTACTAGTTTTTCCTGCCGGGCAAAACTGTCAAGCAGGATTATTATATAAGGGTCTTACGACTTAATTATTTTGCGTAAAGTATTAGCAGAAAGTGTCTGCATTTATGGACGGATAACCACGATACAAAATGTAACCAAGAACACTCCGCATCCACTTTGTTCACCTAATTTAGCAACCTAACTTTTGGTTAAATTAAATTCAAAAGGCTGCTCGGGAGTGGACACGGGTTTGAGTCAATTGAAGAGATTGTTTGTGGTTAGAATGCAAATCAAAAGACATTTAGACCATTTTGGAAATTCAATATGAATTACAGTAAACTCTGAAGGCTGTACAGGAAGGTAAATGCTTTGAGGATTGGAAAAAACGTTGGTGCGTTCTGTCTGTGGGTGAATATTTTGAAGGACAAACTAAATAAACCGCTCCGAAGACGTCGTTTTGAGAAAAAAATTTTTTTAAGGAAATTTTTTGAACAAAAAAAAAAAAAAAAAAAAAAAATAGAAACTCAGACTTACCTACCGTTTTGACACATATTTATTATTTTATTCTTGCATATTCGTTTCCTCGACTCGAAATTCGGAAATATCGACTTTGTCTCTGTAATTTCAGATTTTCTAATTTCCTCTCCAATTTCCACACAAATCGGCATTAACTATAGTACAATTGTGCCTCCAGCTCTGATCTCAATATCGGAAAATTTCAATTGTTCTACATATTGCATATTTTATAAAGGAAACATCATATTTATTTATTCATGAAAGAAAGTACGTCTTAGCCACTAAATGAATAAATAATGCGCTGTAACAACAAAAATTTAAACCAGCCATTGCTAAACTGTTTTGATGCTTTATTGTATTCCGATTACAATAATGTTAATGATTTTAAATTCTGTAGAAATATCTTTTTGAAATCAATTTTAAGTAAATTTTTCAATTACTGGAGATTCGTATTCTAAAATGACTCAATAATGAACTATCAAGTTAAGATGCAAAATAGAATGTTAACAAACAAGGTTAACATTGTTTCTTTTTAAATATTTTTGCAGATTTAAAGCCATTTTAAGAGAAATACCGAAAGTTTTCTGCAGCAAAATACGACATAAATTAATTAAATAATTAAAAGGAATTCATGGATATTTTAATACCACAAAAATGCTCAGTTTTGTGCCTTAAGCGCCTAAATTCATGAAAAAGCCATTGGATCGCCGTCGAAATGAAACGAAAACAACAAATGGTTCTAATTTACTTTGGTTTCTGGTATCCGAATCAAAATTATACACAATTAGGATTCTGATTCCCTAATCCAATTGGCATTAAATTTTGTTTCTGTTTTAAATGAAACTACAAACAATTTTATTTTGATTTATATAATTTAAATTCATATAATTTTAATTCTAATTCAGTTTGTAAAACGACTTGTTTGAACTTCATCTATTAATTTCAATTTTGATTCAGTTTGTAAAATGGCTGGCTGGATGTTGAACACGGTAGTGGTCGCAAATCTTTACCAAACTTATTAGAACTGTGCATAGCCAAATATTTTGCAAGATCGCAGTAGGGGATTGTAAATATATAATATCGACCCATCCCTTCTGGTATCTCCCATACAAATTAAACGACAACAAACGATCAGTTTGTCAAAATAAAGACTCACAATGAAAATTAATAGTATTGCCACACCTCTTCTCGCATTTCCTTTACAAATTGACTGATTATCTGAAATTCAATCAGTCCTTTGCAGTCTCTAATCAGTAAGTTGTTGTAGTCTAGATTTTTGTCTATTCCAAGTTTCTATAGAAATGATTTGATCTATATATTCTTACCTCCATATCTTTCAATTCGTTGTACCAAATTCTGCCTAATTTGGCACATATCATGCATTTGGTTAACTGGGTTCACAGCCGTTCATAACTCATAATCTTGCCAAGTGCATTGTTTATACTACTGGACAAAATGTGGAAAAATCGATGCAATAACCACTACCTCTTTGGTACTTTCCACACAAATTACTTTAACTTATATATTTCTAAATTCGTGTCTTTCATTTAGTACAGGGCTATCCATTTCTCGTCTTCAAGTAAAGTTAAATAAAACACACATAAAGCTATGATTTCGATGAAACTTTCATTTCCTTATAATGCCCGGACCTTCGTTTAAGTCGGGAAGTTTTTTTTTGAGGTAGTTTTCGAAAAATACAGCCTAATGACGCCTCCAGAAAATTATGTGCACCAAACAGTCACTCTTTTGGAGGCAAAGGCTTTTAAACAATCCCTTCTGGTTGAAGAACCTAGAGAATAACCAATTTTGCTTGTTGACGTCACTGCCAAGTTAGAAAGGAGCTTCATCACTTAAGAAAATTTTGCTCGATTGAAAGCCCACGCTTGAATCACCAATTTTGTAGTAAGTTTTAACTATTTTTAAGCGTTCGTTGGTTGTTAAATGATCCATATTCGTAAATGGCAAACTTTGCATTAAATAAATAACACTTTGGATGACAGGTATTTCACAGCTGACAACCTTGCCAGACCGGCGGGATTTTAAACCACTAAGTACTTACCATTGATAAAGTGATCCGCCTACGTTTTCCAAACGGAGTACTTCACATAGTTGTTATTTCGCTCATTTTTTGTGCTTTAATTCAATATATTTTTCATAAAAACCTATAAAATAATCACATCCCTTTTAGCACCATTCAAACTTTTGCAGCAACGCAAAAGGACGTTGGAGTAAGTCGTATACAAGTTACTTCACCTGATTTAAGTTTCTATACTGGTTACTTTAAATTGAATAAAGAATCGAAATCGCATACATTTGAAATAACAAAACCGACACAAATTGAATTACTGGCGCTTATTTTTACGAATGGCATCATCTTTCGTTCATTAAGAAGACGAATGTACAACACTCGCGGGCAAGTCATAAAGCGTTATGCTCCGCAAGAACGTAGAATAGTTTTGTCTACAACGTTCAGATTTAATTTATGATGTGCAATAATCCCCAACAAAATAAGTCTTAATGAATTATCACCAAAATGCATAAAGTTATGCCAAAATTTAGAGTCAAATACATCACGCTGTTTGGAACCTCCGTAATGCAGTAACTCGCATATGACATATGTATTGAAGTAAATCTTATTGAAATAAAATTTGTTTCTGCGGAGTAAATCGTAAAGTTAAATATAAACATTTAAGTTTCTAACAAAATATCACACGCTTTTGCTAATTTTCGTGGGTTACGAAATTATGAAAATATGAAAATTTTTAATGAAAAAATCGCGCAATGCCATCCAATGTCGATTAGCAAAAATTCGTAAATTGTATTAAACATCCATCTTAAAGAACAACAACAAAATTGCGTAATATTGTTGTTACAAATTACACTTGCGTTGCTGTGTCTGACGACGAAAATTTCACAAATTATAATCCATCCATGTTAAAAGAGTTCTTTGATAGAAATAGAAATCAAAACTATTGATAAAAAAAGCCTACGGCTTTTTGGAGATCGGTAAAAGTTTCACACATTACCATAAACAGCATGTTTATAGAATTGTTTACTAAAAAGAAATATGCAAATTTTTTTAACAAAAGACCGATTTCTTGTTAATAATTTTTTTATCAGCCGCTGAATCGAATAGCATTCTACGGGCAATAATTAAAAAAGAAACAAATTATTTAATTAAAAAATATGAACTGTATGCTAGTTTTTTTTTTACCGTGTACAAGTAATTACTTTTCATTATTAATGTGGAAATTTGCTGTTCCTCCTCTTTCAAGTCTCGACTTTTATTTTATTTACAAACATAAAACAATGAACTGGACTTCTCAACGTTTACTTATGACAAAATTTCTGAATAATAATACATTAATGATTCACAATTTGTTTGAATGGTTCAAATGCAGCGTTATTAACATCATAAGGTTTAGGATAAAATAATTCAATAAATATTAGCTTAACTCAAAAAAAAAAAAAAATTGACACATAAAAACTCCCAAAATATTTAAATGAATAATAATGGAGGTATACAATTTTTGGAAGTTATATTCGCGGAAGAAAATGAAATAACTTTGGCATATACTTCGTTTACTTGGAACTTATATCATTTTTTGGTTGAAGCATATTTGGGGTCGTTGGAACATTGTTCTTTACTTTTTTAATACTTCTGAAGGCAGATTTGTCATTTATTGTTTAACGTCTCCTTTAGAACTGTCTTATCATACTCAGCCTTCAAATATTCCCAAAGAAAGAAGTAGGAGTGGTTCAGTTAACTAACAGTGTTGAACGTAGTTAATACTTTGCTTGTGTAACAGCCCCTTCAAACAACCATGTAACTATAAATACCATATTTTGTATGCCCATATGGCAACCTAGCGATGAGGTCTCCTGGTTGATATCAGCAAGGCATTTGTTCCCTTTTTTCGCCAGCCACCAACCGGACCACTTTGCCAGCCTCTCTCAAAATACGAATAAAACCTGAAATAATGTAAGTTAACCGTTATCTTTTCCTCTTCTCCAATACGAAACCCCCTCGTAAGTACACACCTCCCACTAAGAACCTAAGTTCTTCCACAAAACCTCCAATCTCTCTCGCGGAACCTAAGTTCCAAATTACATCTTCAGACCAAATCTGTCGGATTTATCCCCCAAAATTTGCATTTTACAAACAGAATGATTATTTTGCGCCAACCTGTACACAAACTTGTCGACAACATATTTGATTTTTAAACCCTCGTCCATGGAATTGAGGACAAATATATATTTAATATAAAAGTGTAATCTATTGAACAGTTGGTAGACAGTTGGTAGACAGGATAAATTGAATGAATATTGTATTATAACACTTGACAAGATTTGAAAAAATTCAACCGACTAAGCATAGTTCTTGCTGTGCTTACCGTATCTAATTCATCCATTCAGAGATCCGTCTCTTGTAAGGGGTGTCCCAACAAGAACGCAATATTTAAATTTGGCGCCATTCGAAGTGTCATTGAAGGTACGAGGTTAATAAAAATGGAGCGCTACACGAATGAACAACGCATTCTCATTGTGAAATTGTTTTACCAAAATGGTGAAAGTTTTGCGGCTGCAGTTCAGAAATTGCGATCAATTTGGGGTCACAATAATGCTCCAAAAGAGTCATAAAGAGATTAATGGATAAATTTGCCAAATCGGGTCTGTTAGTAATGTAAAGACAACAACGCGCCTTCGACCAGGTCGATCGACCGTAAATGTCGCAGCTGTACGTGATGATGTCGCTCAAACTCCATCCACCTCAATTCGACACCGAGCTCAGCAAATTGGTGTCTCCAAATCCACTGTGCAGCGAATTTTGACGAAAGATTTGCATCTTCATGCGTACAAAGTTCAATTGACTCAGGAACTGAAGCCAGCTGACCATGGACAGCGAAGGGAGTTCGTTGATTGGGTATTGGAGAGACAACATGAAAATGCTGATGTTGCCCATAAAATCATCTTCAATGAATATTTTCTGAATTTACGGTACCTCTCAGAATTGTTTACAGCAACTCAAAAATTGTTCACAGAAACTTAAAAATTATTTCTGTGTTTTTGAATTGAGAAATTTCAAATGAAATAAACTACTACTACACGACTATATTGAATGCGTTGTTGTGCATCATTTGGTTTTAACTGGTGAATCAATTGCATCTTATATGGGAAAAGGTGTAAGATATGTAAAATTCTTTACAAAGACCGCCTAGACATCTCTAACTGCTGAGAACGTCGCCTGGTGGAATTTTTGGAGTTTTCCTCAATACTTGCTTGCACTTGAGTAATGGCCACTTTATTTTGAACTGCACGAGGTCTTCCAGCAAGCGGAAGGTCACAGACAGCCCCTTTGTTGCCCAAAACGCTGAACCAATCGGTAAATTGTTGGAGCGCTAGGAGCATTTCGAACATAAAAGAAATTTCGACATAATCTGAATAATCGAATGCTGACTTTCAAAGCAAAATTGAACAATTCTGGTTCTTTGTTCTACGCTGAGCCTTTCCATCATAAATTTCCTAATTATTATTTAGTTGATTGTGTAAAGAGACGAAAAAAAAGACTTAAACAAAAAATGTATTTACTGATCAAATCTTAACGTTGCTTATGCGCCACACTGTACAAACGAAAAGTTTCGTAAACTGTAAATAATCAAAACAGTTTCCAATTTTATTTCTAGTGTAAGAACCAAATTCAAAATTGTTTGTAATTTCGTTTTGGATATATGAAACGGAAACAAAACTCAATACAATTTTGATTCAATTATCGGTATCAGAATAAAAACGTTCTATGCTTGTGATTTATATTTCGGATACTGAAACAAGACTAAACTATTTTCGAATTTAACTTTGTTTTTTAGGTGGCAGTTCCTCTTAAGAATTTTATTCATAATAAATATTGAATGTTTGTAGATCATATTTGTTACGAAAATTTGATTTTCAAATCTCCAATAAATAAAGTGAATGTGTACATACGTCATTATGAATATGGCTTGAAATGTTTATTTCAGATTAATATTTATGTGTACAAAATGCAAAGCAATTTTTTCAAGCTTTAGCAAATAGACATTAGGCGGAACTGTGGATAAGTTAGTTCGCCTAACACAACTTCTACTCTGTCTCTATATATAAAAAAAAAAAAAAATAGGTGTTAAGAAATTGGTTTCATTTCTGTACATGCTTAATTCACTATCGATGTTGCAAGCATCTTTTCGATGTAATGAATTGATTTTGCGCAACTGGGAAGTGCACTTGCTGAAAGAAAATTTGAATTGCTTGCTGTCAAGTGCTAGGCTATGCTGGCATAACTCTTCGCATATAAGCATAAAATTGCTGATAATGTACTCGTACATATTAGGTTGATCCAACTGTGTGTGTGTGTGCGTAAGGGAAAAATGATGTCAAATGCTGTATTTGTAAAAATTAGTGACAATCTGGATAAAAAATCAGGCAAAAAGCATTCAAGCCAAATACAAACCAGAATACGTTCCATGAAGCTTGAAATTTAGTGGCATTTAAAACCAGTTTTTAATGTGGTCCTTGCTATACTCGTACGTCGATTTCAATTCTTTTGTTTGTGATATAATATTTTGCCGATGACTTATTTTTAGATTTGTTTTATACGATCAAGTTAATTATATTGGAATTTGGAAATGATCTAAACAAGAACAAATATATATTTTATATAATATAAAAGTGTAATCTGTTGAAGTAGTCTGGCCATCTTCTGGCTGGTATAATCAACGAAATGAAACTTTCTCAAGTTTGAATAGCTATACAGACAGCTAGGCAATATGAGAATATCATTCTGAAGATCAAAATATAGTAGTATTGAGTAGATTTGATTTTAAGTGTGTTTTCAAACCAAATTTAGTACGTGCTTTTTTTGAGACTTTACCTGAAACGAAATTAGAAATTAGATTTTTTTTGTTTACCTGAAACAAAATTAGAAGCCTATATTGATTCTGCTTCTCTATCGAAATTTAACGGTTTTCTATTTAATCTGCTGTTTGAAACAGCAGATTAAATTAAGTGAATTTTGCCACGATTTTCCATTCAAATTGTATATGGAAAATGTTCTGTGCGAAAATGTGCAAAAGAATTGCAAAATGACTTGCAAAGTTTGTAATGTCGTCATTTAATAATTCACAACAATAATAATAATATGTAATATCAGTTTTTTGATCAATGGCGGTTCAAAGATGCGACCTTTTTGGAAGCCTAGGTTAAGTGACAAAGTTCCGATTCAATAATCCAATGCGCAACTAATTGGATTCTTCCAAAAACATGAGTTTATGTTTATGTACAAATTATATAAAAAATATTTGTTCTAAATTTTGCTTCTTAAACTTAAATTTAAATAAGAATTAAGTTTACTGTCCTCTAATTTGTTGTCAAGTTTTCCAAGTTGTTCCAAGTTCTAAGTTGAATATTTTAAATAATTTTGGCATTTGCTATCTCTCAAGTCATTTTTTGTAAATTGGACTTGGTATTTCAAAAATTTCTGCATTTTGATTGAAGAAAAACAGATTTGTGAATTGGAATATATGGCAAAAAAGCACCCAAAATTGTTCAGTATAACATGAAATATTTACTATTCATACAAATTTATTGTAACACCTACTAAGTAGGGAGGGCCCTTATATAAATTGTCAGTTTGCCATTAATTATGTTTTATATCTTCTATCGACTGAAAGCTTCGAAGTGTTAGTTTCAATTGTAGATGGAGAAAAAAGTCAGCCGAAGTTATATCAGGTGAATGCAGGGGTTGTTTGATGATATTTGTTGGGTTTATGGCCAGAGATTCGTTCACAACGATAGCCTCGTAGAATGGTGCGTTATCATGGTGTAAAATCGATGGGTTTTCTTTCCACAAATCTGTTTTTTACGAATTTGCTCTCCCAAACGGCGCCTAACACCCAGATAATATTCCCTTTTTTATGATCGGACATTCCGGCAAGAATTTCGGGCGCACAACACAGCGATAATCAAAGAAAACAATCGTCATTATCGTGATTTTTCATCGATGTTGACATATTTTTTTGTTTGCTTTCGGCTCAGTTAGATAACGCTATTCCGATGTTTGTTAACTGGTTTGCATATCAAACTCGTAAGCTCATGTTTCATCACTAGTTACAATTGCATTACAATGTGAAGTTGGAATTGATTCGTTCCAGCATGACTTCAGCGATCGGAAAATAGCTCGAATTGATTCATGAGGTACAGAAAGTTCAGCAGCTGTCTCTTAAACTTAAATGATTATTTTCATTGTTTTCTGCAAAATATATGTCATCTTTTCCAATACAAATTTTAGAGTATTTCATTCAATATTGCTCCGAAACAAAGTAGCAAATTGCAAGTCATTCTTAAATCATTTAGGAATGTTTGCATTTAATAAACTTGCCAATCCAATACGCCGAGAAGTATATCAACTTTTTAGAAGAAAAGAATCATCTCTATACAATTGTAAGCTTCTACCGTATTTTTATTTAGGCAGATCAACTGTATGAAATAAAGATAATGCCTGCTATATCACAGATACTTTCTTGTCATTTTAAAACATAGTATGCGACTATTTATCATCTGCCATTTATTTTCAATTTTCTAAAAGTACTTTGATTGTTCAGAAATATCCAAACGATTCCAAAGTAATCACCATATATTAAAAAACTTTCTTTGAGCTTCAAAACTTTTGTTGGTCAACTTCTAATAGAATCTTTTTGAAGGAAAGTATAAACGTTATATATTTTCTTATATCAAATGTTTACTCTTATGTCCAACAAAAATTTAGAAATATTAATTAAGAGCAGAAATATGCAATAAATTTGTCTTTAAATTTTAGTGCATTTTAAATATGTTTTAATTTTTGTTGATCCAGAGTTGGAATAGTGCAAATAAAATTGACCGCAAATAAATCTCCACCTCTGGCAAATTTGCTGAATATCGACCCCAAATTGTCAATCCAATTCCAATTGCACTGTCCTATCCTGAACTGATAGAAAGAAAAATATAAAACCATATTGAAAACCAATACAGCTGCCTCCTTACACCTTCTGGTATACCCTCTTTCATAGTGGCGGATTTGTTTACAGTTTACCATAGATATGCTCGATTCATCTAACGTTATTTCAGTCATAATGCTTTGCATCGTTTAATACAGGTGATAGCAACGTTTAATATCGTTTTTATTCTGTCTTAAAATTTCTGCACGTATCCATTAAAATTTACCCAAAAGCAAACATCTAAAATTTTGGTGAATGTTTTTATAAGTCAGTCAAAAAGACAAAAATTTCTGTACTGGTTTGAGTCAAATACAATTTTTGTTACAGCGTTCAAATAGGAAAATTGAATTAAAGCATACATATATGCTTTTCCGCCACTGTCTGTTGTTGTCGAACAAGAATCTTGGAAATATATACATACTATATCACTAAGGTCCATGTGTTATCGAACTGCCTGTAATAATTAATATTTATAATTTGTAGATATGCGAATTGAAAAACGTTTTTGTTTTTCTGTTGTACCGATGGGATGTTAGTTTGTCGGGCACAAATTCTTATTAACATATTTCTAAAATCGTTCATAAACTGATTAAAGAATGAGCCGTTTTGAAAATAGGGTCTTCGAGAAAATTGGAACAAGGCCTCGCAAAAAAGAAACCCTTGGGGGTTGTCGGCATCGGCTTTATGTGCTCTAATTTCCCATATATATGTATGTATTTCTATTCGGAAAGTATATAAGTCTGAGGTAGTCAACTCTGAATTTCATAAATCCGTAAGCATGAAAGTCAGACCTCAATTAATCAATCGTTGGCACTTTAGCAATGACTCAGTGAATTTTCAATCTAGTCGGTCAGCAATAAAGGGGGGAAAAATACCAATGATGAAATGATATTGAACTTCAATTGGTTCTCTTTCATACTTGTAACACAGAGATGGGCAAACTTTCTGTTTTAGAGGCACCCACAGTAGTCTGTCCCTATAAAACGAGACAAAAAAATGGAGAGGGTTAATGTAGATAAATGGAATTTGTCACGTTAATAATATGGCAACATGATAAAAAAAATTGAAAATTTTTACAAAATAGGATTACGATTTTGTATCCCGCACTAAAGAAAAACTATACGAGTATACGAAGGCGGTGTCAACACTAGCCGACCTAACAAAGAAGATACAAGAAATTTGGGAAAAGTTTTCTTTATTTTTCAACATAGTCTCCCTTTAGCTTAATGCACTTTTTCCAGCGATATTCAATGGCTTCTTTATGTATACCCTGTTTATAGTAAGATCCGTCAAACTGCTTAAAATAGCCATCAATCGCAGATTCCAGCTCTTCATTTTTGGCAAATCTTTTACCACCGAGCCATTTTTTCATGTTTGGAAATAAAAATAGTCCAAAGTAGTTAAATCTGGCAAAAAAGGTGCTTGATGAAGTAACTCGAGCTTTAATTCATAAAATTTGGCTCGTACGGCCTTGTTTAAACTCTGCAAGCCTATATTTTACAGTCGTAAATGAAGGGCTGATTCCACTAGAGTAGAACCCAGCTCGGCTTTAGTTGGTGTAAGACTTTTCCAGTGGAACGGTGACCAATTTTTTCCCTGTTTACAAATTCACTGATGCCGTTTACTTTTGATGGCTCAAATAATAAGACCAAATAACGTGGCGCCTTGAAACTTATAACGTATGTTTTTTAATGTTGCGATTTTTTACCAAAATATTTTTTTAAATAGTGGCACCATCTGTATGGAAATTTTGGGACCGCTCTCGTTTATATATATGTACAATTTATTCGTTAGTGAAAGGTAATAAAGCTTAGTAGTTGGAAGACGTCAATACTGAATGATACCAAAAATCGGTAAATTATGTATGGGAAAAAATCGTTTTTGACGCGCCCAATTATCAGTATAACTTCTTCTATTCTATCAAAAGTGTCAAGAGAAGGCAAAACCGGCCAACCGGAAAATTACTGGCATTGAACCCGGCTCTGGAATAAGAATTTCCTTCAGTTTTTTCCAACATTTCCACCTTTTATTCATGAAATAGAGCGATATTTGGTGGTTGTTGAAAGATGAACTTTTCATGGGATCATCCTAGTTATGGGCGTGTTTGTTGGAAAATTAAAGACACGAAAAAACGTCGTCATCATGGAATGACGAATGACCTACCACAACGTCAAATTTTTGGTGAATGGGCCTTACAAAAGCTCAATGAAAATCCACTGTTTTATCGAAAAATTGTGTTGAGCGATGAGGCTCATTTCTTGCTGAATGGATACGTAAGCAAGCAAAATTGTCGCATCTGGAGTAAGGAACAGCCACATGCATGAATTACCGATGCATCCTGAAAAAACGACAGTCTGGTGCGGTTTATGGGCTGGTGGCATCATCGGCCTATTTTTCTTAAGAGACGACCGTGGAAGGAACGTTACCGTCAACGGCGAACGATATCGAACCATAATACGCGATTTTCGTTTGCCACAATTGGCTGAGTTGAACTTGGTTGACATGTGGTTTCATCAGGACGGTGCAACATGTCGCACTACTCGTGAAACAAAGGATATGTTGAGGGATGAATTTGGTGAGCAGCTTATTTCTCGATTTAGCCTACAAGATCTTACGATTTAACGCCTCTTGATTATTTCTTGTGGGGTTATGTCAAGTCGTTAGTCTATGTGGACAAGCTGAACACTATTAAAGCCTTAAAGGATAACATAACACCCGTTATTCGTGGAATACAGGCCGAAATGCTCGAAAAAGTGACGAAAAATTGGACCTTCCGAATGGACATTTTGAGACGGAGCCATGGACAACATTTACATAAAATTATCTTTAAAAATTATTTAAAATGCTAGTGCTAAATTATGCTGAGTTTAGTGAAAACTTCTTCACGAGGCTGGTTTTGCTCTATTGAAAGCAAGAGCGCACCCATCTTGCGCATAGCTTCCTCATTTTGAAATTTTCAGCCAATATACGATGTATAGCACTTTTTAATGAAACTAAAGATAAACTGGCTGAATTAGATAATTTGCCTGGGAGATACCAATGTAATAAAACTGACAAAAATGTAATATATTGCAATCTATTAATTAGAGATTACAGCGGAAAAATACATTTTAAGTATATCGGTTAATTTTATGGGAAGTATTAATATTCATTTTGAGAACTAACTTTATCTAACGTTTGATGTATGCTGAGTTTGACCGAAATCTGTGTATCGTCCTTAAAGATAAGGAGCTAAGAATGCATGCGCTAACTGGGTTATTTGCGTGGGTGATGTCAAAGGAGACAAGTTGAGTTAGTTGAACTTTTCAGATATTGCCAAATTTTTTGCCAAGCATTATATAGAGAATCATAAAATACATTTGGTCAAGAGATACTTCGTACTCAAAAAACTTTCCTCTGAATGTGGCCTTTTTTCCATATCAGATTGATTTCTGCGGGTGAAGATATAACTGCTTGACGAGTATGACGGCTTGTAGAATAAGGCTTCTCTATTTGAGTAAACACAATCAGTCACTCAATCGGAATCAAAATTTGCTGCTTACATTATAAATGACTGACGAAAGTGTCGCTACCATTTTGAACGTCGCTTAATAGCAAATAATCAAATGTTAAAAATTTTGATTTGTTGTACTGTCGTCCTGGGTTGGTTATACCGATTGGATCAGTATTAAATTCCGATAACGTTTGTGAATTTAAAATGTTATTTTGTTGAGCAACAAAACCATTTTTAAAACATTTATGTAATTTCTCAAAACACAAGCAAAGGAATGGTTTGGCGGAAATGGCGAAAAACTTGAATCATTGAAAAGCTCGAAAATAAAGCACAGTCCCGATATATTGAAAACCTCGAAAGTATGGTTATTACTAATTCGGTTGAAAAATACAAACTTGTGGCTGTCATCTATCGCGCTGTGTTGCATTTCTTTGCATGCAATAAACAGAAAAAAATTTCCAACAAATTATGGATATTCGATTGGTCATTCTTGGAATTTTGCAAACTGTATAAATGCTATTATAATTGCACTTACAAACTGCAAAATATACATATATATGGCTAATTAATAATATAATCGAAACAGAAAGTAAATTTTCCCCATGTTGTCTTGTGGTTAGGGGTACATTTAAGAATTAAATGAGTAAGAGTAGAAGAAAGCGTGAAACCTTTGTTAAATGTGAACATGACGTCTAAGTTAATTCATACAATTAATTTAACCGCAATCGTCAGTGGTTTAACCGCATATGAAACAGTACCGATACAAAATTTATAGACGTCACTGTTTAATTAAAACAGGTTAATTAATAACAATATCGATTTACATTTCACAACACGGGGAATAAAACGAATACGCACTTGTTAAACTCAATCAAATTTCTTTAATTTTTTCAATACTAGAGTAAGTGAGATATGAATATGATAAACAATCCAAAGGTAAATACAAAATGAATTGTCCTCATAGGTGTTCCTTTTATGCAACACATGAATTAATGTATTTCTGCTGCAATGTCTTGCCATCTACACATTATTTGGAAAGGTGCCCGCCCACAAATCATCGATTAATGCGACTCAAATATGTTGAACACTTTTATTGCAAACGCTTGATCATAACATTGCATACAGTTTTGGACCGTTGTTCTGTCTCATTTACAACATCCATAACCGCCACAAGTGAGAACCACCATCGTTTGCAACATGAAGCTTCAATGCCAAAGAGTGACATGTACCATGCCCCACTATCACACACACTTAGCGGGGTATTACGCCCGTCCGTTTATGTGTAATGTTTTATGTTCGTAGTTTGTGGTTCAAGCCTTACAAATTTGAGTAGCAGTAGGAACTTGCGGTTTTATCGGCCGATTTTTGTTGCTCTGCTTGGTCGTCAGCATGACCTACACTTTTCACAGAACAGTGGTTTAGGGTAGTACAACGAGGAGAACAGTAGCTAAGGATAACTTGTATAAACATTTGTAAGTATCAGCAAATGATAGACAAAATTAATGATAGTTAATTAATGATAATTACATACATTAGAACTTCAACACAGCGTGATGCGGTAGTCAAACGTAACCCTTAAATATTGAAAACGGAATTCAGAGTTAATATGCGTTTTTATATACACACCGCTCTGTGGTTCAAGAAATATGGAGTTCATGCAGATATCTATGACATTTAGAAAAATCGACATAAGCCTATAGAAAATGTATACAGATAAATTCAGACAAATTAAGAGTCAGTTTTTGAATCGACATTAATTTGTTTGGCTGTCTATCAGTACAGGGATTTTTGTGATTAAAGTGCCGATCGCAGTTATGAACCGATTTCTACAAAAATTGATGTCTGCATCTAGTTTAGGTTAAGAACCAACCATATTGAAATTATGTTCATAAATAGCTCCCATAAATATTGACAGACAATCATGATTTTAACGCTTCTAAATGCCACAGTTATATGGTTATACCTATTAATTGATTGGATCTATAGGTACAGTCAAGTACGATCCTAGTTGAAAATACACGTTTTGTCACAGCTCTCATACAGATGGCTATTAAGTTTAGTTTTATCACTTCTAAAAGCCACACATGGGAATTCGATTATATTTAGCATATACAGGGTGTTGCAATAGAACGTGAATATTTAAAAAATAGATTAAAAAATAAATACAAAAGGTATGGTTAAAATAAATCTAAGGCATTGTAGAGCAATAAATGGAGTTTATTTTTTAAAAATAACGTCATCTAAATGGTGACTCTCTCTACGATGGCATATCGTATATATGGGATATCACCTCTTTTCAAAATCAGTCTGCCTGGGAACATCTGCTTCACCACCGCCATGGAGTCATTTGATGTGTGACAGGTAGCTCCATCTTTTTGGAACCAAGTTCTGGAATTCACTATTCTTGAACTTTCAATTTCTGGAGCCAAAAATCCGCCCAACATCTCAACATAGCGTTCCGTATCAACCGTGACGTTTTGGCCCCGCGCATTTTCGAAGAAAAAAGGACCAACTATTCCTCTGCCAGAGATTGCTGCCCATACTCTCACTTTAGGACTATGCAATGGTTTCTGGTGTTTGATTTTGGGATTTTCACTTTCACTTTTCATTCATAAGGAAATGAGCCTCGTCAGAGAAAAGGATATTGTCAAAATTGGAAAATCGATTAAGCAGCATTTCATTAGCAAATGCGAGCCTTGCTATGAAGTCAGACTCTTTCAATTCTTGTGTTAATTGCAGCTTATATGGATGCATTTTAAGATCCAATGTTAAAATTCGTTGCAAACTTCGTCGCGATAATTGTAAGACAGACGATCTCTTGCGAGTTGACATTTGTGGATTTCCTCGTACTGACTCCATAACTCTCTCAACATTGTCTTCGGTTCTAGATGTTCTCGGGCGACTATTTGCTTGTGGTTTAAATGTTGAACCGGTCTCTTCAAAACGCTTTACCCATATTTTAATTAAATTAGCACTCGGAGCTTCACTAATTCGCCGTAGTCCATATTCAGGGCAATATAGTCGCCTAGTAGCAATATATGAACGAGAATTCTCGTAAAATGCGCGCACGCAAAATGCGCGACGCTTCCCGTCGAAGTGATTCATAGCGACTAAAACTCCATGAGCCCGCCAACCCAACGATGTAGACAGTGTAGACAGTGGCATACGGTGAGAGTACTCTGAATCAAAAAAAAAAAGTTGCAAGTGGTACAAGCTTTTCACAGAAGGTCGAGAAGATGTGAATGACGACGTTAGCTCTAGACGCCCCAGCACATCAACAACAGATGAAAATGTTGAGAAAGTGAAGAAAATTGTTATGGAGAATCCTCGAAACACAATTAGAGAAGTTGCTGAGGATGTCGGCATACTGATTGGCTCATACCATACAATCTTTTCTTAAATTTTGTGAATGAAGCGTATGGCAGCGAAGTTTGTTCCAAAATTGCTGAATTTTGACCAAAAACAACGTCGCATGAGCATCGCTCCTGGTCTCAAGATTAAAGAGGCCCATGAAAAAACGGCATTTTGCCCCGATTGAGGAAATAAAAAACCAAATTGCTGAGAGAGCTCAAGGACATATCAAAAAGTGCATATTAGAACTGGCACAAGGGTATTATATCTGAGGGGAACTACTTTGAAGGAGATAAAATAGAAATGGATGAATAAATAAATAGTTTTTGAGAAACATAAAATTCACCTTATTTTTTGAACACATCTCGTGGTTTGAAAAAAATTATTATTGTGAAAAGTGGTAACGTTATCAAACATATATGTATATTTTAAGATTCAAATAGCTACGTTGTTTAGTTTTTTATTTAAGCCATCTAACTCAAACGATTTATAAACATGAAGAAGATTTGGTCGCAGTTATGTCATTAAATATTTCCATTTGAAAGGTATCAGTCCAAATAATATTAAAGCTGAACTAGATTTTACTCTAGGTAAATTTGCTCCTCCGTTTGCGATTGTAAAATGTTGGGTAGCAGAGGTTAAACTAGGCCGTACAAGCAAGAATACCGTAGTGGTCGACAAATTGAAGTATCCACGCCAGACACGGCTAAGAACATCCACAAATTGGTATTGGCGTCGGCTGAAGGTGCGTGAGCTAACTGAACTGACAGGCATTTCAGTCAGGCACTGACAGGCATTTACAGTGCTGTACAGTGCTGTACATTGAAGATTTAAAGATGAGAAAGCGGTGCGCGCTTGCTTTCAATAGAACAAATTCAGCGTAATGAAGATGTGTCAGTAGAGTGTTTGGCGATGTTTAACAGCAATAAAGCCGAATTAGTGCGTCGATTTATAACCATGGATGAGACGTGGGTCCACCAATTCACAGCTGACACAGAGGAACAGCCAAAGCAGTGGACTGGAATGGCAAGCAAAGTCATGGCGTCTGTTTTTTTGTCATGCGGATTTATTTTTATTGGTTATCTTCAGAAAGGAAAAACCATCAACGGCGAATATCATGCTAATTTATTGTAGCGTTTAGGTGATGAAATCATGGAAAAAGACAGCATTAGATGGAAAAGGAAGTGTTGTTTCATCAAGACAATGCTTCAGCTCACATATCCACTACCGCTATGGCCAAAAATAATGAATTAACATTCAAATTGCTTTATCACGCACCTAATTCGCCAGATTTAGCCCCCTGGGACAATTTTCTATTTCCAAACTTAAAAAAGTGGCTCGGTGGTAAAAGATTTGCCAATAATGAAGGGGTAGAGCCTGCGGTTAATGGAATATCGCTGGAAAAAGTGTGTCGAACTAAAAGGAGGTTAGGTCAAAAAAGATAGAAAGTTTCTCCCAACTTTTTTGTGTCTTCTTTGATAGGTCGACTGGTTTTCGAACCGCCTCCATATGTGTGGAAAGACGCCGTTGTTGACACACCCATTTATTTGGCGATGAGTCGACGCAATGTCAGTACCAATTTGGGCAGTAATCCGTGATTTTTAAGCCTTCGGCCGACTGAGCTTCCATAAAGTGGATTCCATTTTCTTTGTGTTATTTATTAGAATAAGCAATAAATATAAATAAATAAATAAGCAATAAATATAATTCAAAGTTTTGAAAACCACAGTGCAATTGTGTCATGACCAATCGAAGCCATTGCACAATATCTTTTCAGTTTTCAACATACACTCCGATCAGTTGCATTACGTGCTGGAACTGTGATGTTGATGTTAAATTTGATCATTACATTTATCTATTGAAAATTATTGTATCGTTCATTCTCTCCTTCCATCATCATCACTAATTCAAACAGTTTGCCACAATTACCGTATTTGATGCGGTGGCGTTGTTGCACAAATCATATTTAGGAATACTGCGTGACGTCGCATTATATTGATGTCATGGCAACGCGATTTGGTATAAAACATGATTTGACCATTTTCGTTGACAACAGATCATGTAATGAGTTGGCTAATTGTGCAACGAGCAACAATTGCAATTAATGAAAATGAAGATATTAGATTTTGGCCAGTTGACAAAATAATTAGAACTCCAATAAAAAAATTATTGATTTTAAAATTTGTATCACATTTTTTGCATTACAGATCTCAATGTACTTAATTGCAAATCGATGTGTGAGACAAAACTTGATGTTTACGCCCGATCATGCGACTGACTTTTGGCGCTATTTTACTTATATGCTTCTGCATTCCGATATATTGCATCTGACCATGAATGTGTGTTTACAGGTAAGATTGTAATTCGATGTAAATTCCCCCATCACACAGTAAATAACAACATCCTAATAAGTGTTTTAAATGCTCGAATAAGTTTTTCCAATTTATGATAGTGTTATTAACAGTGCAATAATACGATCTCTATGGATTTATATTGCGTACAAATAATAATTTTGAGTGTGGTATGTTTTCGGTACATTCAGATATTTTGTGCGATTTTATATAAACATTTAAATTTCAAGAAAAAGTGTATTTCCTACATTCAAAGAAACACTAATATCGTTTTGTGATCTCCATGTATGTTTACCTTGGTAGTAGGTTCTCTGCCAAAATTGAATTGAAAATTATTTCAAGAACCCGAAAATTCTCACGTGCACTTTTACATTGTCGAATTTGATAAACATAGATGGTAAAACAACTTTGTGCCTAGGACATGATTATAATTACAATTATCAATTGCCCCTAAGCAAAGATTAAAAGATTGATTCAATAGATTTTAATAACTTTTGTTTAAACTTAACTAAGAATACCAATTTATTGAAATGTGAATCAAATAAATTTTGTTGCAATTTATATTTGTTTATACTCGAGTTTGGCAAAATGACTATAATATATTTTTAACAAATTACCAAAAACATTGGTATGGAGCTTAATGTAGATGTTTTAATGCTTTATGTGTGTTTTGTTTAACTATACTTGAAAACGAAAAATGGATAACCCTAT
This sequence comes from Philornis downsi, assembly GCA_019455685.1. Taxonomy (NCBI): domain Eukaryota; kingdom Metazoa; phylum Arthropoda; class Insecta; order Diptera; family Muscidae; genus Philornis; species Philornis downsi. The sequence continues at coordinate 719,874 of JAHXMU010000300.1, read as the reverse complement.
ACATCTGTACATAAAACCTCTTTATTATTTACAATTACAAAATTAGAAGCGCGTAAAAACCAGACCTGACTCAAAAAATGCAAAAAAAAAGTACAACATGAAAATAGATTTTTTAACAGTATCGCAATCTAAAATAGTATTTCGAAATTAAACATAATACATTAATTTATATAGCGAATAGAAGTCAAACAGAGTGCTGCATTCATATAAGGTCTGTATTTAATTCTAAACCTATTTCCTCGTATGAATTTGCCTTGATTTAAAAAAAGTTGACAGATGATAACAACATGACTGCGATATTCTAAGACAATGGTTCCCAACAGGTGGTCCGCGGACCCCTAGGGGTCCTCAAGCCATGCCAGAGGGGTCCGCAAGATATCATTATCATTAGACATTACAAAAAACTAACCCGTAAAAAAACACTGTGTTTTTACTATAAATGTTGACAAGATTTTTTGAACTTAGAGATGAGGTTCGTGTTTTCCTTCTTGACACCAAGTACGCAGACTATCTCACTGACTTTTCTTGGCTTTGCTCAACTGCCTACTTAGCTGATGTGTTTGAACACTTAAATGTGTTAAACTTAAGTTTGCAAGGGAACAATGTAGACATGTTCAAAGTTGAAAACAAGATTAGTGCTATGGTCAAAAAGTGTCAAGTCTGGGCGGCACGGATTGAAAAGGAGTCTTTCACTAACTTCCCTACTTTGAAGCAATTCCTGGAGTCTTCAGAGGAGAGTTTGCCTGACCAGATAAGGAGCAACGCAGTCGAGCATCTTCACAGCCTAGCCACCACTTTTAGGGAGTATTTCCATGAACCTGACTCTGGCGATAGTTGGATTCGAAATCCCTTTACTTGTCAAGAAATAGAAAAAATCCAAGGCCCCACAGAAGAATAACAAGATCAGCTTGTGGATCTGTCTAGATGTGGCACAATGAAGAACATTTTTAATGCTGAGAAAATTGCAGACTTCTGGGCTACAGCACGCAAGTATTACAAAGAACTTGGAGATAAGGCAATGAAAAATATCCTTCCATTAGCAACTACCTATCTATGTGAACAAGCATTTTCCTCTATGTGTTTCATGAAAAACAAGTACAGGAATCGGCTTGACATGCGGTCGGATTTCAAATTGAAAGTGTCAAGATTGGAACCAAACATTTCAGAAATATTGGATTCAAAGTACAGATTCAACTCATCTCATTAAGAATGGAAAATGGAAACGAACTGTGTACTGATGGACGTACATATATAAAATTCTGTAAAAAAAAACTTGTGTAATGATCAAAAATAGAATAATAACAATAAAGACAAAGTCTAACAACAAATTTATTGGCGCGGTGGGGTAGGGGTGGTAGGCATCTAGAACATTTCCAGCTTTAGGTTTGGAAATGAGTGGGGGTCCTTGGCATTATATCGAAAGTATGAGGGGGTCCTCGGAAAAATATTGTTGGGAATCCCTATTCTAAGATGTGTTCCTCCTGCCAACACAACACTACTGACGCTCACTTAAATAGTGTCACACTAATCATTTAACAATAGCGACTATTATTCAAAACGGTTCAGTTTTTACTTATTTGTTTCTCCCACTTCCAAACATCACCATGGAAGTATCCCGCTATTTTAATCCGCTCCTTTCTTTTAAATGAGTGAAAAATGTGTTCCTCTTTTTTAGTCTATTTGAATAGCACCTCTTACGTGGTGATCAATTTAAGTGTGAAAGTATTTTGCAGATCATCATAAATCAAATCGGATTACAGTAATTGTATATAATTAAATACAAAATAATTGATTTTAAGTAAAATGGGGCGAGCTAAATCCTTGAGTCTCAAGGAAAGATCCAAAATTAAAATATACAAGGAGTGTGGACTTTCCATTCATCAAATGGCCAGAAAAACTAATAAAAATCGTGAAGTTATATCGACATATTTGCGTGACACCGAAGGCTATGGAAATAATATGAAACGTCGAACAGCAAGTGCTATTACAGCCACTGACAAGAGGGTTACTCTGAGATCTACCTCAAATTCACACAACTCTGCTGCCAAAATTAAGGAAAAAGCTGGCGTAAGTGCAAGTGTATTAACGGTAGAAAGAGCTTTTTACAAAGCAGCACACTTGCAACGCTTGAGACTAAAAAGAAACCACCGATAGACAATCCCCGTAAGGAATGTCATCTTAATCTTTGTCGAACGACTATGACTTGAAGTAGAGAGTGGAATAGAATTATAGTTTCCGACGAAAACAAATTTAATTCGTGATGGTCGTGATGGATATAATTACTACTTCCACTATCTTCGAAAAGAGGAACACCTACTCAATTGGTTACACAGCTGGGGAGATGGAGTTATGCTATGGCACAGTAGAGCTTCAGTTTCTCTCTGCATAAATGAATGCGACTTTATACAAAGCCGTGCTGAAAAAAGGTTATTCTGAAGTTAAAAATGTTGTCGGAAACTTGGAATGGGAATTCCAGCATGACAACGCACCAATTCACACAGCAAGAGTCGTCATATCATGAATTGAAAGCCAAAATGTTGATGTTATGAACTGGCCGCCTTACTCTCCAGACTTAGACATTATTGAAAACATCTGGGATGGCTAGCACGCAAGGTGTACGACTCAGGAAAGCAATATTCAAGCAAAAGTGAACTCATAAATGGAATTAAACAGGGCTGGTCGTGTATTTCGCTGGACGTAATCAAAAAACTGTATGATTCTTTACCGAATAGAATATATGAATGTACTCTCAATCAGGGCGGAAGCACCCACTACTAAATTTTACTTAAAATACTTTTAATAATAATTTTTAAATTAGATGTAGGCAAACAATTATACATACCTTTAATTTAGAATTAATGTTTTCGTGTATAATCTAATTTGTATAAGGAGGCCCTATTCAAATGAACGAAAAACTGAAATTGAATTTCTGACTTTTTTTAGTGTTTAATGTTTAAGTACTTAATTCATTAAAATGAAAGAAAATTTATGTTACAGGATTACAGCAAATACGTGAAATATGATTTATAAAAGCACAACCAGTTCGTTATAATTATTATTTTTGAAAAAAAAATTGACCTTAGACAAACATTTAAAGGGGTGCTATTCAAGTGAGTGTGGCACTGTAAGTGTGCAACATAAATTTTGATAAAATATAATCTTTGAAATCTTAAGGTTTTCAGTAGAAATTTCAAATTCATATCCAGGGTAGCACTAAATTTGTGCAATATGTTCTTCTTCGTGAATTGACGAATACTTTGCGTAATCAAGCAATTAGATCTATTCAGTTTAGGAATCTTCGTTACACAATTCGTCCCCTTCATGCCGTTCAAAAAAAAAACACAATGCCTGTATTCCATTAATGGGACTGAAGGAATTTGTTTTGTTCTCATTTTAGAAAGTAAGTATTAATACATAAAATAATCATTATGTTTCATATACAGAATATGCCTGTAGTTGAAAATAAGCACAAATACTGACTAATAATTTGATGTGATTTCATTTTAAATTATCTGATTAGCAAATATGATTATCATTGTCATTTAAATCCTAAGCCAGATTATTAGCTATGTATTTTAAACTAGGAACAGTGGACCTGGCCAATCTATATCTACATTTCTTTATACTAACGAATTTTATGAAAATAACGATTTCTTTTTATTCTAATATTTAATCTAGTTTTTAAATATACAAACTAATATACAATTTGGTAAAAAAAACTCACATTCTACACATGTTAAATTTACCTCACATACCTAAAATAGATTTAAACATCAAATTGATGTGGTATGAATTTAGCTTTAATCCCTTTTTCTCATTCGTTTGCAGCTCATCATAGGCTTTTGCTTGGAGACTGAACAAAGCCATTTGAAAGTCGGATCGATTTATATAATTGGCGGAATTTCTGGTTCATTGGCCACTCTATATTTGCAACCACAACTCTCGCTGATGGGTGCTTCGGCCGGCGTTTATGCGATGCTGATGAGCCATATACCGCATCTATTAAAGGTCAGTGAAGCGTGGCACGTTCAAACACAAGACACCCTTTCTCCACTATACCACACACACCCTCATCATCCTATACCCCTTTGTGTTATGACGTCCGCATAAAAATGCTTTGTATTTTTAAACTTTTTGCTGTGTCTGTTTTTCATCTGCTCTGAAATAAAACTGATGTTATTTTTGTTCTTTTTTCGTTTATTTTTTTTTTTTTCTTTTGCAGAATTTCTATAATTTACACCATCGATATTTGCGCATTTCGGCCTTAGTTATTTTATTCCTAAGCGACGTATGTTTTACCACATTCCATGTACTCATCAATCACAACATGAATCCGCGTATTTGCCTGGAGGCTCATGTGGCAGGTGCATTAGCGGGTCTTGTTCTAGGATTCCTAATATATTCTTGCACGGAGCCTAGGAAGCGGCGCATTGTCTGGCTTGTATGCAACAGTTGATTGTTCAAGAGGAAGGGAGAGGAATTCCGCAGCGTCTGTACAATCATCAGCAAGAAACAAACAATTCCAATTATCGATATTATTTAAGTTTCTTTTGTAACATCAATAACAGTAAATGTTATTTGCTGTTAACGACGGGAAATTAACGATTTACTCAACTAAAATTTAACCGGGTGTCAGTGATGACAATGTTCACGTATTTCATGTTACGTCCGTATTAAGATTGCATGTCCAAATTAGGCATTTAGTAATTGTACATTAATAATTAAATTGTTATTATAATGTGTAATATGCAAAAAAATATCACTTTCATTTTAATTGAGTGGTATTCATTTAACAACTTTGTCACGTATTTCACGCCGCAAAACCCCGACGAAATCAATTTTTGATTCACATAGTTTTGTATAGAATGTTTATATGTAATTTATTTATTGATTTAACATAACATAAGTTATATTTAAGGGAGTTCATTTAAAAACAAAAAAAGAAAGATTGTTATATTTTTGAATATTAAAAAACTGGTTATCATTTTACAATACCGAACACCATTAACTTTTTTGCGCTTGACATGCCTCATTTTCATAAAAAAAGTCCAATGATTACTCCAGCCCAAAATCCACATCACACAGTGACACGTTGAGGATGCATTTGCTTCTCGTGAATCACTCGAGGATTTTCCTCACCCCAAATTCGACAATTCTGCCTATTGACGAAGCCATCAAGATGGAAATGGGCCCCGTCACTGAAGATGATTTTATCGGCAAAATCAGCATTTTCATGTTGTCTCTCCAATACCCAATTAACGAACTCCCTTCGCTGTCTATGGTCAGCTGGCTTCAGTTCCTGAGTCAACTGAACTTTGTATACATGAAGATGCAAATCTTTCGTCAAAATTCGCTGCATAGTGGATTTGGAGTCACCAATTTGCTGAGCTCGGTGTCGAATTGAGGTGGATGGAGTTTGAGCGACATCATCACGTACAGCTGCGACATTTTCGGTCGATCGACCTGGTCGAAGGCGCGTTGTTGTCTTTATATCACTAACAGACCCGGTTTGGCAAATTTATCCATTAATCTCTTTACAGTTGACTCTTTTGAAGCATTATTGTGACCCCTAATTAATCGCAGTTTGCGAACTGTAGCCACAAAACTTTCACCATTTTGGTAAAACAATTGTACAATGAGAATGCGTTGTTCATTCGTGTTGCGGTCCATTTTTACTAACCTCGTACTTTCTACTAGCAAACAATAACAATTCTTCAAATGTCAAACAATGACACTTCGAATGGCGCCAAATTTAAATCTTGCGTTCTTCTTGAGAAATTTTGAGTCAGCTTAACTGACATACGTATAACTTAGGCCAATGTTTTCACAAGTTTCGTCAAGCGTTATGATCAATCTACCGTACAAAAATCTATGCGACTGCAGTTTTCTAAATGAGAATTACAGAGGAAATATTGAATTTTGTGGTTGATCGATCGTTTGATTTTTCTAAATTTGGCAAGCAATATAAGCAAATATAGTGAACAGAAATTTTGGGTGCTGGAATATTTGAATTAAGGGTTAGAGAAATAAAAGTTATTTTCAGAAAATCAAACAATTTATATGGAAGGTGCCTGAAGAGGTAGACCGATATAGTCCCTTTATAATTCTCAACTACGATCTGGCAAAATATTAAGTTTTGCAAGGTTTTAGGAAGTTTCATAAAAATAATTTGTCAAAAAATATTTGATATTGTAAATGGTTCTTTTTATGTGTTACATGCTTGTCGTATCAAATGATACATATATACTTTCCTTCGGATGAAAGTACAGGGTTGTCCATTCTTCATGTTTCAAAAGTAGAGTTAAGCAAAACACATATAAAGCTACGATTTCGATAAAAAATTGTATTTCATTATAATGCTTAGACTTTGCTATGTACAAAATACAAAGTCATTTAAATGACCGCCTATGGATGGGTTGCAGCAGTGGACCCTTCTGAGATAGTTTTCAACCACTTTTACGCACACTTCGAGCAGTATCTCGGCGACAACTTGACGAATATCGCTTCTCAAATATTCCAACGCTAGGGGATTATCCGCTTAAGTACGGTGTTTGACAAAACAAAATCTAACGGTGTCAAATCTCATGATCTTGGTAGCCAATTGACGTTGCCACAAAGTGAAATTAATTCTGCAAACTTCTTATGCAATAAAGTTAAAATCGGTCGTGTTGTTTGGCTCGTACCACTGTCTTGTTGAAACCACATATCGTCCAGTTCATAATCTCCAATTACAGGCCAAAAAAGTCGGTTATCATACGGTTATATAGCACTCTGAATTGAAATTCGGATTATCCGCCACACTTTCACGAGAACAAGTGATATTTTCGACAGTACGTACTTTGCAATGATCACTACTTTTGTAGTAAGTTTTAAAGATGTTTACGCTTTCTTTGGTTGTTGAACATCCATATTTGTAAATGGCAAACCTTTCACTGAAATAAATAACACTTCAGCGGACAGGTATTTAACAGCTTTGCCAGAACGGCAGTTTTGAAACCACTAAATGGATAACGCAGTATAATAAATAAAAATTTTGACTGTCGGAGTTCTCGCATCTACATACCCACTTTCCCTCAGGCGAAAGTATAATGCATTCTTTCTGATGCAGAAGCAAAAACTTGAGTGTGTCATGAAGATGCCCAAAAAATTCAAACTTTACAAACGTGGTTAGAAACATAACTTGTTTTTTTTTTACTTTACTAATCAAATGCTTTTCACTAATATTCTCGTTATCACCCTTTTCCAAGATTCAAAGGTAATACTGGTAGCTCAAGAAAACGAGGTGGAAATATTAATCTAAAGCTCTTTCCAATAATTTGTAATAAATATGCCCACGTCGTGTACAATGGCTGAGCCATTCTTTGATCGTTAACTTGGTATCAGGAGTGATACTTCTATTACTCTCAATGGCTCCTCTTCTGCAATCGATTTAAGAAATTTATCTCGAGGTTATAGATTTTAATTATTAGCAGTACAGATATTTCAGTCAGGTGAACCGGTTTACATACATCTTCAGCCAACTTCCTTTTGCGTTGACGGAAAGAGTAGGGGTGCAAGAAAAGGCGTGACCACCTACTTCGTTCCATGGACCAAAACCGAATTTTAGTAATAGTCCCGATTATACTGGTCTACAAATTTGGAAAAAAAAATTAACCGCAGAAACGAAGCGTGTTTTTAACTAATCTGTTCATTTCTTATCGCATGCTGGCCATACTCTAAAACAGTCAATACAGACACTACAATTTCACAATTATTAATTTGATAGAAGCCCACATTCATTCCAAATCTTTACAATAGTACAGGAGGAGGGAGGTCGTGTGTTACTGATTCAAGCTATTTTTGCTCTGTGTGTGGTGAATATTTGGTTGGAAAAAAGGATATATTGGGTGATTTTTTAATCGACGTTTTTTCAAAAATCGAATAAAACACTCAAATTTACATCATATACTAAATTTTTTTATTGGAATCGATAAATTGGTCTTTGCCATTTAATTTTTAAAGATAATTTGAAATAAATGTTGTGCGCGGCTCCATCTCAAAATATCCATTGCATAGGTTTAATTTTTCGTCACTTTTTTGAGCATTTCATCCTGCATTCCACGAATAATGCGTGTTATGTTATCCTGTAAGTCTTCAATAGTGTTCGACTTGTCCACATAGACTATCGACTTGACATAACTCCAAAGAAATAATAATTAGGCGTTAAATCGCAAGATCTTGGGGGTCAACTCATAGGGCCAAATCGAGAGACAAGCTGATCACCAAATTCATCCCTCAACATATCTATTGTTTCACGAGCAGTGTGGCATGTTGCATCGTCCTGATGAAACCACATGTCAACCAAGTTCAACTCCACCAATTGGGACAAAAAAAATCGCGTATCATGGCTCGATATCGTTCGCCGTCGACGGTAACGTTTCTTCCTCGGTCGTCTTTGAAGAAAAATGGACCGAAGATGTCACCAGCCCATAAAGCACACCAGACTGTCATTTTTTCGGGATGCATCGCTAATTCATGTATGGCATGTGGCTGTTCATCACTGCAGATGCGACAGTTTTGCTTGTGTACGTATCCGTTTAGCAAAAAATGAGCCTCATCGCTGAACACAATATTTCGATAAAACAGCGGATTTTCATTGAGCTTTTGTAAGGCCCATTCACCAAAAATTAGTCGCTACGGTAGGTCATTCGTCTTCAATTCTTGTATGAGTTGAATTTTATAGGCTTTCAAACCCAAATCGACGTGTAACATTTTCCTTGTGGTTGAGTAACATATGGCCAATCGATGAGAATAGCGACAAATTGACATTTCACGAGCAGTGAGTCCAAAACATCTTTCACCAGCAGTGGTAGTTTGTATCAGGCTGATGATGAACGCCATTTAGTGACTCAAGCTGGGCTGAATGATCTATTTCGGAATTTACATTTAATTTAGTGAGTCAAGCTGAGCTGAATGATGTAATTCGGGATTTGCATTTAACGAAGCAAGACGCAGAATTAGTAGCTTCACGCAAGCAGTTGGGACAAAAGTAACAATCTATAGAGATAGAAGCTTAGACTTGGCAGCATATTTTGAAAAGAAATAATCTATTCTAAACTGTACTGATGTTGATGGTTTATTTCAGAAAAGAATCAGCCATATAACAAAACTGAATGGAGATTATTTATTGATGGCTCTAAGTACAGTTTCAAGGCTCTTCTTTTGTATAATGTGAATGAAAAACCGTCCATACTAATTGCTCATGCCGTTAATGTAAAGGAAAATTACGAATCAATGACTGAAATTTTCACATTACTCAAATACAACAATAATAAATGGAAGATCTGTGGTGACCTTAAAGTGTGTGATTTCAATTTCTTTGTACATATATTATAGATCGTTGTAAATAACTCTAAATTAATTTGTTTCAGGTGGTTGGTTTGTTGACTGGTATGCAAGGAGCTTTCACAAAATATTGCTGTTTCCTTTGTCTATGGGATAGTCGCGCTGCATGTCATCATTACGTCAGAACAGAGTGGCAAAAAAAAAACTGAATATTTACCAGGGAATACAGAACATTTCAAATAAACCATTAATTGATCTCAATGACGTTCTTCTTCCGCCACTGCATATAAAATTGTTCATTTTTAGGAAGTTTGTCAAGGCTCTGGACAAAGATGGTGCAGCATTTACAATTTTGTTAGCGGTTTTTTCTTAAATTGCATGTGCTAAAATCAAAGAAGGCATATTTGTTGGCCCTCAGATCAGGAAGCTTCTAAATGATGACAATGTGAAAAGTTTTCTTGAAAACAATAAAAGTGAAAACCACAGAAAAATTGTTGCTGAATTGTTGAAAAATTATCACGAATTAGGTGCACAAATGTCACTCAAAATGCATTTTCTTCATTTTTTTCACAAAACCTATAGATTATAACCATTTAATAAAACATACGAGTATGTGTGGTATAGATGTTTACAATTGTACTTGTTATTCTAGTTTTACAAGATGTAGTACTGAATACGAAAAATATTACGTAATTTTCTTTTGGTTCAAAGTTTAGAGCTTTCCAAATTAAAGAAATATTTGCAGTAAAGGAAAATATACATGTTCTAATGCAAGAGTTAAATGTTTTGTCATATGAAAGAAATTATCTGTTTTAGTTTTTTTCCGAAAATTGTAAAATAACTATGATTTGACATGTGTAAAGACGTAGGTATATTATTAAATTTTAATTTTTAGGAAATAAAAAAATAAAAATGAATTTTGCAAAATTTAACATTTAGCTGAATGTTAATGCATTCAAAATGTTTTGTAAATCCAATAAGATGCTGTAGTTTGATAAAATTTTAATGGGAGTTACAAAAAAGCGTTATCTGAATACCTCAAACTATCACATTTAAGTAAAGATGAGAAATATATTCAATTTTGTAAAGTTTGATCAAAATCAGATCATCCTATAGGGTATTGTAGTGGGATTATATTTCGGGTTCCATAGACACATTCATATAAGAGGTGAAAGAAGGCATGTTTTGATTTGATTTGCGCAATGATTGAGAATATGTACTTGTTTGCTCATGTAAGATATGGCCAAAACCAAATATTCTAATCAGGGGTTATATCATGACTAAGTTTCGATGCGCAAAGATCAATTTGTATGATATGTATTGATAGTTTGATTCTGATGATTCTGATTTGATGGTTTGATTGGTTTTGATTTGTATGGTTTGATTCCGGCCAAATTTGATCATCTTATGAAGACTGTAGACATGTTAATTTGTTTAAAATTTGGTCGAAATCATATTATGGTCTAGAGAGTTATGGTCTACAGAGTTATGGAATTTCAAAGTCCACTGTTACATTTGTATGGGAAGTACAAAAAGTAACGGTTCATGCCTTTTTGTAAATTTTTGCAATTTGTAATTCCAGCGATTTTATTTCATTCCATTGGGTTAAGTTACTCTTTACGCATACATTTGTATTTTACCAATTTTAATTTTTGGATAATTTTCATGATTAGAAATCATAAAATTAGGTTATTTCGGTTTTTGAAGTTCCTTGACTGATATGTTGTTTATGTTTGAGAGATTTTTGATTCTGATGATTTTGAAACATTGATGATATGTGCAGTTTTTTTTATTCATTTTACAACTTTTTTGTTTCCTTACGCCATGTGACAGATATCACTTCCTCCAAACTGTTTACAATTTTAGAAATTTGGCCATTTTTACCATTTTATGCTCCGTTACTGAAATATGAATCCTTTGGGTAGGATATGTTCTTATTAGCTTCTTTTTGAATACTTTTTTACTCGATGTAATGAGTGTTGTACTTTCCAAACTCTTTTAAAAAATAGATGTCCTTTCGACATCTTTGTATTTGAAATACTTCCTATTACGTCATATAATACATCGGCTTCAATTTCTGCAGTCCTCTTAGAAATCTCAAAAATTTGGTACTTTATGCGTTTTTTGATATACACAAGTTTGAAGTAAAACATATATGTATTCAATAAAATATATAATCTTATCTTATATATATAAAAATGAATCGTGGTTTGTTCCGATGCTTAAAACTCCAGAACGGGTGGACCGCTTTGCATAAATTTTTGTATATGCGTCTGGATGGTGCCCGGGATATTTTAGATTTACAATTCGGTCCAATTGGACAAAGGGGCGTGGTACCTCCCATACAAACAAAAAATTAAAAATCAATTATTTCTGCTCCTGTTTTCGGTATTTGAACAAAATTTGGTACATCGATTTGGTGTACATATCTTAAGTGCTACTGCAAATATGGGCGGGATTGGACAATGGGGAGTGGTACCTCCTATACAAACCACAAATTAAAAAGCAATTGTTTCTGCTCCTGCTAACGGTATTTAAACAGAATTTTGTATTTCGGTTGAGTGAACATATTTTTAGTTCTTCTGCAAATATAGGCGTTTCTTATTATAATAGACCGATTGGCATGAAACATTTCCAATAAAAATAAAATTTGAAGGCAAAGCAACGTTTGCCGGGTCGGCTAGTATATATATATAATATATTCAATAAAATATATATATATAAAATAATCCCAGGAAGGTTACTTTTAACAACAATAATTTTTTTCAAACTACGAGATGTGTTCAAAAAAAGGTGAATTTTAATTTTTCTCAAAAAACATTCATTTATTCATCAATTTCTATTTTATCCCCCTCACCGATGTTTCACCGATTTATAACCATGGATAAGACATGGATTCACCGCTTCGCACCTGAGATAAAGGAACGGTCAAAGCAGTGGACTTTAGTGGCAGAACCGTGTCCAAAGAGTACGAAGAATATTTCATCTGCCGGCAAGGTCATGTCGTCTGTTTTTAGTAGTCTACCACAGATATAACACACTTCTACGAGCGTTTTTTCCTATCTATGAAACAGTTCTGATATTCACTTTTTGGTATGTCCTTGAGCTCTCTCAGCGATTCGGTTTTTAACTCCTCAATCGTCGAAAAACGCCGTCCTTTCATGGGTCTCTTCAATTTTGAGAACAGAAAAAGTCGCAGGAGGCCAAATCTGGTGAATACGGTGGCTGAGGTATGATAACGGTGTTGTTTTTAGACAAATAATCTCTCACAAGCAAAGATGAGTGAGCAGGGGCATTATTATAATGCAAAAGCCATGAATTTTTTTCCATAATTCCGGGCGTGTTTTCGTAATGCTTCACGCAAACGGCGCATAACTTCAAGGTAATACTCCTTATTTACCTTACGGTAAGAACTCCTGATGCACTGCTGATGCATGGTAATCGAAGAAAACAGTGAGCAAAACCTTGACATTTGATAAAACTTGGCGTGCTTCTTCTTGGTTTTGGCTCTCCTGGACTCTTCCATTGGAACGATTGGGCTTTGGTTTAGATGTTATAACCATATGCCCATCATTTGTCACCAGTTATGACCCTTTTAAGCAAATCTGGATCATAGTTGACGTCATTCAACAATTCCTCCCATATGAAAGTGTTTTTGGTCAAAATTCGGCAATTTTGGAAAGAACTTCGCTGCCAGACGCTTCATGACCAAAATTCCCGAAAAGATTGCATGTCATGAGACAACCGATATGCCGTTATCCTTAGCAACTTCTCTAATTGTGATTCGACTATTCTCCATAACAATTTTCATCCATTTCTCAACATTTTCATCGGTTGTTGATGTGCTGGGGCGTCCAGAGCGAGCGTCTTCATTCACATATTCTCGACCTCCTGTGAAAAGCTTGTACCATTTGTAAACACTGTTTTGACTCAGAGTCCTCTCACCGTATGCCACTGTCAACATTTCAAGTGTTTTTGAGCACTTAATTTCATTTTTTACATAAAATTTGATGCAAATTCCTTAATCCTTTTTTTTTCGATAGCAGAAAATTGCCGAACACGCAAAACACTTGTCTTATTTATGCCTCTCACAGGCAAACTAAACATACTATATGGATGAAACCGTCAATATATCTTCGAGGCGAGTGTATCAACTTAAAAAAAAATATTAAAAGTCGAATGTACGTAGCCCGCGAAATGTGAAAATTGACTTTTTTAACACACCTTGTATACTCTTTAAAACCATTAAAATAGTCTCAGGGGCTATAGAAAGTTTACAAGTTCTAGAATTGCAGTTGATTTTTGTAGCCCGGCTACGATGCTGAGTAAACGAATCTATACATAAAAGACAAAAAGAGCTTCTTTACTGCATATTTTATCATTTAAATCACCGAATCAGGATAATTTGAGTATCATGGTCAGGGCAGCGGTCGGAAGCTTCTCTTGGACGCTCGAAAAATGTGTTTTTGGTGTCACTTAGTCGCCATATGATAAAAAGAATAATTCACTTGGACTCGGATGGTAGGAACTCGATGACTTTTAGATCTAATCCGCGAGATTTCATCCAGTAGAAATTCACATTCCTTTTTTGTGCATGGTACTTACAGTAGATATCGCAGTTTTCCCCTGGAACGCATACTTATTCTTCTCATCGCCTTTCGTAGATGGCGGTGGTGTCAGCTTTATATCTTTCAGGAACATTCTCAGCACTTTCTCTGTAGATATTCCGGATATTCCAACAGAAATCCTCAAATCATGGTCCTTAAAATGTTTGTGGTGGATTCACCTTCTTATTTTCCTTTCGTGTTTTCATAATAAGCTTTGTTTAAAATGAACGGCTTGTCAGGCTAAAAATGATTCTGCTGGTATAAAGAACAGATGTCATAAATTCAAAATGCTCTCAACTGTTTTATCACATATTTGTCGTTAGATGTGATCATGCCATAAACATAGCATTATATGCTCGGAACGACATAAAGATAAACATTTTATACACAATAATTTGTAAACCATACCTGTTCTGGTACTAATTTTTTATAGTTTTGTTATAAAAAGCTTTAAAAGGAGGATTATCGAATTCGTAAAGTGTTTAAAAATGGAGCACGATTCGCAGACTATCATCGCATTCTATTTACAGAGCAGTAGATAGTATTTTCAATTTTTTCCCCCGAAATGACTCCCTTGTCCCTGGCAATGCCCTTGCGACTGGCAATCCATGTTATTATAGTTTATAGTGAATTGTAGGATATTTGAAAGCATAACTCAATATGTTTGTATAAATTGTCGTTTAAATTTTATTGTTAAATTTAATGTATGCTTAAGACTATCGTATATAAAATGTGTTATAAAATTAATTTCAATTTACAACCTAAATTCTACTATCAATGTTTGTGTTAAACTGTCGCCAAAGAGTTCAGCTTTATTCTTAATCCTTATGAATACGACGATTTGATATTACGCGTTGAACTAAAACTATGTGATTTTGTCGCTGACGTCGTTGTTTAATTTAAAGTCAATGCTGCATTATGAAAACTAATGTTTATGACGTAATATAAATATTATATTAACCCTTAAAGCATTTCGTTGTAACCTAATCTAAATTACCGAGTCCATTGCGTCGAATGGTTGCGGAGTATGCATCTTCATTTGCAACTAAAGTTAACGTTAATACTAGAGTACGATATACGTTCGACGGGTGATTGGGGAGCACTTTCGATGGAATTCAATTCTGTGCTCCTAACACTCTAATGGGCCACACTTAACGCCAATCTCGGTACATTTACACTCCAGACAGGGGGAGGAGAGCTCGAGAATGATGCGGCCAACACGATACATGCGACCGTAAATATTGCAACCCGCCAATTTTAAAATACCGGTTGGGTCAATTAAATTATTCAGTGACGAATGTTCTTGATGCTGTTGCTGTTGCTGTTGCGGTTGTGGATTGTTCGCCGATTCGCCGCCAGGGGATGTTGAAGAGGATGTTGACACCTCACTGGTGCTAGAGAAGTACAGCGGGGGCCCTTGGGATGAGTGCTCTAAGCCTTCCAGTTGATTAAGTGTATGTTTGTAGTGTACCAAACCCATTAATTTCGGATGGTTAGCGGATGCTACGGGTGATGCGGACAAGAATGAGGTGTAAGAGGTGGATGAAGAAGGTGCATACGACGTATCGCCTCCTTGAATGGATGCTGAAAATGAAGGCGTTGCTGAATTACGTTTCACTTCAAAACTGGCATCCATGAAAGGTAATTTGTCAAAAGGTGACATTAAAAATGGATTTGTAGTCGTCGATATTGGTGAAGGCGCTGAGGATGATGCTGTAGGCCAAGATGCAGGAGGACTTGGTCGATATGTTGTTGTGGTGGGATTTGTTATTGCTGCAGTCGTCGTCCTCGTCGTCGTCGTTGTTGTTGTGGTTGATGGTGGTGCCTTGAATGTTGTCTGTTTGGCAGGCGATGTCGTTTTAGGTTTGTTGCCTGATGCCACAACGCCGGTTCGTTTTAAGGCTGTTGCAGCCGAGGCAGCGTCAATATTTGTAGCATTTACTCTTGGTGATTCCTTTGTTGCTGTTGCCGGGTTGTTAGCCGATGTTCTTGCTGATGTTGCCGGCAATATTGGCCGATTGGTGGGTCGGCTGTAGTGTTTAGTTGGTTTAGGACTTGTTGCACGTCGAGTTGCATTAACCTTTGTCTTCGATGATGATGATGATGACGACGACAAAATCTTTGTTCCAGTTGCAGTCCCTGGTTCCACATGTCCCGTCTGTTTGTTTTTGCTAAACGCCGCTGGTTGTTGTAGTCGATTTTTATTTGTTGTTGTTCTGGGTGTAGTACTCGCAATTGGTTTATTGCGATTATACTTTATCGCGGGTCTCTTACTCGTTGTGCCCAGAGAGGGTTTCCGAGTCGACAGTTTATCCTGTATTGATGTTATGCTTGTTGCAGTCGTCTTCATCGTTGTTTCTACTGTTGTTGCTGTTGTAGGGGACACCATCGAAGACGTTGTCGAGATGGGGGCTTCCTTGTCCAATTGTTTGATGACAGCCTGAGGCAATGACTTGAATGGTGGTATTGCACTCACATCATGTGCCTGCTGCAACTCATGCTGCTCGTTTGTCCCAGCCAATGTATGTACCCCATGCGTGGCATTAGTCATCACAAAAAGTAGACTCTGTTGTGTCTCATCGTCTTTTGTCAAGCTCTGTTTGTTGTCACTCAAGCCTATTGTAGTTTTTATGGGTTCTCCTTCTTTATTCTTGTCCTCAATATCGGTCATGGTGGCATTTGTATGGGATTCGTTGTTAATGTGAATCATCGATGCCTGTTGCTGCATATCCATGTTAGGAGATTCATCATTTGTCTTCTGGGCGCTTGTATTTGACTGTATTATTAAATTTTTAAGCTTATCTTCGATTAACGATGTCAAATCTGGAGGTTGCTCTGTTCGGATGACATCTTTGAATGGATCTGGTGTTGTGATTTCTGGAATTAGGTTGAAGTAAAGACGCAATTAGATGTTAAGTTGGACTAAGCGTGCGAAATCAGAAAAGTCGTTAACCTGTATATCAAATGTATCGCAGCAATGTGCATAGAAACAACAAAACTCTATTAAATTTGGATTATAAATCCGTCATTCGAATTAGAAGTGTAGTCCAAGATTCATTAACAGTTATCAAAGCTGAAATTTTTATAATGTTTATACTCACTTTGCCATTCCGTTTGTAACAACTAGAAATACTCATCTGAAACAGTACAATATATACATATGTACAACTATATTTGTGATAGTCGCTGCAACCACAATATTGGTCGCACCACTTTATCTTATAAAGGTTCTAAATTGTATGAAATTGGCCTAGCAGGAGAAATTTGCCCATGTAAAAGCGGTATTTATGTATTTAAATACTAATAAAACCACTGGTTATTTTTGTGGCCGCCACCTCGATGTGTCCGACGATGTGCCAAACTGGCATTCGATTTCTTTCTTAAACTGTCCCATTAAGTGGCTTCAAAAATGTATCCTTGTAGGTTCACCGTATGTGAAAAGCTTTTCCATATCTCATTAATAGGATGCAAAGGAATTTTTGTATTTACGAGGACGGTGCCAAAACTAGTGGTGAAAGTAGTTTGAAAAAACATATTTTGGTGAAAAGTGGCAACCATATGAAACCTAAATTTCAAGTTTCAAGGCACTACGTTTTTTCGTATTTTTATTTTAGCCATCAAAAGTAAACGATCTCAGTGAATTTGTAAACATGGACAAAACTGGTCACCGTTATGTAATTCAATATTTCCGTTTGAAAAATCTCAGTCCAATTAATATTAAATCCCAGTTAAATTCTATAATGGGAAAGCCTGCTGCTTAAGAATATCCACCAAATGGTTTTGGATCAGTGTCTTAATCGACTGAAGGTGTATGAGCTTGCTGAAATGATAGGTATTTCAGAAAGTGCTATACATAGTATATACCAAGGATTTGAAGATGAAAAAGCTGTGCGCAAGATGCAAGCAGCGCTTGCTTTCAATAAATAAAAAACAGCATCGTGAAGATATCTCAGTAGAGTGTTTGACGATATTTCACCGATTTATAACCATGGATGAAACATGGGTTCACCACTTCACACCTGAGATAAAGGAACAGTCAAAGCAGTGGACTGGAGCAGAATCGTGTCCAAAGAAGGCGATTCCATCCGCCGGCAAGGTCAAGACGTCTGTTTTTGGGATGAGCGTGGGTTTATTTTTGTGAGCATGGGATGTATTTCCGGAAGGAAAAATCAGCAACGGCGAATATTATGCTAATTTATTGCAGCGTTCAGGTATTGAATAAATGAATTATAGAAATAAGCGAAAAGAAACGAAAGAAAGCGAGAAGAAAGGCAATGCTACAGTTCACACATCCACTATTGCGATGGCCAAAATTAATGAATTAAGGTTCGAATTGCTTCATCACGCACCTTATTCGCCAGATGTAGCTCCCTTGGACTGTTTTCTATTTCCAAACTTGGAAAAAATTGCTTGGGGGTAAAGGATTTGCCAAAAATTAAGAAGTGCAGTCTGCGGTTGATAGCTATTTTAAGGAGTTTGACATCTCGTACTGTAAACAAGGTATAGAAGCTATTAAATATCGTTGAAAAAAGTGTAAAAGGGGATTATGTTGAAAATTAAAGAAACAAACCTTTTTAAGTTTCCTTTATAGGTTGGCTAGTTTTGGGGTCGCCCTCGTATATTTTTATGTAAAAGTAAGTGAGAGTATCATCCTAATTCATAAAATTTATTAAGGATCTGCGCCAATGGTTGGCGTTGTTGTTGAAAAGTAATAAAAAATACCCATTTTCACTTATTTATAAAGAAACTTTTTCTTTGTGCTCATGATTATTAAAAACAAATTTCTAGCGTAAAATTACGGTAATTCGATATATTATGTATCAGAAGAAAGTATTTTTGACACGCTCAGTTATCAGTTGATGAGTCGATATATTTTTCCATGATACTGTGGACCGCAGTGCATGATTTTTAATTTTGTGAGTGACAACCGGCTGAAATAGCTGCATGTGTTGCGTTGATAACAGGCCCATTTTCAGTGGCAAAAAATTAGGTCTTATTTAGAAAATGAGAAGACCGGCGTAAATACAGCATTGCTAAGTTAGTAATTTTGAACGACATACAAGCTGACAATGTTCAATCAAGGAAGTGATAGTCGCTATTTGCTTTTCTCCAGAGACTTTTGAAAATTACATTTTTCTGTAATGATTTTTTTTTGCAATTTTGGACATGGATTAACTCACAAACAGCTTGCAACTGATCTTTAACTTTTTGTGATAGAGCACTCTGGCGATAAACCGTTTCCCGCTGGTTTTCCGAATTATATTCTGGTTTTCAGGATGAATTTCGGGAAGATTTTCAAGAATGGAAATGCTTCAAAACATCAACGATGTACCGGATCTAATATTGTAAGACCAGGGTGCGACTTATCGTGAAATAAGGAAATGATTGGGCTTTATTGACAGAAATGATATATATACATATATATATATATATATATATATATATTACATGAATATGTAGCTGTCAAAAGACATTTGGATATCGCATAATTTGATAACCGCTTATAGATGCTCGTGCAGATTAGTGCAAAGGAACAGTGAAGGAGTACTATCGCGATGCTTTGAAAGATACATTTATAAGATCATGACATACAACTATACAACTATACAACATACAACTATATAGCAGCCAACTTTATGTGACCTTCAAAAACCTGGTCTCCGTGATATTAGAGCGATATTGAGCTGTTAATTCTTTGGAGATAATAATAACACAGATCATTCACCACTACGGCAATACGGGTTCTCAGCGATTGGACAAACAATTGATTATTTATATACTCAATACATTGAAATAATTTGTCGTCCGTAGTATAGCTCTGATTTGGCACCCAACGACTTGTTGACAGAAAGGAATTGCTTTATCATTATTTACGGATGTCTGACGCTTCTATAACTGGTTGATACTTTTGGAGTTACCCGGTTCGGAGTGAGAAAGTGACCATTGTGGAGAATGAATGCAATAATGTATTGGTCTTCATCGAAAAACAAAAAAGCCGCTTTCGACGTTTTAGCAATATTGAGAACACACAAATTGCAATCAATATTGACAATGGCAAAATATAATTTCATACTGAAAAATTCAAAGTAACATTTGCAAAATAAAATAAAAAAAAAAAAATTAGTACAGAGAAAACTAAAGTAGCCATTGGTACAAAGTGGCGTACAAATCGTGTTACAGTGGAGATCGCTTTTTACAGATTTTGAAGGAGTTTTTTTTACTCACAACTGCGCCGAAGACGTATCCATTTCAACCACATTTGGTTCCAGCAACACGGAATAACTGCACACATAGCCAGACCGGTTATCGCGGAGCTCCAATGAAAATTTTCAAACAAATTAAAATCCAGAAACTCCACTTTCCACTGGTCTCCAAGGTCACCTGACCTGACTGCACTAAACTTTTTTTATGGTGTTACAAAACGAAATCAAGGAATTTGACTGAATGGAAGCAGTGCATTAAAACAGTAATTGAGGCGATACCGAATGAATAATTTTCTGACTAGGTGTCGCATAAGCGAGAATGAGCATGGAAGTCATTTAAGGACCACCATCTTCAAAACCAATTAGTTATATAAAACAAAATGAATTTTCTATAAGATAAAAGAAATGAAATACATTGATAAAAAAAAAAGTTATTTGAATTCGCATTTCAGCACAATTGGTGCGCCACCCTGTATTAAGTAATCCTAAAGTCATATTGAGAGATAATAAATTGAAATTAAGAAAATGAAAAATTAATGTTGGGAAATTAAATTTAAAAATATAAAACAAAAATCCATCACACGAGAAGCAAAACTTCAAGTCGAAACTAAATGTCACAGGCATATTTAATATTGGGATACATGCGCTGTAATTCTATCAAGATTTTCTATTTCAGATCGAGAGATGATTAAGAGATAATCAAGAAGATAAATTGAAACTGTAGATTTTACGGATACCGATTGCAAGTTCATATAATTCTTACAATAACCATTTCTAATACCAATTTTTCCATTTCCTGATAAACATCAATCCCTTATATACACCTGTTATATTTTTCTTATCAATTATTATTGACTTAAACCATTGAACTGATAGAAATTCGTGGTTAGAATTGGATAATAAACACACCATTAACCAACCACCACTATCAGTTGTTCAAAGATGTGACAAACTCTTGAACCGAATCAACGCAAAATTTGACATAATTTGCATTCCTGCCCTAAAGTAAATTAAATTATTGTATTTTCATTATAAACGCAAAATAATGATTAATGTAAGAAAGCGTATAGCCCTGAAATGCCGCAGATCTTTTAACGAGATGGCCACAGGGACATACTAGGGAAATGCAGAGCAGACGAGCTGGCAATACCAGGGACAACCTTACAGACTTCAGCTGAGTTGCAGCCCGTGGACATGCCTCTAGCCACTTGCAAGCTCCTGCTGCGAGATAGAGCATATTTAGCCGCAAGTGGTAGGTTAGCGTCTGTCCGAGGCAGTAATCAATCCAGACAGATGTGGCCTTGCCTAGATCTGAAGCATTCACACACACTGCTGTCGCTATCAAGACCCGACGCCTCATTGCTTGTATCCATCATGGCGGGATACTGCCTGATTGGAAGACATGCAGTGAGATTGTAGGTTGCAACTAGTGACTTCTGCAGGAGCTGTAGGGATGTAGGGAGAGGAGGAGGAGTCCATAGAACACCTTCTCTGCAATTGCACCGCCCTGGCGAACAGGCGGGAACAATCACTGGGCTCTTATTTCTTTACGGATAGATGTTCTCCGACTTAAGAGTTTCTTGAGGCGCTCAGGATGGTTCTACGGGGGAAACTAGGGACAGCCATATCTCTAGTTTCTGTGGTATCACAATGGACTATACAGTCTAAGTGAGTCTGTCTATTCAGACTGCCACACTGATCTAACCTGACCTAACGTAAGAATGCTTGTTATTATAAAATAGCCTTATAAAGACACGAAATGACCTTTTAAGGAAACAACCTATAATAATAGCGTATAAGAGGACATCGTATAGGAAGAAGTTACAATAATATAATATTTAATTAATGAAAAATTAATGAACTTCAGCGAAAGTTGGCGCTTATACAGGGTGGCGCAATAGAACGTGCATATTTAAAAAATAGATTAAAAATTAAATACAAAAGGTATGGTTAAAATAAATGTAAGACATTGTACAGTAATAAATGGAGTTTATTTTTTAAAAATAACATCATCTAAATGGTAACTCTCTTTACGACGGCACTCCTCTAACCGCAAACGAAAATTATTTAAAACTTCCTTCAGTAATACTGGCTGGATAATGGCTGCCATTTCACCACGGATATTCTCCTTGAGCTGAACGATGTTTCTTGGATTATTACTGTAGACTTTGTATTTGAGGTATCTCCACAAAAAAAAAAGTCAAGAGGCGTCAAGTCTGGACTACGTGGAGCCATGGGATATCACCTCTCTTTGAAATCAGTCTGCCTGGGAACATCTACTTCACCACCGCCATGGAGTCATTTGATGTGTGACAGGTGGCTCCATCTTGTTGGAACCAAGTTCTGGAATTCACTATTCTTGAACTTTCAATTTCTGGAGCCAAAAATCCGTCCAACATCCCAACATAGCGTTCCGTATTAACCGTGACGTTTTGGCCCCGCGCATTTTCGAAGAAAAAAGGACCAATTATTCCTCTGCCAGAGATTGCTGCCCATACTGTCACTTTAGGACTATGCAATGGCTTGTGGTGTTTGATTTTGGGATTTTCACTGTTCCAGTAACGACAATTCATAAGGAAATGAGCCTCGTCAGAGAAAAGGATATTGTCAAAATTGGAAAATCGATTAAGCATTTCATTAGTAAATGCGAGCCTTGCTATGAAGTCAGGCTCTTTCAATTCTTGTGTTAATTGCAGCTTATATGGATGCAGTTTAAGATCCAATGTTAAAATTCGTTGCAAACTTCGTCGCGATAATTGTAAGACAGACGATCTCTTGCGAGTCGACATTTATGGATTTCCTCGTACTGACTCCATAACTCCCTCAACATTGTCTTCGGTCCTAGATATTCTTGGGCTACCATTTGCTTGTGGTTTAAATGTTGAACCGGTCTCTTCAAACCGCTTTACTCATATTTTAATTAAATTAGCACTCGGAGCTCCACTAATTCGCCGTAGTCCATATTCAGCACAATATAGACCTAGTAGCAATATATGAACGAGAGTTCTCGTAAAATGCGCGCACGCAAAATGCGCGACGCTTCCCGTCGAAGTGATTCATAGCGACTAAAACTCCATGAGCCCGCCAACCCAACGATGTAAGCGCCCCCCCGCCCGCTCCTTTTGTACCCCGCAAAAAAAGATGATGCAATATGCACGTTCTATTGCGCCATCCTGTATTTCGGCCATACCAAAGACGAACGATGTTCAAAATGGTTAGTGTCGAGCCGTGTCGCACAAGCCAAGTCTAATCGCTTCTCGAATTAATTCCAATTTCAGTTATTTGCCTATGTATTGCATTATTAACCCCTATCAAGCTTTGGAATTTGATTTTATTTAGTGCATATAATTTGAATCCTTTAGAAAACAGCAATATCGGGTCGTTTAAGCCAATTATGGCCGCTTCTCAAAATTACACCATTCTGCTTGGCTTCTAGTCTTCTATTTTACATGTGTACATATGATTAATCAAATCATATTTATCATATTCTGCGAACACTTTTTAAGTGGATCGTGTACTCTGTGAGAAAAGGAATATAACGTGTTAGGTACAGTCAGACATCAGTTTGTATAACCTCTATCATGGATTACGGCCAAGCATTGCCGTGGATGGAGTATCGACATGTCACCAAATAAATGAGTTTGCATCTTCCTATACCTAATTTTTCCAGTGGGAAGCCCCATCTTTCAAAAATTTGATGCATTCTGTGAGCTTGCGAATGTGACATTCAGTAACACTTACGAGCTATACTGCCCATTTTTTTTTTTTCTAAATAAAATTCGCATTTTTTTAGGAATTTTAAAAAAGCCAGGATAAGCATTTCTATCAACTGCCACCATTTACAGCTTGTTCTAAAAAAAAAAATATTCACTATTCCAAAATTCTATATAGAACGTAGTGTGGGCCGCTTGCTATCCACAGTGTGGAGGACGGAGTATGACTGGCCGATAAATAAGCGTATCTTAGCTCGCGTAGTTCGCTTTTCCAGTGAAAATTGGTATTTTTAAGTAGGTTCAACTTGCCTGACAATATCGGATATTTTGGTCCCAAATTTCCGCGTTTTGTATCAAGCGTTGCGACACCAATGATGCTTTCATCAGACACACATAGGCACAAATTTTTACGCAGGATTATACATATATATTATATACTCGTATATTACTCACATATGGGGCCTCACATGAGTATTTCTCATTGTTACAAACGGAATGACAATGAAAATGGCGATAAATTAATTTTAAAACATAAACGAAAAGCGCCAGCTTCATTACAAACAACAAATGAATAAACAAACCCCTCTTTTTTTCTTTTGACACCGATATGGCTATCACTGTGTGGAAAAATGGAAACTCAATGTCCTTTAAAGTCGTATGTCATTGATTAAAGTCAAAGAATTAAGCAGTATAACTATAAATCGCTATGTGTACATCAATGTACTTGATAGAATATACTTTGGCTTATAGCAAAATAATTACGAAAATCAATGCCTTGACTTAGACTTGAACGAGTTTTAATACATACCTATAACTTTCGTTGTGTTCAAAAGATCTGCAGACGTTGTTATATCAATGATATGCTGAGTAACTTGATAACTATCACCAACTTTAACACTGACATTGTCGTTATCATCGTCCAAAATCAAGGGATCCTTTGGCACAAATCCACCTTCGGTTTTAGTAGGTGGTGAGAACCCCTTCGGAGGTTGCAAACCGGCGCCAGTAAAATCATATTTTACAAAGGCCGGAGAACCTAGGGTACCATCGAATTTGCCAGCCGTCGAAGACACAAGCGAGTCAGGACCCTCAACATTAAACTTGTAGATGTACTCAGCTTTGCTGCCATCTTCAAGATCGGGATAAAGAGGATATTTTTCAGTAATGGATGGATAAATATTTGCGTCGTCATATAAATCATAGTCGATTCTGGAAGTTGGACTTTGAGAATGATGGTAGTAATCATATGTGGCCGGTTTATTGTGATCGGCTTTAACGGCATCGGTGGGTAGGAATGGTATTATCTTCAGATTAGGCAGACTGGGCGGTAAAGTGGGCTCAGCACTCTCATCTAGCGGTTCAGCTTCCAGAATTGTAGGATTAGTTTTTATGACAACAGGTTTTAATGTCGAAATAGTTGTGGATTTTGGTGATACGGTAGTGGTGCGGCTGGAAGCTTGAATCGTCGTAGTTATGATTGCTCTAGGTGATGTTGATGTGTACAGATTTTCCGAGATGGGTATTATGGGATTTTTGTTTAGGTTGGGTGGGAGTGGCTTAAATGTAGTATTCAATAAATCTTTAGTAGAAATAATGGGTGGCTTAACCGTTAAATTAGCAATTTTCGAATTGATACGAGTATACGTTTTATCCGTCGGCAAAGGTTTAAAGTGCGGCAAGGGCTTCGGTGTAGGGAGATTGAGTGTTGTGGTTTTATTCTTAGCAGGTCTGTGGGTAGTTCGATTTACTGGAATTGTAATATTTTTTGTTTGATTGCCAGTTCTTAGCATGTCACTAAGACCATCTAGCAAAACTGACAGGAAGTCGGGCTCTCTTTCGATCTTAATGGGATGCGTAGTAGTATTGGACGGAATTTTCGAATTTTTTAAAGGCATCAGTTCTATTTTCTCCAGAATTTCTGCTTTTTTAGTTGGACTAACATCAACTGGCTTTCTAGTTATTCTTATTGAGCTTTGTGCTTTGTTTGCGGACAAAGTGGTCTTCTCTTTTACAGGCTTTTTTGTGCTACCGACAACAACCGTTCGTACGGGCTCCGTCGACTTTATTTCCTCTGTGGTTTCTGTCAAGGTGGTTGGCAATGTTTGCGTGGTTTCTTCCGGTGTTATTGGCTCAGTGGAACTAACCTCATCGGTGGTAGTTATAAAAATGTTATCCAGTTCTTCAGCGTTTAGAACACCCAAGTTTTCTTCGCTTTCCGCCAAATTGTTGCGATCCAAGCGATCTATACTGGTGCTGCTTTCAAAATCTGTCAGATCATGGATGGTGGACGAATCGTCTATATCAACTTTATCTGAAACTAGAGAGGATGGATCTGATATTTCATCGGTAGGAGCTAAAAGAAAATCAACCCAAGTTAACCCTGTAGAGCTGTTGGTCGTAGTTTTCTCCTCAGGTTCAATTTCTTCGGAAGAATTCTCTTCCTGATTAGCTTCAGAAGGGCCCAACAGTAAATCCAGGAAACTAACTTCCGTGCTACTACTTGGGTGCTGCACTAAATTTAGAGGTATCGGAGTAGGAGACGGCTGGACGCCTACCAAATCTAAATTGTCTTTCAACATTTGATTGTTATTATTATCGATAAACTCCAGGCCTTCTCTAATGGTATCAAAGATGGTCTTCTCTGTGCCCTGCTCAGTTGGGTTTGGTTTGATTGGTTTCTCCACCACTTCTGGATGTCTATCGGGAGGATATTGTACTGATATATCCGATGCCGCAGCTGCCTGTTGATCTTCATCTTTTCCAAAAAGTAACGAAAACAAATTAAATTGCCTAGAATTTTGCGATCTTCTATAGTCTCTCTGACTACCGCAATCATAACTAGATGGGCAACACTGTCCCTTCGGAACTACGGGTATACAATTCCTTAAAGCTGGAGCACATTTCTTCGGAGCACACTTTCTCTGTCCTCGTATGCAAAAGCAAATGTCACATGGTTTATCTTTGTCCGATTTCATTTTCTGTCCCTCCACATAGAACTGCTGGCCAACGGTACAGCCACGATTTCTTTGCAGCCGTTGAGACATCCGCATGTAATGTTTGTTGGAAGTCTTGCGGTATCGAACCTCTTGCGAAGATTTTCCTGTTTGTTTTGTGCTGCAGTCATAACGCACTGGGCAACAAGTTGAGTCAACAAAAATCGGTTTACAGCCTTCCACGGGCAACATACACTTTGGCTTGACACACTTTTCAGTACCACCTAAAATATACCATAAACCATCATAAACATAAGAAACATTTAATCGGAGAATAATTTTTGATAGTCGACGAGAGTTGCAAAACTCACCGATACAGTAGCAGTAACTGCAAAGATTCGAGGAAGACATTGCAGATCCAGATTTGTAGACAGTTCCGTTTTTGACGCAAACTGGAAAACCAAAGAATGTAATTTTTATGATCAGAGATCAAAAATTGTTTGCACTGCAGTAAGCAAAATATAAATGCAACTTATTATATGCTCTTATATTAGTGAGATAAATATTCAGGGTCTGAACATAATAATTTTGTTTTGGAGATATTAATCTGGTGTATAACTATTCAGGAACTAGTTTTTTTTAATATAGCACCGTTCCATTTACAGGGAAACGAAACACTTCTTGATCATATCCGGGATTCTATACAGTTGTCTACAGTCTCTTATTCTATGATGCAAACAAAAGGAGCACCAGGAGGACAGTTTTTGCTAATTTAAAGGATGGTAGATTGTAATTAAACACATTCCACGCCAAGCCGTCACTTAGAGGTGACACTTTACGTTGGTGCCACAAAATCTTATTCCATGATGCAAACAAGAGGAGTGGCAGGAGGACAGTTTTTGCTAATTTAAAGGATGGTCGTCATTTAGAAGTGACATTAAAATTTCTTTCTCAACTCTTTTTGGGTATTTAGTTGTTGGCTAAATTGCAATCCATCATTTGCATTGAAACACGATGAATAGACATTGTTTTCAAACGGAAACTGTTAAGAATTTGCTAGAATAGAGCCATAAATTCAAACTGACGCATTGCAGCGTCAACTTGAGGCACTGTGAGCCTTTGAATATACCTGGAGTGTTGAGTCTCTGAACATGAGCTTCTCAACGTGTGAAATTTCACCAAATTGGCTTAAAGCGCTAAGAATTAGCAAAATCCTTCTCCATATTTTCGCCGCACAGAGAGAGACGACAGTCCAGTGCTATATTTGTTGTACCTGAAGAATGATTCCAGATACTTTCGAACTTCCCTCGACAAATTTGGCTAAAATGATGAAATTGTATATATTATTATTATTATTATTTGATGCTGCCGCTAAGAAATCTTTTATATTTAGACTCATTATTTCTGAAAAGGTCTTTAAATTTTCGTTTTAAAGTTTTTTCTTCGGAATGATTTTAGGCAATTTTCAAAAAAATCAGCTAATGTACTTTCTTCCGAAAAAACAAGAGTTTTTCGTGCCATCCAAATCTCATTTGATCAAACGTAAATCAGATGAAAACTGAAATCAAATATTAGCCATAGACGGGATACGAAATATGTAAATAGCACTGTCTTTTTAAGTAGGCCAGACTTCAAACATGATAACATTTATTTTTGGAATAAAATGTTGATTATTGTTTTTGGAATTTCCAAAAAAGAAGAAAATTAATCCCAATTTATAATTATTATTATAATTATTTTTTTTTTTTTTTGGTCCAAATTGCAGCTGGAACATTAGCCTAAACTTTTTTATCAATGAAAAATCCTCTGTATAAAATTTATTTTAACTCTACTGGAGCATTAGAAGAAGAATCTATACCATCTGCCAATTCTTTGTCCATGTCTTTTTTCGCATCACACTTTCATCTAATTTAATACCAGATTTAATTAACGATTAATTGTAAATGACCATTTCAACACGTTCGTGCTCCTTCTCCCGACATCAACGGTAACAATTGTATGAAAAGGATCAATCATTTTAAACGAGGTAGAATCGAATTAAAACTACCATCACCATGTAGAGTTGCAAGAAAAAGGCTATCTTTGGGACTAAATGATTCAACTTACCATATAAATCGACTTCGGTATCATCAGATCTGCGCTGCAGCATATTCTCATTGACTACACGATCAATTGATTCACGCTCGTAATGATCTAAATAGGCGATAATACGTCGCGTGGCCGGTATCTTGTAGAAGGCATCCAGACGTGCACACGACAGATACGGACAACATGTGTTTTTCTTTTGGACGACAACACAGCCACGAGGTGGTGGCATCGGCATCTCGGGACAAACTTTCAGGCGACACACCAGTGTCTTCTTGGTGCACTGACAGTTGAGACACTTCTCAGTGGTGGGAACAAGTGATTTGTCTGCATACCAAGTGCCATTGTGATGGCAACCTGTAGCAAAACAAAAACAAAAACAAACAAAAAAATGACTAACATAATGAAGTTTGAGAACTTTGTAATGATGGTGGGGATGACAACGCTGGCAACCGCCATCGCCGCTGGTGGGATGGGAATGAAATAATAAAAATTAGTTTGGAATTGTTAAGAAAATTGTTGCTTCTGAGGTAGACGATGACTACAATGATAAGCACTGTGGAAGAAAAACATACTTTTGATAAATTCAATATATTATTTCTTTTCACAAATAAACTGCTTTTCATATTTTATATTTATCAAATCGTGCTCATTTAGTTCTGTTGAATATATATAAAAAAATTATACAAAACGTTCAAGCTGACAGATGTACAGTTACAAAGACGATAAGTTGAATAGCTGTTATATAATATAATGTATAATTGTTATGTTGTAATCGGCGAAAGCCACATCTCAAAACCCAGACTTCTTAAAACGATTTGCCGTTATAGTCGGACAAGTTATCTTTCCTTGATTAATCATTTGATAAAAACACTTGTGCAGAATTAATTTGAAATTGATGTAAATGGTGAGTTTATACATGCAGTTTTCCAAACCCTTAACATTTTGTATCGATTAATATAGCTTTGTGATGGAAACGGAATGATTTATCCGAAACTTTCTAGTATCTCCCATACAAAAACGAGTTTTATTGTTTGTAGTTTTCTTTGATGTAGATTTGACCACTTTTCCGCACGTTTCGGGCGGTACATTTTGCAATTATCCGCGTAAACGCGGATAAAAGTCTAGTTACCTCAAATCGTATGGCGACGACGCCAAAGCCTGAAACTACGTTTTCTGGAAACTTCTCCAAAATCGGTCATGTTGTGTGGATTGTGGCACCGCCTTGTTGAAAACGCATATCATCCAGTACATAATCTTCAACTACAGGCCAAAAGACGTCGGTTATCATACGGTCATATCGCCCTGAATTGAAATTCGCATTATCAGCCATACTTTCACTAACAGAAGCGATATTTTCGGCAGTGCGTACCTTGCGATGATGCACAGGCCTGACCACATCTGTAACGCTTCTAGTATCTTTAAATTTCATTATAATCCTGCCAATTCCGTGCACAGTAGGTCGATTATGATTGTCATAATCACTCCGTAATGCACAAGAAGCGCCCACGTTTGAGTCACCACTTTCGTAGTACGTTTTAGCTATGTTTACTCATTCTTCGGTTGTTAAACGATCCATACTCGCAAATGGCAAACCTTTCCCTAAATAAATAACACTTCAGATGACAGGTATTTAACACCAGTCAGCCTTGCCACACCGGTAGTTTTGAAACCACTAAATGGATAGCCCTATATAAAAGAGGAAAACGTTTTGGCCATGTTAATTTATCTTGCATTTCCAGTGTGCCTCGAGTCATTGTGTCATGGAGGCATCATATATAGGTATATTTGACTCGTTCAAATTTTTCGGCCTGCGAAACATTGCAGACAATTACGTTCGGACGAACTACGCAATTAGGTTCCAAATTTTTGATATCTCAAAAATTATCCAGCAATATTCAAAGAATAGAACGGGTAAAACTGAACTTAAGCAGTACTTTCTGGTTATATTCTGGCCGATTGTGTATAACTAAATTTTGACTTACATGAACGTGTTAGAAATTGATTCAATCTAAGTTTGCAGTCGGTTTGCATCAATAAATAGACGGATAGGACCTATTGTCAATAGTGTCCGCAGACAAAGTGCATAAAAAATCTTTATAAATCATTGACATTTAGTGAGATTTTGCGTTTTAGGAAATTACGACTTTCAGGCGATAAAAATTGATTTGTGTGATTCATTTTTATGGAGCTGATGAAAACTGCTTCTGATAGAAGCAATAAAATCATGCTGGTGTGGCGGACTTGTATGATCTGCCTGACCATTTGTGCCATTTCCAATAGGGCTCTATTTGTGCCAATCAAAACATGCGAACTTTCCCATTAGAAAAAACATATGATTAGGCAGATGAATAATACAAGCATGCCTTGCATCACATACAAAAACTGTAAATGCATCCAAATGCAAATCTTCAATTACGATTATTACAAACTTCAGTTATCGACGATATTTGTAAGATAACTAATACAGGGTGATTTTTTATGATTTACGTTTTTCAGTTTGGCAGCACTGGTTGGTAATGGCGTCCTAACGTCATCTGTCAAAGTGAAGATTGTACAGTATACTCTGCCATTTCATCATGCAAAGACTAACAAACAAGCAACGATTGCAAATCATTGAAATTTAGTATCAAAATTCGTGCTCTGTGACAAATGTGCATCGTTTGATACGACCATTTTATGGTCGTCATAATCGACCTGCTGAATCAACAATTCGTGCTGTTATCTTCAAATTTACTTTGTTGGACATAAAACCTTCGACTCGCATGCGTAGAGTGGGCATTAAAGAAAATATTGCAGCCGTAGCGACCAGTGTTAATGACGATCGTGAAATGTCAATTCGTCACCGTTCTCAGCGATAGGGCATGTGTTACTCAACCACAAGGAAAATTTTACACGTTGATTTGGGTTTAGAAGCCTATAAAATTCAACTCACGCAAGAATTGAAGCCGAATGACCTGCCACAACGTCTAATTTTTGGCGAATGGGCCTTACAAAGGCTTAATGAAAATCCGTTGTTTTATCGACAAATTGTGTGCAGCGATGAGGCTCATTTCTGTCGCACATGCCATACATGAATTACCGATGCATCCCGTAAAAAACGACAGTCATCGGCCCATTTTTCTTCATAGACAACCGTGGAAGAAACGTTACCGTCAACTGCGAACGATATCGAGCCATGACACGCGATTTTTTTTGGCCCAATTGGCTGAGTTGAACTTGGTTGACATGTGGTTTCAATAGGATGGTGCAACATACCACACTGCTCGTGAAACAATGGATATGTTGAGGGATGAATTTGACGAGCAGCTTATCTCTCGATTTGGCCCCCAAGATCTTGCGATTTAACGCCTCTTGATTATTTCTTGTAGGGTTATGTCAAGTCGTTAGTCTATGTGGACAAGCCGAACACTATTGAAGCCTTACAGGATAACATAACACGCGTTATTCGTGGAATACAGACCGAAATGCTCGAAAAAGTGACGAAAAATTGGACATTTTGAGACGGAGCCACGGACAACATTTACATGAAATTATATTTAAAAATTAAAGACCAATTTATAGATTCCAATAACAAATTTTAATATATGATCGAAATTTGAGTGTTTTATTAGATTAAAAAAAAAAAACTACGATTAAAAAATCACCCTTTATTTCAAAGAAAATTAGTTGTGAGCGATCTATTAAATCTGAGTGTCTGTGTATGATCGACGGTAACATGATGGTAACCACTCATGAATATGAACTGCATTGCCACATTGCTTCGAAGACCATCGGTTACTTCAAGATTGCGATGAAGAATTTTAAATTTCAGACGTTTCTCAAACTCTATCAAATATGGTATGCTCTCATTATAAAAGGAACTATTTATTTTTCTGAAATAAAATAATAATTAAAGGTCTGTCTTCCCATTGTGCGAGGTTGCCGACGGTGATGATAAAGATATTACGATAATGCTTTCCTCTTCTACCTATGCAGCCTCTACTTTTAGGAGTTTGTGGACGGATGGATGGTACAAGCGACTCTTTAGTACTTGACATAAGCGTCTGTGGCTGCGGCTGCAACTAGACGTGCGTACAAATTAACATTGTTGGCAATAAAAATAAAAGCAACTACTATAACATCGCTACAAAAATGCTTAAGATTTATAACGTATAGCATAATTAATTTTCTTAACTCTTTATCAAATCTTCAAGCAGAGTGAACTGGTTCAATTGAACGATACACAGTAAGTACGAGCGAATATCATTATCGTATGTCGACCGACTGCTGGTAATGGTAACATAGTAAATTTGGCATTTAGCTACAATTACGAGTAATTTCTTGGTCTCTTCAGCGTTTTCTGGTATTTTGGACAAACAGTAAAATAATAACATTTTGTTTATCTTTTGGTAACAAATCAGACAATGCTTTTACTTATTTTCGGATGCATTGTCTGAATCACCGCTGTAAAACTACCGAAACGTTAAATCATTGAAATGCTGTTGAAGAAGATTTTAGTTTTGGCTCTTTCCCTTCTATTATATCAGTAAAAATTTCACTTTTACTTAAACTGTTACTTTTATTCACTTGTTATTGGAAACACTCAACCACATACCTACTATGACTTTAGCTATGTGAACGGTAAACTTTGAATAAATTAAAAATTTGAATTTTATAAAGGAAATTAAATACACACCGTCTCCGCTTCATGAATGAGATGGGACATTTACTGTCATATGGTATCGTTCATTTAACTAGAACGTAAACAATTTGTATAATTCTACGAAACTGTCATGCATTTGGTTGACATCAACAACATAATTATGTCTGTCAACGTTCGCAACTACACAGTTCAGTCCATTTGTCTTGATGTGAACTGGAAAATTTGCCGTAACTATAATTTATTGCCTAAATTCATAACATTTGGTATGGTCGTCATCTACGCACATCGGCCACGAAGGAACAGGACACTGCTTAGTATAAATTTGGTCAGCAATACCAACACTTAGAAATTAGGATTCAGCTAAATTCAGCGGTTAAAGGGTGCTTGGAATTCTCAGCCAACTTATATATTTTATAAAATATACAGTTTCATATTTTAGAGTTTGAACAATAGAGAGTTTGAGAATAGAATATTGTTCAATATTTTTTTCACTTAAGTGAAATAGAAGACACGTGGTGTGGTAGAAGGAGAGTGAAAATCGCTATATTCATATCAACAAATACCATGAAGTGAAGCGCAATAGAAGAAGCAAGATTATGAGCTATCGGGCTAAAGTTATAATTACTATAAATTACTTATAACATAGAGAAACCACTGATTTTTGAAAAATATTCTAATGTTTACGTAAAATATCCTAAGAAACGCGGCAGTGCAGATAATTTTCATTCAGGTTACATCACATCAGGTTAGTAAACGCCTGATGTTTGTTGATGCTTAATTTATAACAATAATATGAAAGATATGAATACAGGAAAATAGAAGTTAAATGAAATAATATACCTATAAGTGAGAAATACCACGAAGGGCGGAGTTATTTATCCCGACTATTTAACATTTCACCAAGTACATTTCAAGTATTTGACATTTCACAAGTTATGCATTTAGAAGTTTCAAATCCGGTTTCAAAGCTGCCAGGCTAAGGAGAGATAGGGTAACACTGCCATCTGAAGTGTTATTTATTTAGTGAAAAGTTTGCCATTTACGAATAAGGATCATTTAAAAACTGAAGAATATGTAAAAATAGTTAAAACTTACTACAAAAGTGGCGATTTAAACGTGGGACGCTAATCGACTTAGTTCTTCTGCAGGTGAAAGTGTAAGGGATAATCCGAATTTGAATTCAGAGCGCTATAGCCATATGATAATCAACTTTGTGGCCGGCAATTGAAGATTATGAACTGGACGATATGTGGTTTCAACAAGACGGTACCTCAAGCCACACAACACGACCGATTTTGGCTTTATAGCATGAGAAGTTTCCAGAAAGCCAAATTTCATGTTTCGTCGATGTCAACTGCACACCAAGATCTTGCGAATTGACGCCGTTAGACTTTTTTTGTGAGGCTATGTTAAAGGATAATTTACGGGGATAATCCCCAAACGTTAGAGCATTTGAAAACCAACATTTGTCCAATTATCAACGAGATGCCTCCAGAAATTTGAGAAAAAGTGGTCGAAATCTACCTCAAAAGGATCCACTGCTGCATCCAATTCAGAGATTGAATTGACAGAGAATTGAATTGTTTCTCTGGCTGTATGACATGTGGCGCCGTCTTGCTGAAACCACATGCCCTCCACATTCATTTCTTCAATTCTAGGTACGAAAAAACTGGTTATCATTTCACGATACCGAACACCATTGACTGTTTGCGCTTGACATGCCTCATTTTCGTAAAAGAAAGGTCCAAAGACCACACCACACAGTGACACGTTGAGGATGCATTTGCGTCTCGTGAATCACTCGAGGATTTTGCTCACCCCAAATGCGACAATTCTGCCTATTGACGAAGCCATCAAGATGGAAATGGGCCTCGTCAATGAAGATGATTTTATCGCAAAATCAGTATGTTCATGTTACTCAATTAACGAACTCCCTCCGCTGTCCATGGTCAGCTGGCTTCAGTTCCTGAGTCAATTGAAGTCGAAGGCGTGTTATTGTCTTTACATCACTAACAGACCCAGTTTTGGCAAATTTATCCATTAATCTCTTTGCAGTTGACTCTTTTGGAGCATTATTGTGTGTATAATATATTATATTATTATATATATGTATATAAAAAAATAAAATTTTTATCGAAATCATTGCTTTATGTGTGTTTTATTTAACTTTACTTTCGAAACCGAGAAATGGATGGCCCGGTATTACTATTTAATGCAATAAACCGGGGTTAAAAACTCCTGCCTACTAACAATTTGTTTTTACATTGGACTAATCGATTAATTTTTATTATTATTTGAGTGGCGGTCGCATCAACCTGTCTGATGAACACTTCGAATAGTTGACCAGTCTTGTAAATGTTTCTCATTCTGCGACGTTCACAATCGTCGTTAAACTGTAAATCTCGTTAAGTGAGTCTAAAAATAGAATGCCTGCTTGAAAGATAAGAAGCTGAAAATAATTAGGCTAAATTGTTTATTTATTTAGGGAGTACCAAAGAGACGTAATTACGTGATTGATATTCCGATCATCGTGAGAATGCGATGATCGCAAATTTAAGTTGTTGCAGTGAACAAATTATGAGTTATAGGGTGAGTTATAGGGTAAATCCTGAATTTCAGAAATCCACTGCCACTTTGTAATGGCAGACACAAGAATGAGCGTGATTTCACATTCCTTTTTCATTCTCAAACCCCACTTTAGCAAATGGAACCTAGTAAAAAGTATGAATCTAAAAATACATGTTTTAAATTGGCCATTTGTATGGAAGGAACTTACAGGGACATGTTTAATTAGTTGATTTGTTTTTCATACATGTATCTTGTAAGATAGCTGCTCGAATATGCTTCTATTGTATGGATTCCTTATTACCTAGTATATGCGAACTCCCTTGAATCTGTGTCGAAGCACAGATTCTGCGTTTGCAGCTTAGGTTGGTGGTACAATAGTGATTGTCTTCTAACTAGAGCAAATTGCAGCTCATTAGACTTCTAATACTTAAAAGGATGTGCTTGGAATTGCTTCTGTAAACAAAGTTTCTAATGGCGACGCTGATCTGATGTCGCAGATTAATTCTCTCTTTGTTCTTTGCAAATATGCAAGACACTTTAATCCTTTTTACTTGGATTCTAATGCCTACTCTTATCTCTTTTGAAGATTTTATTAAGATTACAACGAGTTTCATAATTTAGTGTATTGCAACTGTGATGTTGCTTGTATTGCTGTTGCTACATTTTTTATATATTTATTTATTTTATAATTTATATATTCTTGTCATGTCAAACCTTTCTTCCAAATTTCTCCTTTTTTCATTTCGGGAGGTTTCTTCCACGATATGGTTAAGTGAGTGGCATTGTGATATTCGAATAATATACATATATGTATGTATATATACTCACTCTCACTCTATATATATACATATATATATATATAAAACTGCAGTAAACTAAATTGTTGTCCATTATTATATATTTAGAAATATATATATAATAATGGACAACAATTTAGTTTACTGCAGTTTTCGAATAAGCAGTTACAAGAGAAAAATGGATTTTTCGAAAGTCGATCAGTATGTATGCCAGACAAAGTTGTAGGGCATGACAAAGCGATCCATCTTCATTTGCAGACCATACATAGAACGCGATCCAAGTTTTTTTTTGAATTTTTCTGTGACTGTATGTAGTATGTGAGTGTAATTTCTCTAAGTGTATATTCTAGAAATATTATCAAACCCACTCCCAGAACATTCAAATAGAATATTGTATGTAATCTCTTTCCCTCTTTATCTTTAAATAGGACTTTTCTAGAATTATATTTACTATAGTAAGTTATGTTTTTCCTCTCACTCCCATTATATAGTCCATTGTTATATCCTTTTCCTTTTTTTCTCCCAAATAAGAACATTCTAGAATTAAGTCTATGATAAACAACACTATTCTGTAAATATGTTTGCCTTTGTAATATGTGTTACGTAAATATGTGTTCGCTCTGAAATATCGTAGCATTTTCTAGAATAAGTCATTTTAGTATAAATAGAGCAACTTTGTAAGTTTGGATGGATTAATAAAGTTGAGGTTGATGTGGAAATACGTTCCACGATACCAAATGTATGAAAAGTATGAACATTACAATATCCGAACATGACACTTTCATGGGATGTACCAGAGGGACATGTTCAATTAATCGATATTTTCCAAGTTCGACCAATCATTTTGGAATAATACACTGTGTAACAAGTTTGAGTTGCTAAATTCTACCGATTAGTAGGTATAGGAGAAAAACTGAATTTCGGAAAATCGATCAATTTGTATGAATGGTACCAGAAAGGGAAGACATATTCCAATTTTTCGATAAGATGTGGCAAAATATTAAGCTGTACAAAGTTTTACGAAATTTATGCAAAGATTTACGAGAGTTTTGATGCCTACCAGCAAGCCTGACACCCGGCCAGATAAACCAAAACTTCAAAACTTTTCCGCTTAATTCGAAACTTTGATCATTTAATGAAGTCGACACAAAAAATACATCGTTAACCTACTTACAAAAGGCAGTCTTCTGTCTTCTAGTCTTCCCTCGTAATTAATAACACAATTATATAGCAGGCTTTCAATAGATTTTCAACAACAGCGTGGTATCATCTCGTTTTCAAACTACTGAACAGTATTAAAGTGTAATAAAAAGTCATTATCGTTTGATTTCATTGAAGTTAGTACCTTCTGGTGAAAGTTGGATTCGCCGAAAATAAAGTCCAACTACAAACATGACATCTTTAGAATCATCAAATAAACCCGCTCTGCCAATAAGCCTTTCAAATGCAATTCAAACAAACTACAGCAAAAATCATTCAAAAGACATTAACTTAAACAGTCATTAGGTGGAATGAAAATCAGCCCAATAGCACAAGCGAATACTGGGGAATCAATAGGCACGAGAGCGGCGACAAAGCCTTTCACAATGCGGATTGTATACTCTGGGAGCCAAGAAGTTCCATTTGGTTCGGTTATTGTTTCCATTTCCATGTACTAAAGGGTACAGCATTTCGTACAAATGGTCCAGATTAACTTTTGGGTAAGACTATTATTGGTTTTGCTGTGTTCGTTTGTTTTTCTATATTTTTCTACATTATTGTCAGTCTTTTTTTTTAGCTGTAAGTGAATGGCCTTCTGCCTTTCCTTTGTCTCCATTTTTTCTATTTTGGGAAAGAACTAAAGCCAAATTGCAAAGCAAATGAAATGACTGTGGTCATTTTGTGGTAATAGCAATTTTTTAGTACTTTTAATGTGATCAAGTATCTGACGCACATTCAATGACATCTGCTGGGACTAACATGTTGTCCAAGTATTTAGTTTCAGAGTCATCATCGTCACTTACTTCTGGTTCTATTTCTGGGTTTCTGGTCTTCCGCCTGCAGTCTAGGCCCCTGCTAAGCTTTAGTTTATTAAGCAATTAGAAGAATGTCATGGTATTTGTTTATTTCATTTTGTTAATGACACTGGTGTAACACAAGTGATATAACGAACATTAATGACGAATGAGAAACATGTATTAGCAAGTAAATTTGGGGTTTTTTTGCTTTGAAAACATATCAAGAAAGTCAGCCATAAGCTATTGAAAACATCCTTCAGACGGCAGTAAATAGAGAGGGCGACTGTATCAAATTTTTGTCCATTAAACCAAACAAAAAATCATCATCTAAACGCTGCAATAAATTAGCATAACATTCGCCGTTGATGGTTTTTCGTTTCTGAAGATAATCAATAAAAATAGTCGAATGCGCATACCAAAAAAACAACGAATGCCATGTCCTTGGCTGTACATAAAAACGTCCTTGACCGTCTTCTTTGGGCACGATTCTTCCATTCCAGTCCATTGCTTTAACTGTTCCTTTGTCTCGGGTATGAAGTTGTGGACCCATGTCTCATCTATGGTTATAAATCGATGCAAAAATTCCGCTTTATGGTGGTGAAACGTCGCCAAACACTCTACTGAAAAACCTTCGACGACGCTGTTTTTGTTCTATTGAAAGCAAGCGCGGCACCCGTCGCAGAGCTTTCTCATATTCAAATCTTCGGTCAATATACGATATATAGCTCTTTTTGAAATGCCATTTTTTGGATTTTCTTAACCGTGCCCGGCGTGGACTACTACGGTGTTCGCTTGGCAGCTCATGCGACCTCGCTTAAACTCAGATACTAAATATTTTAGAGTCGTAAATGAAGGTGCAGTCTCCCCCAAAGTGGAATGAAATGGAAATATTGGATTACAACGGTGACTAATTTTTTCCCTGTTTACAAATTCATTGAGATCGTTTATTTTTGATAGATCAAATCAAAATACTAAACAACGTGTCGCCTTGAAACTTAAAACATATGTTTTATAAGGTTGCCACACGAAAATAATTTTTTTTCAAACTACTGGCACCAGCTATACTTCACGTCGCAAGTTTTGGGAGCGCTGTGGTAAATTTTAATTTTATGGCCAGCAAACATGTTTTAAAGTTTGCATACTAAATATTTATACCTTCATCCGGAGATGAGGGTATATATAATTTGATACGGCCAAACATGCCGATTGAGTGTTGACCGTCTGTTTCTTCTTCTTCTTATGTGGCGACTTTAGTGATAGTCTTATCTATTATACACCGCCCGTAAAAAATAATTCCAGGCACTTCGATCTTCTGCGCTTCCCCTCCAATTCATCACACCAAGTTTCGAGAGTATTGCAAAAGTCTGGTCCTTCCTGGTTTTGGTCGCCCTCTTCTGCGCCATCCATCGAGCTGGCTGTCGAAAACTTTCAGTGCTAGAGCATTTGGATGCATCCGCACAACATGACCCAGCTAACGCAATCGCTGTATATTAATGCGTTTGACCACGTCGATGTCGGCATATAGCTCATACAGCTCATTGTTCATGCGACGCCGATACTCTCCGTCAACGATGAAGGGTCCATATATTTTCCGGAGTATTTTCCTCTCGAAAACTGCCAGTACTGATTCATCCGCTTGCGTTATAAGCCAGGATTCTGCGCCATATAACAAGACGGGTAGAACTAACGTCTGGTATAGTCGGAGTTTTGTTTGCCGAGAAAGGGCTTTATCATTGAATCGCTTGCTTAACTCATAGTAACATCTGTTAGCAAGCAATACTTTCTTCCTTATCTCCATGCTGATGTCATTTGTTTTGTTCACAGCGGAACCGAAACGAGTAGTCCAATAACTTTGTTTTGTCCTCGTTTACCACCAGACCCATTTTCGCTGCTTCCTTCTCGGTGCTTGAGAAAGCTGCAGTAACATCTCGCAGTTTTCACCCAACAATATCTACGTCATCT
The DNA here is from genome assembly GCA_019455685.1 of Philornis downsi. Lineage (NCBI taxonomy): Eukaryota > Metazoa > Arthropoda > Insecta > Diptera > Muscidae > Philornis > Philornis downsi. The sequence continues at coordinate 679,040 of JAHXMU010000300.1, read as the reverse complement.
GCATATGCGAGTAACATATGGCTTTTATTAAATATGGTACCAGTCGTGTTTGCTGTCTGTTTGGATGCCGCAAATCGCTATGAAACTTGCCAAAACTTTGTACAGCCATATGTTTTGCCAAATCGCAGCTGGGAATTGTAAATGGGCCATATCGGCCTACATCTTCTAGTAACTCCTATATAAATGACCGATTCAACCCACATATTCTTACATTCATGATTTGTATATAGTTTGCACTAAGATTAATCAAATTTAATACATGTGGAGAAATTACTAAATTAGAGTTTCGAAATAATGATGGGTGGATGATACCTTCTGTCTGTGTAATTTCTAACCACTTAGCAGCAATAGCTTAGAGCTTTGTACTTTGCATTAATTTTCCGTACACCTTGGGAAAATTCTGCCCAGTCGTTACGCTCCTTCTAATACCTTCTATAAAAGTGACTGATTTAACCTACATATTTATAGTGCGGCTGACGAGCTAAGTTCTGACTATGAAAATGGTGAGCAATGCCGCACCCCTTTTATTCTCCTCTACAAATTGACCAATTCATCGAAGTTTAATTTGCCAGTTCTATTTCCTAATTAGTTTACTGCAATTATTTATATTTTGTTAAATTTATTAATCGCATAACCACGCCTCCTCTGGTAACTCCCATACAAATTACATAATTTAACTAACATATTACTACATTCATATTTTTCATTCAATAACGCGAAGCTTAGTATGAGTTAGCCAAAATCATTTAATAACTTAAGTTTTGAGTGTGTAAATAGATTGAGCGGTCACGCCCCATAACGTAGCACATACAAAAATAGGTCGGCCTAATAAAATATAGTGTTACTTTATAATTTCCCAACAGTTTCAAAATCTACAAAACAGGGTTTAGTAAAACTTGCTATTTAATTTATTTATTCCTGTCTTCCGCCTTCTACTCTTCCATTATCACATTCCACAATACTACAAATTCCATTTCCACGTTATTACGCTGTATTTGCCGTGCGTTATTTTCGTTTTCAATGTTGATAGCAAACTATTGACATTATGCTGTGAGTAGCGACTGGAAGAGAGTAGAATGATGAATGTGTGGGAATCGTCACGGTCTTTCAATTTTAAGGCTCCGGGAATGTAACACTTGACAGATATCCGTCCCTTCCTTAGAAAGGATTGTAGGATGAAGTGTTAAATATCTCACATTCTCACATGGGAATGTTTAACTGTTGAAGGGTTAAAGATTATTAGAAAATTCCGTAAAATGATGAATTGCGCTACTGACTCGTATGGAATTGATGTAAGTCATTGTTTAGCTTCTTTTGTAGTGCTTGAATTCGTAAGAGCTTTTGATAAGAACTTAAAGATGAATCACTCTTCACAATTTTACACCAACGTAGAAGGACGTTGAAGGTATGAGTAAATCAGTTTTCCTGACTGAAGTTCCTATACTGGTTTCTAATTCATTTCGAAATATACATTATATTTATATTTTATGTCCAGCAAATTATTTTAAAGTCTTTTTAACAAATTTTCTGATTTTTCGAAATTCGTTTACGTGAAATAGCATCCAAATAAAATAATGCTCAAGCGGAAAAATGGAAATTCTCGTAAAAAATTGTATGCCATTTCCATTCTCCTGCCCTGTTATTTTCGTTATATTGAAAACTTGAGCAGAATTTTAAAAAAAAGTTTCAGTCCAATTGAAATTAGACTAATTGGTCATTCTAGTGGGATCCACAGAGATGCAAGAACTACGAATATTCATATCTAATCATCTTAGTGTATTTTTTAATATTTAAGCAAGTTTGAAATTATGTGTGTCGTGGCGGAGTGTTCCCTAAAACGTTCATAAAAAACCTAAAAGTTATTAATCTACACATTATTACTCCCAACTTTTGTCCGCAGGGGACAACAAGAAACACATATTTTGTTATGGTGTAGATCATTAACATTTTTTCAAACATTATATTTCCATTAAGAACAACGTACGCAGCTAATTCCATAATATGAAATCGAAAGTTCTTGTTCGATATTTATCAAACTAACAAAACGTTTTACTATTTAAATCATTAGCAGCACAATTACTTTCGTTAATGAAGACGATTAACACGATTTGTTAAAAAACAACGTAAAAAACTGGAGTTCAATTTAACGTAAAAGTAGCGAAAACGCCAAAAATACTAACAAACAACAAGAAAGTTAAATTATCTCAAACGTCTTAATCGCCGGCTATAACAACAAATAAAGATCAGCAACATCATCATCTTAGCCAGCGTTGGCAACAAATGCATATAGTATGTGAAACCACCGCCCAACATTAATTTTGGCGCTGGACAATTATCTGCCCAAATGTGTTAAAAAATGTTAATTAGTTAAATGCCGCTGAATAAAAAAATCTTACCTGTATTCTGAGTGTAATAGGCATCCAGCTGGGCCGGCAAGATGACCACCACCATTAACAGAGCCGAAGTTAGCATTAGAACGGTGTTCATGGAACGCTGATGGAATGCCATGCTGGGGCTGGTAAGCAGCAAAATGTTTTAATGATTCGATGCTTCTTTGAAGTTAACGAGTTTATGATTAAGAGGTCCAAACTGGACTGGAATAACAGCAGCATGCGCAGACTCACACACGCCGGTGGGAGAATAAGTAAGGAAGCTGTGCCGCAGCCGCTTTAGTTGACTTTTTTTGTTTTTGCTCAAAAGTGTGTCACAGGGTTACGCGTGCGCCTATAGGCATTCTCATACGTTACTAGCGTAAACGTAGAACGCAACAATGCAGGAATGCTATGAATGGTTAATTAGCGCTTCTCTAATGAGTTCCCAGATGTTGGCTGTGGGTCTCAAAAATAATAACACATCAATACTTTGCGGAATATTTTTCAAGGAATATCTTTAAGGTTTTGTTTTGTTGAAGAAGCCGATGTGTGAAGCAATCTTACACGCATTTCATGTAGTGATCATTCCATTGCAGTGTCATTGTAATCATCTTTTGGCTCTTGGATATCTGAAAACAGAAAAATACAAGCTTTCATTAGTGAGAATTTATGACTATGCCAGAAATAAAACATCGTATGTTAATCAAACGTATGAACACACTAAGTGCGCAACTAAGTTCTCGCTGTTTTTTTTCTATAAAAATTCAACCTAATTAGGGAAACATGTTTACAAATGATTCATTGAAAGTATTGCCCTTCGCTAGCTACTACTTTTTCCCATCTTTCTTGCAGTAAAACTGTAAAACTGTTCACCTTTTGAGGATATCTACGAATCTATGCGTTCCTTGATGTTGTCATATGACTGAAATTGCTGGTCAGCCAGATCGTGTGCCATCGAACGGAATATATGATAACCGGATGCTCCACCATTTGAAGAATATGCTGGATGGGGTAAGATTTCCCATTTTAGTGTTTCTAGGTAGGTTTTAACGGACTTGACCACTTGAGGCTAAGCGTTGTCATGCTGAAAAATCACTTTTTCGTGCCTCTGCGCGTATTGTGGTCGTTTCTCGCGCAGAGCTCGACCAAATCGCAATAACGTAAGTCGGTAAATTACACAGACCTGGTCCCACCAATTCTAGAGCATAACTTTCGCAGCTTGAATATTCAACCGAGGCAACGACGCAAAAGCATGACCGGGCAGTCCCTATGACTTTCTTTTCTTTGGATTGCTGTAATGAATCAATTTGTCATCACCCAATACAATACGATGAAGAAACCCCTTTGCTTTTTGTCGCTAAAATAGTTGCTCACAGGCGAAGAAACGACGCTCAACGTCCCTTGGCTTCAACTAATAAGGAACCCAAGTTCCTTTCTTTAAAGCGACGGAACCAATCTCGACACGTTGCTTCACTTAAAGTAGCATCTCCATAAACGTTTCGAAGCTCTCTATGTGCTTCAGCCGCCGTTTTCTTCGATTTAAAGAAGAAAATCAATACTTCCTGCTTATGACGATTTATTGGCACATAATCATTCAGATTCACACAACCAAAAGAATATGACGTCAGAAGAAAATCACTATTGTGTCGAGGCGGTATGTTTACCATATGCCTAACCTTGGCTTATGACGTTTAGGTTACGGCAGAATCGACTAGCACATACAGCTAGCGCCATCTATTGACAAACAGTGGGAACTTAGTCGTGCACCTAATAATTTTGTAGAAAGGAAATCTAAGCTATTTAAAACTTAAAATGATAGGACTAAGACATTGACTATGTTGCACTTTCATTACGACTCTATTGCGACTATGTTTTACTATACTGCAAGACATTACTTTGCTATTATTTAGGGAATATAACATCGTTCAAATCCCGTCTTCTCATTGTGGCGTGGATTCGAGACGTCCAATTTTCACTTACTTTCGAAAAAATTCTAATGAGATTAAACCCCGCGATGTTAGCGACCAATTCACGTCCCAGCAACGGGAGACCCTCAATTCGTTCATGTAGAAAGTCTATTGAGGCCTTCGCCTCACAGCGCCGTTCTCCCAGAAACACATGTTGTTCGTGTCCATATTATTCAAGTAGGGCAATACAAATTGACCATTATTCACCTGCGGAGCTCGCTGTTGACGGCAATGACTTCACCAATGGCCTTTTTGGCCATTGTCGTCGGCTCATTGTCGTATTATGAACATCATGTGGATTGGGATCGCCAAGAATATGACAAATTTGTTTGTTAATATAGCCATTCATCCAAAAAAGCGCATCGGCGCTAAAGAAGATTTCCCTGAATAGGTCAATATATATTTGGTTATCCATTTTTCGGTTTCAAAAGTAAAGCTAAAACAACAGACACATAGAACCATGATTTCGATGAAACTGTTATTTCATTATAATGATTGTATTTTGTCATTATGTACGAAATACAAAATCAATTAAATGACCGCCTCTGGATTGGTTGCAACAGTGGATCCTTTTGAGATAGTTTTCGACCACTTTTTGGCACAACTCGGGCGGTATCTCGGCGATAACTCGACGAATGTTGGTTTTCAAATGCTCCAACGTTTGGGAATTATCCGCGTAAAAAAATCTAACGGCGTCAAATCGCATGATCATGGTTTCTGAAAACTTCTCATGCAATAAAGCCGAAATCGGTCATATTGTGTGGCTCGTGGCGCCGTCCTATTGAAAGCACATATCGGCCAGTTTATAATCTTCAATTACAGGTCAAGAAAGTCGGTTATCATACGGCCATTGAACTTTGAATAAAAATTCGGATTATCCGCCACGCTTTCATTAACAGAAGCGATATTTTCGCCAGTGCGCACATTGCAATGATGCGCAGGCCTGACCATAACTGTAACCAACCTTTCTAATCTCTTGACATTTCTTTATTAATATTATTTATAATCTGGCCAATACCTTGGATAGTAGGTGACGACCATAATCACTCCGTATAAGACGAAAAGTGCCAATGTAAATTTTAACTATTTTTAGGCGTTCTTCGGTTATTAAGTGATCCATATTCATAAATGGCAAACTTTTCACTAAACAAATAACAATTCAGATAACAGATATTTAACAGCTGACTGACTCGTCAGAGCGGAGGTTTTTAAACCTGTAGATGGATAATCCTGTATAGCAGCTGATTATTTACCAAGCCGGTTGTCGCGAATTTATCTACCAAATTTTGGAGAATCGAATGTGGAAACTTCTAATGAACAGTAGTGCCCAAACTGGAAATAGAATTGCTATAGCTGAAATGTAAATTTTAATTTTCGAGATTTGATGTAGGCAACTTTGAAAGAAGAAAGATTTATTCCTTAGCATAGCATCTAAGCTACTGTGCATGCAGAAAAGTTATTTGGTAATTTTTTGATAGTTTTCGAAGCACCACAAAGCTTTTTAGAAAACCCAAGTTTACACAATCTTACGTAGCCACAACCGAGGGTGGCGGCTAACATTGTTATGGGCTATGTACTAGATCATTCAAAAATAAGTGGACGTGGCGAATATACGTTTTCCCGATGAATAATACATCAATGGTAGGCACTTCCTCTAATACAATAGAAAGTGGTAAGGGGCCATTGGGACTGGGATTCTTTTTAATCGCAGCTACCAATTCCCATCACATATTGCATTCCATTAGCGATAACATATTAGGTACATCTCGAAATAGCCTTAGTTTTTAGGGTTGGAGTTATCACTGGGCAAGTTATTGCAACTTACAATACTTTTGGTGCATTAGGTCTTGTGCGATGTACCAATGAATTGTCGAATAATTGAGCGTTTTCCATATATCTTCCCAATGACTTAAATTAGCGAATATATGGTAAAATTGTGGACAAAATTCTTAAAAATTTAAATTTTTCTAAAAGTGGGTTGAGTTCCAACATGGTCAATTTTTTCTGTTGCACTAACCAGCTTACATGCGAAATTGAATACAATGATCTTGTATATACATATATATATACTCAATATGATTCAGATATGTATCTCTATGTATGTTATCAACGAAACAAATTCTCTTGTATCCCATAGCTGAAATATGGAAGAGCTTCTCGCATTTACTAAGTTTACACGCATGTGATTTTTAGACTCACTCAATCTTTGGATCTAAAGCAAAACGGATATTCTAAAATTATTTTTGAAATTCTCAGATCAAAGTTAATACTAATTTAATCTTTATTGCAATCCAACTTTTAACTTTCCAAAATGTTATTAGATATGTCGATAACTATCGCTGCTAGAAGAATACAAGTTTGTAATCCAATAAATCCTCTTATAAGCTTCAGTATGGTATCCAACCAATATACGAGTACAATTTCTGCCGACTGTGTCGGTATGTGTACATTAAAACCAGTCCGAAACAATATTCAAACTTTTGGCAATTACAACGAATTTATATCCTGATGGAATGCATTATTTATTTTACTTTTTCCGTCACATCACTAAATTTTTTACAAATTTCTTTTAAAATTGATACGGATGAAGGATGAAGGTCATATGAACAAGAAATTGAATAAGACCATATTGTTTTATATCACTTGGACAGCACCATTTTTGTAATTGGGCAACGATGCACACTCGTCACTATCGAACTTTTTCACTTAAGGATGCTTATATAGAGTGTTATCTATTTAGTAGTCTTAAAAGTGCCGCTGAGACTAAGCAGTCAGTTGTTAAATACGCATCATCTGAAGTGTTATTCATTTAGTGAAAAGTTTGCCATTTACAATTATGGATCACTTAACAGCTGAAGAAAGCATACAAATTGTTAAAACATACTACAAAAGTGATGATTTAAATGTGGGCTTTCAATCGAACAAAATTTTCCTCAGCGATGAAACTCATTTCCCAATCGGGGACTCGCCAACAAGCAACAAACGGCTCGGAGAAGCCAGAAGTGATTGTGGAAAACCCATTGCATCCGTAAAAATTGACTGTTTGGTGCGCATTGTCTGAAGGTGTCACTGGGCCGTAATTTTTCGAAAACTACCTCAAAAAGATCAACAGCTACAACCAATCCAGAAGCGGTCATTTAAATGATATTGTATTTCATACATAATTGCTAGGTCCAATTATTACAACGAAATAAAAGTTTCATCGAAATCACAGCTTTATGTATGTTTTATTTACCATTACTTTAAAACGAAAAACGGGCGACCCTTTTTATATATTTTATTTGCAGAAACACTCTCTCTATATTGCTATAAAAATTACAACGCAAATCAAGCAATCGACACAGCTTAGGTTGTGAGCCTGAAACACAAAACATGCTTTATTGTGAATGTATTTTCTGCCAAACAAGTCAAATATTTGAATAGTACACAAAAAAGAGCTAAGCTGAAATATACTCGAAATGGAATGGGAATGTCTACAGGTACTAAATACCTGTATTTAAAACGTTCAAAATGTTATTATATATTTATTATTCTCCTCACATCTTCTAATGTACTGGGAGAATATAAGACATATTTTTATTTAGGATTTGCAGGTTTCAGTAAAACATGTTATGTTACTCCTCCAACATTATGTTTTCCTTTAAGGCAACTTAATGTGTATGAAAGTGAATTAAATTAAATAATGAAATGACTTTTCGAAGACATGTCTACGTATCTAAGTCATCTTAGTACTTTCTTTAACATTTTTATGATTTTGCTGGCAGAAAATTATATGTTCCAGTTACAAATAACAATACAGTTTTCATAGTTATTCACATTATAAATGTTCCCTGAAAACATGATGAGCAGTTGTTCCCGATGCTAACCTCAAATGTCTTCATCGTTAACAAATAAATGTCAATGTCTACCCACTGGTTTTCCCATGTCAAAGTTATTGTAAGCATTAAATTAAACAAAATTTACACAAATGAAAAGCCATTTTCATTTTTGTAATAATCAGCCATAAGTAGCACAATTTGCAAAACTTTTTCTTTATGTCTTTTGAACATTTCTTAACAGTTCGCTCACTTGTGAAATGAAGGGCCGACTCGAGATGAGCAGTTATTATTATTTCCGTTTCCACTTTACAAGAAAACAGAGCTTCTGCTTACATTGATTATGATAACGTGACTCTCGAACATTCGCACAGATCATAGAGCGAATTAAATGCGGAGATGTTATAATTATGAAGAAATTTTAACGTTGTACTTGCTCGTCGGTCGACCGAATTTATGATTATTCATTTACTGCGGTACGATAAGGTTAATTCATTCCTTCATATGTTTACTGATTCATTCATACTTTTATAAGTACAGCAATATACGAGTGTGTAACATTAAGATGTAGAATATAGACGGGCAATAAAACAAAAGACTTAAGACAAAAACGCGTTCTAGCTGTGCTTTTGGAAGTTGGACGCCTTCGTTTGCGCCGTTGGAAAATTGCTTGCAAACATTCGTAAGATTATCATTTTTGTTTAGTAGATATGTTGGTAAATACAAGTTATGTTATTACTACCGTTAGTTAATTACAATTTTTGCAAAATAATCTTATCATATGTTAAGTACAAGCAAAGCAAAGAATATTTATGATGCCACCACATGCAGAAGAAAAAGGAAAGGCAGACTTACTATTACTTGACTCGCTATTCGTACGTATATATAATACTAAACATGAGCAAATATTTCCTAATCGCATAAAAACATTTTAATGCTTTTACAAGATTTTTCTAACGGCTAAATCGTTAGCGAAATGTTTTATAATAAGCTGAGAACATTTGTTAGATCATTTGCGCCGCGTTTAAAAATTATGTTTGCAAAATATTTATAAAGCTATTTTCATACCGTTGCAAATTAAACAAGTAGTTTAAGGAAATTGAATCAAGATCCAAGAATGTAAAATATAATATGATTATGCAGTTGTAATTTCAGAAGCCAACTGTTACCTGGATACAGTACGTGATTCGTTGCAAAAGCAGCGACATTCAGTTTGTGCTGCATAATCATATAAAGCATTTTAACCAGCAGCCAAATATTTGTTTTGAATAATGAAATAAGAACCAAGGCATTAAACATTGGTGACATCTTTCGTTGCATGTAGGCTATGAGAGATATCTCATAGAATCTCTTATGTAATCTACAGTCTAATGTAAGTTTATCAGAACTACTATTGAATTAAATTAAAATTAATGCTGAATTCAGAAACTTAATAGCGCGGCAGCGGGGCAATGAGTACTTGATCTGAACAAGAAGTTACACATCTGCATCTGCTCAGTGCAGCTATTGGTATGTATCAGTAACAAATCAGCATAGGAGTTACCAAATAATAGTACATTACGGGAATTGATGGGGAAACAATACAAAAAATCACTTATACGCTATAGAATGAAACGTGGGATTTTCTAATGAAGGGGAAGATTAACAAAATGCGAAAAATATTAATTAGTAATATTTATAAAAATGGGTTTTCCGGTAATATCATCGCATTTGGTTCACATTTTTAATACTATTATAACTATCTCAATATAACCTGAAATGCAGAAATGTGCGAGAGTAATACCAATACCAAAATTAAAAAATCCTCAGCAATGTTCTGATTATTGACCGATAAGTATTCAACCTGTACTTTCAAAAGTTTTTGAACTGCTTATTAATGATCATTTATTATTATCAGAATATCACTCAGGATTTACGAAAGGCACAGTACAGTAACGCTATAGGTTGATATGATTGACGAAATAAGAGTAAAATTAGATGATAACTATATCGTGGCCTTAATTAGTTTGGACTTCAGCCGTCACTTTGAGTCAATATGTCATGAAACACTACATATTAAATAAGCTATATCAAATTTATAACTTCTCGACATCGGCATGCCAATACAATATGTTCAGTCTCAGGGTGTAAACTCGGATTTGGGACGGACATATCGTGGTGTACCGCAGGGTTCTGTATTAGGGCCCACGTTGTTTTCAATTTACATCAATGACATCTTTGGAAATATACATTCTCTTAAAGCTCATTTATATGCTGATGATTTGAACTCCTGGCTTATGAGAATAAAGATTTTTTTGACAACTTCCAAAATCGTGTAAATAATGAGTTAAAAAATATAAGCCGCTGGTGTGAAAATAATTTTATACATATAAACCCATCTAAATCAAAAGCAATAACTTTTAACTTAATCCCTAGCAGATCTGTTTCGTTTATGTTAAATGGTTTAGTTATTGATAATGTAAGCACCATAAAAATATTAGAATTTAGTATTGATGATACTCTAAAATTTGAAAGCCTACTTGCCTGATAGGTAGCTTCAAAAATTACATTCTTGCTACGCAAGTTATATAACAAAAATGTGTCTCTTCCACTAAAAATACGAAAACATATCGCAAAGATTTGAGCGATTAAAAATATGCTTTAACCGTATAATTCGTTTTGTGTACAAATTAAAACATTATGATCATGTTACACCATATACTGTAGAGTTTTTGGAATGTACATTTGAAAACTTTATTGACCTTAAAACTATTTTGTTTTTCTACAAAAGTATGAAATTTGGCACACCCAAGTACATAGTTTCCAAATTTGTATTTGGAAGGTCTTCAGGAACCAATATTTTACAACTTCCACTGGCAAGAACGCTAATAATACAGTGGTCTTTTCGATTTCGTACTATACGATTATGGAATTCAATAATTCCATATGAACACAGAATATTCCCACTATCATGTTTTGGATTTAAGAAGCTCTTAATGTCTTGCATGTAGAATTATTATACTTCACTATAATTGTTGATGCTACACATTCTATAGGTATATCCTATCTTTCTCCATATTCGTCGTTAATACTGTTAATACTATTATTATAATAATTATTATTAAAACTTAAAAAAAAAAAAACTGAATTGTAAAATTTTTGGCATGTGTCGCAAAATGTTGGTCGGCGTAATCAATTTGGCCATATGCGGCTTTGGATTGCGATATGGAAATAAAATAATAATAATATCGAGTTAGGCTACATAACTTTCATATCATAGTCCAAAGAATAAATATTGTGTATTTTAAAACGAGAATGGCGCATTTGCCCTCAACAATTATCTTTACGGCGTAATTATCGAACGTCGACTTATTGAGTTTATTTAATAGGGGAAAAAATCAATAAAACTTTTTCGTGGATAGTCTTGTTTGAAAATAACTCATGCCAAGAGCATCTTAACAATGTTTGCAAAACCAATGTGGATGCTATAAATTTAAAAATATTTTATGCTATATAAAATCAAAAATGAAATCACCAGTCGATGATCAGTTTCAAGTACGATACATATACCATTTCCTGTTTCTATGAAACCTTCTCCAAATTAACACAAACTTTTTTTTCAAATCAAATACAGCTTTCCAAGATAAACATAGAAATGAAACCTTTTCAATTTAATTAAAGTTTTACCAAAATGAATGAAGTTTTTTCATATTTGTATTTAAATGTGTTATTATCTAATATTTTAATCAACTAAAATATTCTAAGTTTATGCCTGAAACAGTTAATAATACTGCAACTCAACTGAAACTTTCACTACTTATATTAAGAAAATTCTTTTCCGTAAATATCAATTTCTTGCAACTTATCTTCGAGTGTGGAAATTATTGTGTCGGCTCTTTGAGTGGTATTTACTTGGGAGTAACTAAAATCGTTTGCACAATTTCCCAATAAGCCAGTTGTAAATTTATTGGACATTCTGCAAAGGATTTTGGTTACTCCCAAGTAAATGCAACTCAATGAACCGTAAATTCCACCCTATTTCCGATTAATGACATCATAACCCTGCCTGGTTTTAGTGAAAATTCGACTTTTATAGTTGGAGGAATCTAATTGGCATGTGAACACCTATGCGTCTTAAGAAATTAGGTAACATTTGTTAATAAAACACAACTTTTATTCTAGCCTAATTGTTGATGGCAGTCCCAATACTAACCTAAAAGGCCGACCACCTTAAATAAAAAATTGCTTGAGAGAAAAATAAAGCGACAGAAGCCCCAAATGTCGACAACTCCGTTAATTTTATAAGAACCTTGATTTATGGATACACATTAGGACCGCTTTGTACAGAAAGTAAGTCTACCCGACTGCCAGATGTTTCTGACAAACCTAAAGCTGTTATCACCGCCATCCAGAAGATGGTTCAGATTTGCAAGGGACAAATTGCCACAAACAGCGGCAACATGAAGAATTTTTTTTCATGCTGATTTGCGCATGAAAGAGACGGAAGAAAGAGACGAAACGATCAAGATTTAATTAATTAATTAATTTTTTTTGTCTTCTCTAACAAACTAAACATCTTCTTGGTTGATTAAATGCTAAGAGAGGAAAAAGTTCTTAGTCCTATGGTCAGAATATTTGGTTTTCTTAGTAATACCGGCGATAACAAAGGTTTTCTTCGTCGCGGAACATATCGTAAAGACATCCACAAGGTAACTTGGATATTTCATGATCATAATAAGATAAACCAGATTAATCAAGTGGTAATTAATGTGGAGCATGATTCTAGTGTCCTATAGATGTATGGGATTCGTAGTGCCAACAAAAACCCGAATCACTACCATTTTGCAGTGACTGCAGTAGACAGAGCATCATGTGTAACCCAGAATATATAAAACTGAAAGGCACAGGGATAGGGTTGAAGCCAACTATGTTATCGCAGCATCGGTTTTCCGCCAATTTTTTATGTAAAAAACCAAAACAGATTTTATTTAATTTGGCTTCAAACCTAGCAGATTCACAATTGTGGCACTGAAATCAATGAAAATTTCTGTTTAAAAAATTCTCTGGAAACATTTTTTATTAAATTTGTATACCACGTAACGCTTTTGCTTGAAAATGTATCATTTTTTATTTTTATTTTTGGAAATCCTGAAGCGACTGGGATAATCATTCCAATATTAAAATATAATCATATGAAGTAAAGTAACGAAGGCAAATTTGAAGACAGCATGAACATAATTGTGAACTATTATAAGTTTTTGTAAACTTGCATATCAACTTTACGTAAGTTTATTTGCAATACTGTAATTGGTTCTAGTAAAATCGTCTTTTCCTTGTTCCATTGAAGCAAGTTCTGCCCAATCTTGTATACTTTCAACGGATTAAAGGAAGTTAATTTTGTGCATCCCAGTATTTACTAATGGAATAAATACGATAGTATTAGGATTCGGTGGTGGGCTCACAAGTAACTAATACAAAATTAAGGCAGCACAAATGCGAAAATCACGGAAATAAAAAATGATGTTATAAATTTTCCGCTTGCTGCCCATAAAGGACTTTATTGGGTGTGTTAAGGCGTATTCTATACGACCTGACAGTTTCTTAGCATTGTGATATCTCCTGGAATTAACGCAATGAATGTATTCTCGATAACTACAAAGTCACATTCAATACGACAAAAAGTGTGACTTCAAACACTGAATTCCGTATTCCTGCGATAAGCCTTTGTAGAATAACAATCATCCACATGAGGTCAACAGTATGAATGGACTTAGATTTTATATCAAACAAGGACTTAAGCAGGATGGTTTATTCAATATGCCCATGGAAAAAATAATAATTTCATGAGATAAATTACAATTATCAAATGCGTATAGTGATACATCATTGTACAATGGTTAGAAAATTAATTAACAATTAAATAGTGCAATTAATAGTGCAAACTTATCTCTATGTGAAATGGTTTTTAAATCGTTGTCCCTATGCGGAAGGAAGTGTTAAGCAAACATAGCTCAGATTTTGAAAATACATTTGCGAGTTTTGGTTTTAATGATTCAATTATATTCATTAAAATGTACTCGATAAGTAAATTCTTCATTTTTGTTCACATTTTGCTCACATTCGACTTATTCTTGACTATTAGTATAAAAACCGGCTACTATATGGATTAAAATAATGGACAAAATGGAATAGAAACTACAATAAATTAATGATCAAAAATTGTTTGGACTGCCGACAAAATGTTGTTATTCAACATCTCCTGTTTATTAAAAATATTATTGCCAAACAATTAAATTGATTTGCTTAATCGATACTGCGGTGTCTCACATTATTAAATTTATTTTATTTATTATAATTCAAGTAAACTCGAATGTAATATGGTTTTAGATTTAGATATTGTGCCATTTCTGTAAAATATAATCACAACAAACATTATTTGTAAAATTTCCTGTCTAGACACATTATGAAATCTACTATTTCTCTCTCTTACTCCAAACGACCGGACAGCTCAGTCACAACGACTTTCCGTGGTGTGTATAAAAAAAGACTGGTTTCCAAACTCTATAACTCACATCATTTTCAACAAGATTTATATCGAATTGGAGCAAGTCTAATTAAATTAATACTGATCATCTGAAAAAGACTAGACGTCACAAAATAACAACAACCGCAACTCCTCTTAGTCGTATATTAAGCCCGGTAGACTCCTTCAAATACGAAAAAAAACGAAATAAACGTAAAAAATCTCACATTTCACTTGCCGTGCGAAAATAACCATCTGTACTGGTATTCCTTGTGATCTTATCTTACCGCGACTGAGGAGAGTGGACCACAAATATGAAACGAAAGACTTAAGACACAAACGTGCTTCAGTTTCCTTACGTTCTCAGCCGACGCAGAGGAGGGCAACCTGAAGTAGTCGGCAGTAAATAATAACTGTAGAACGTAACCTATTACACTACAAACAAATATAAATACCACAAATACATGGCAAATATTTGTGTACGAGTACATAAAAGGAAAGAATCCATTTAACGTCAGAGAGAAAAACATTTGAACACAAGACCAGAGGGTATACCAGTATGTGCTATTCAATAAAATGGAAGAACGTATAAATTATGACGAGGGTGATGTGGAATGAGCGGCGAAATGCATCATTATGAAATAAGCACACAAAACACTGTGTCATAGCTACTAATAAGCATGTGAAGATATTGCTTATTAGTTGCATCCAAAACAAAAATCGCTCCCTGACTATGCTGAAATCATTCAATATAAATTGAAACCGTATATAAAATATACTCGTAATACGAATTATATGAGTAAATTAGTATTTTCCTTTTTCTATAGAAAGTTAAGCTAGCAAATTTTTAGAGCTTAAAAAAGTAAAAAATAATACTGGTAATAAATTTTTAATGCCACGTTTAGTCTGAATAGAAGATGAGATTTTAATAGAATTCTATAACCGTGAAAATTTTTATTTCTGTTTGTGAGTTATCAGCCGTAGTCTTTTTATACCATCACCCAGAGGAATGAAGGTGCAGATCGTTTGGCACGACAAATAAATGACATCCAGAAAGAAATGTTAAATATCTTTTGACCAAATAAGTTTTATGACCTTTTAAGTCAATTACGCGATATTCGTCTGCCTGGCTGGTTAGTTGGTGGGCATGATAAATGTCGCAAATCTTTATAGGATATCACAATATTTGATACAACAAGACTATGATCCTTAATAAGCGTCCTACTTTTTTACAAACGGAGGACTTCAAAAAGTTCTTACGTCTTAATTTAAAACATTTTTAGCATCAACACAAAAGGACGTTGGGTGAAAGTGAATGAAAATTACTTTAACTGACTGAAATTTCTATGCTGAGAGTCGATACACTTTTTACATTTTTAACCTATATATTTGATTGTAACTGGTGAAAATTGTTATTGAATTTCCCATTTGTAGCAAAGTTAATTTACCTCAAAAATGTCAAGCAGTGGAAATAATTTACAGGGAAAAGAGCGTAAGCTTGTTCCTACTGACCACCCCCTAATTTAGATATCATATGTACGAGTGTGATCAAAAAAATAACCGTTATTTTAAATTTTTTCCAAAAGGTATTTATTTATTAATCAATTTCTATTTTATTTCCTTTAAAGTAACCCCTCTCAGATATAATGCACTTATGCCAGCGTTTCTTCCAGTCCTCGAAACACTTCTAGATTGATTAAAAGGATGTAAGCCATTTGTCGAAAAAAATTTTATTAATTATTAAAATACTTAATTTGGGAATTTACATTCTTGCATTCGCGGCACTCATTTATGTCAATATTAAATTTTATTTTTTTTTTTCGATTAAAAGCTCCAGTTTGAATCACCACTTTTGTAATAAGTTTTTTTTTCCGTCTTGTTGATACCACATGCCCTCCACATTCATTTCTTCAATTCCAGGCACAAAAGAACTGGTTATCATTTTACGATACCAAAAACCATTAACTGTTTGTGCTTGACATGCCTCATTTTTATAAAAAAAAGGTAAAATGATTCCTCCAGTCCAAAATCCACACCACACAGTGACACGTTGAATGTGACACGTGAATCACTCGAGGATTTTCCTCACCCCAAATGCGACAATTCTGCATATTGACGAAGCCATCAAGATGGAAATGGGCCTCGTCAATGAAGATGATTTTATCGGCAAAATCAGCATTTTCATGTTGTCTCTCCAATACCCAATTAACGAACTCCCTTCACTGTCCATGGTCAGTTGGCTTCAGTTCCTGGGTCAATTGAACTTTGTATGCATGAAGATGCAAATCCAAAATTCGCTGCATAGTGGATTTGGAAACACCAATTTGCTGAGCTCGGTGTCGAATTGAGGTGGATGAAGTTTGAGCGATATCATCACGTACAGCTGCGACATTTTCAGTCGACCGACTTGGTCGAAAGCACGTTGTTATCTTTACGTGACTAACAGACCCAGTTTTGGCAAATTTATCTATTAATCTCTTTACAGTTGACTCTTTTGGAGCATTATTGTGACCCCAAATTGATCGCAATTTGTGAACTGTAGTCGCAAAACTTTCACCATTTTGGTAAAACAATTTCACAATGAGAATAAGTTGTTCATTCGTGTAGCGTTCCATTTTTACTAACCTCGTACCTTCTACCAGCAAACAATAACAATTGTTCAAATGCCAAACAATTACACTTCGAATGGCGCCAAATTTAAATCTTGCGTTCTTGTTAGGACACCCTTTACTTCTCATATAAAGCAACGATATAATTCATAGCTTTTAGAGAACAGTACTGAGTACAGTAAAACATGGCATTGCGCTTGGTCGATTAATTTCTGGAAATGAAAATCGATCACATTGCCACGCATATTCTGATACCGCCCCAAAAAATTTAGCGATACATCGAAATTAATTATTTTCGCTGAAATTTGCAGTCACGCATATTTCTGCCAATTTTATTTTATTGCCTTTAATACTTGGTAAAATTAAGAAAAGTAAACCGGATAACCCCACCCTCTCTGGTAAATCGATATTCCTGGATGCATATTTATCATTCCATTGCATTTAGTAATTAGTTATAAGAATGAAAATAAACTGCACTTCTTGGGATACCGCGCTTACAAATTTATTAATTTAACAAAAATTAAGGGTTAAGATTTTGCTGTTTTTACTGCGTTTGTGTTTTATTGTGTGCTCTAATTCAGATAAAATCCTGGAGATTTGCCACGACTTTTTCTGGCCCTTCTTATGCTTTTGCTTTTACAAATGTGGACCTTAAGTGAAGGCATACAAGTCAGTTTAGTTCAGTTAAGTTGTCTTCATTTCGGCAATAATCATTGATATATAGATTAGTATTTCTAGTTTTTACCTACGACATCACAAGATTGACATAGCTCCTACTCAAAGGTAGTGGGGGAAAAAGCTACATTTTATGTCCCAAGAAAGATTCTATCTTTCAAATACTGACTATGCCCGTGTCTAACGTGATTCATTCTGAGGTCCCAACTTCCGATGACGCATGCAATCAGATCGAATTGTGTTTGGCCAGTGACGAAAGCAATGTTAAGTTCCAATTCCTCCATTAAGTCGGTCTTATTTATGTAGATTTTGGACCTAACATAGTTCCAAAGGAAAGTGTTTAGAGAAGAGGTATCACATGATATTGGCAGCAGGTTTACCAGACTTATATCGCCTTGTGTGTCAAGGAAAGTCATATAGTTCGAACCAAATGCCATGGAGATCACAGACTTCAGTAAAAAAATTCCATGACAATTTGGTAGTTTCATCTGTCATAAAATCCCAACTGGAAAATGTACACCTAAATAAATCATCATATATCGTATTGAGTGGTAGCTTATTTAAAACAAATTTGCTTTATTACTCGGTAAAGTAACATTCTGTTAACATCATTCTGGCGAAATGATGACCGATATTACCAAAGGCTTTATGGAATAAAATTATGTTCAACACATGTGTTCACTTTTTGATAAACTATGCTAGTTTTTATACTCTTGCAAAATATGTTACACAACTAAAAAAGAAGAATATCGTAAACTTTGGTTGACGCTCAGACTGAATTTCTCATTTAAAAAATTGTACCATTTTTACAACAAATTTCACTGTACTTTTCATACCATAAAATATCATTTTTTTTTCTTTTTTTGTTTTGGGTTGCTGGGTTAATTCTCCAAAGCAAATGTAGCCGAATTACAAAGTTGCGCATTTCTGCAAAAAGCAAAACGAGAGGAAAAAAGGCAAATAAAAACCTTAAATACACACTTTCAGCAAACATTGAATTGTATGCAATGGAGAGGCTCACTCCTCTTACCACGGCGAGTGTCAGACAAAATTACACTGACATGCAAATTCATGTTAGACAACCAGACATTTTTAGGTATACAATTTCTGAGACGCAAGACACCGAGCTAAACATTGCAACTCAAGAATTTTAACACACAGACCAAGGATTTACCGACATTCATATGTTCGTCCAAAGGCATGGCCTCATATGTATGTAACGCAGCAAAAAAAGACAACAAAATGTCTATAGAGCAAAAACAACAAGATCAACAACAGATGAATTCGATCCTAGACTTAAGCTGTTTATAATGAATCATGCTACAATACGCTCCGCTCAGTGGCTACAATGCGGGCCGCTAATGCTTGTAGGCATTCAAATTATCAAAGACCTCACAGATGCTCAAGATCATCTCACAGAGGTTCAGCAACAACAACAAGGACAAGAAAATTATGGAGAACTATGTCGATGACGACCATCATAGTGGTGGTGATTGGAATGATGACGTTGCAGCAGGATGGATCTACAAAAACGTTTTGTTAACTTTGACTGTTAATATTGTAGCTCCTTAAGACTCACACGCAACAAATTACTTAAAAGCTTTGAGATTTTTCGGTAATTGAATTACCAGCGAAGACCGCACTATGTGGGCTATTATAGTCGTAAATGGATTGACTTGGGCTACGGTGTTATCTTGATCAGCATAGCGTACATTTATTGTCATAACAAGGGGTGCATCAGACAATCCACCAGCCTCGTACGAGTTGTCATTTTAAATGACAACACATAATTTATGGATATGGAGGCTAAAACTTGGATAGCTCAGAGTAGACTGTTGTATTCCATACAAGTTATTGTTCTTACAATTTTTACATAAGCAAACAAATGTTTAAGCCCCTTTTTCTTGACTATTAATATTGGTAGTGCGCCTGCATAGAAATAAATATTGATCCGATTATGGTAAAACAATTTAAATGAAACATAATTCTTTCTTATTCGTTTTTGTCATTTATTTCGATGCTCATGGTAAATGAAATGTATAATAATATCATAGAATAAGGCTTTGTATGCAATTCAATTTTAACTATTAGGTTATTAATCCCTGCACAGGCCCCATGTAATTTTCACTGCGATGTCTCGTTTTAGTTTAAATAACATATTCTTCAGCCATTAACATGTAGCATGACTATAGATAGGGATTTATAGTAAACTGTCATGATATTAGGTGCGCAACTACGTTATCTCTGTTTTCTTTTCTTTTATAAAAAAAATTCAACTTTATTATGAAAACATGTTGGGAAATGATTTATTGAAAGTATTGTCCATCGCTAGCTACTACTTTTTCCCATCTTTCTAGCAAATCTCGAATTCCGTCACGGTAAAGCTGTTCATCTTCTAAGGCTGTCCATGAATCTAGCCATTTATTTATGTCGTCATATGTGTGGAACTACTGGTCAGGCAGATCCTGTGCCATCAAACGGAACAAGTGATAATCGGACGGCGCAATATCTGGAGAATTTGCCGGATGGGGTAAGACTTCCCAGCGTCACGTGAGGCTGAGCGTTATCATGCTGAAGAATCACTTTTTCGTGCCTCTCCGCGTATTGTGGGCGTTTCTCACGCAGACCTGATCCCACCAAACACAGAGAAGAACTTTCGCAAAGTGAATATTCGGCCGAGGCGACGACGTAGAAGCATGACTTAGCAACCCCCATGACTTTATTTTCTTTGGATTACTGTAGTGAATACATTTTTCATCATCCGTTACAATACGATGGAGAAAACCCTTTACTTTTTTGTCGCTGAAGCAGTTGTTCACAGGCTAAAATAATGACGCTGAACGTCCCTTGGCTCCAACTCATAAGGAACCTAAGTTCCTTGCTTTTGATTCATTCTCAACGCATGTAATCGCGTGGAAATAGCTTGGCGGGTAACTCCTAATACCGAAACAAGCTCTACCTGTGTTTTACACTGACCCCCATCAAGCAATGCCGTCGATTTAGTGTCTTCGAATCTTGGCTCATGACGTTTTGGTTATGGCAGAATCGGCTAGCACATACAGGTGGCGCCGTCTATTGGTAAACATTGGGAACTTACTTGCGCACCTAATATTTATTACAAAATCTCATCACGTAACGACTTAGTCACCGTGTTGGTCACAATCTTAACAACAACGAGAAACCATGGCATTATTTCGAAAACAATTCGGTGAATAGTTAATTTCGCGCTTCCGACCGATAATTGACTAACTAATTCATGTGATATCACAAAATTTTGAATTTTTCTTTTGGGGGAACATAAATTCAAAAGTTTTCATTCATAAGCTGACTACGATTTAGGATTTGAAATCTAATATTTTCACCACACTATTCGCCAAACTCCACTTAAATTGGTACAACCTAAGATAAAACTGTGTTAGCCGAAGTTACAGCCAATATTTGGAAAAAATAATCCTTTAATGGTAAAAATAAAGAATGTATAATTAGTATGTTAATAAAGTACTTAACTATCATTTATCATTTGGTATGCCAAAAATGAAGCACTTAGAAATAAACGTATAAATTACTTTTATCGATCTAAAGTATCTTTCGCCCAATTTGTGTCATCACTTTCTAAGTCTATCGAGCGATTCTTGTCTGTCTGGCTGGCTGGTTGACTGGCTGGTGTACACGATAAGTGTTATACATTTTTATGAAACCTCTGGAAATTTATCTCAGCCAAATATTTTCACAGATCGTAGTCGGGGATTGTAAATGGGCTTTATCGGCCCATCCCTTCTGGTACCTCCTTGACCGATTCTCCAAAATATGTTTCCCCCCATAACTATTAATCCGTAAATTGCATTAACCTAAATATTTGTTTGTTATTTTGGCTAACTCGGTGAAATTTCAAAAAATCGACTATTAAACACTATTAGGTTCATATCTTCTATGCAATGATGATAAATTCAGCTGCATTTAGTACACGTTGAGGGTTTGCTAACACAATATTTGAGAATGAGAATGCACCCATAAAGCGTAAAAAACTGACACAATTATCACATTTGATTCTTCAGCTCAGGGTATTTTTGGGAACATAGTAATTTACCACGCTCTTTCTGGCATCCCTAATAATTTGGCAGCAATGCAAAGGAACGCTGAGTAAAGATATGAATTTCTATACTGGTTTTACAATATTAGCAAGGTATTTCAATAGTAGTGAGCAGTGTTGTCAGATATAGTTTCATCGCCAAATGCGTTGTAGAATACCGCAAAAATATCCTAAATATTGCCGAAATATATTATTTTACCTACAAAATACGGTTTTTTATTATAAAGAAAAAAATTAATAAATAAATTTCTTTGCAGATCATGAAGAAGACATTGGAGAGCCTCTGACATTCAGAGAGCTTATATGCATTCTATTTTTAAACTTACTCAATGGGAACTACATTTTAACGACAATTCCAAAGTGTTTACACGATTTGTCAATTACACGACACGTGTCGATGTGACCGACGCTCAAATAATGATACCAGTAGATGGCTGTAAGCGTATTTTATTTAGTATTTTATTATATTCTTCCAAATATTCATTTTTTGTAAAGTTCTATGATACTCTTTCTCTTTATAGCAATTTGTTTAATTAAAAACGCATATAAAATGCTTTTATTAATAACAATATTAGACCATTTGAATGGCCTAATAGGTACCAGTTTGAAACATAAATGTAATAAAAAAACAAGCCATTTGAACGGACTATCTTGTATCAGTTAAAAATATAAATACAGGGTGGCGCAATAGAGCGTGTATATTGCATCATCTTTTTTTGCGGGGTAGAAAAGGCGCGGGCGGCGGGCGCCTACATCGTTGGGTTGGCGGGCTCATGGAATTTAAGTCGCTATGAATCATTTCGACGGGAAGCGTCGCGCATTTTGCGTGCGCGCATTTTACGAGAACTCTCGTTCATATATTGCTACTAGGCGACTATATTGTGCTGAATACGGACTACGGCGAATTAGTGAAGCTCCGAGTGCTAATTTAATTAAACTATGGGTAAAGCGTTTTGAAAAGACCGGTTCAACATTTCAACCACAAGCAAATGGTCGCCCAAGAACATCTAGGACTGAAGACAATGTTGAGAGAGTCGACTTGCAAGAGATCGTCTGTCTTACAATTATCGCGACAAAGTTTGCAACGGATTTCAACATTGGATCTTAAACTGCATCCATATAAGCTGCAATTAACACAAGAATTGAAAGAGTCTGACTTCATAGCAAGGCTCGCATTTGCTAATGAAATGCTTAATCGATTTTCCAATTTTGACAATATCTTTTTCTCTGACGAGGCTCATTTCCTTATGAATGGGTTCGTAAACCGTCGTTACTGGAACAGTGAAAATCCCAAAATCAAACACCAGAAACCATTGCATAGTCCTAAAGTGACAGTATGGGCAGCAATCTCCGGCAGAGGAATAATTGGTCCTTTTTTCTTCGAAAATGCGCGGGGCCAAAACGCCACGGTTAATACGGAACGCTATGTTCAGATGTTGGACGGATTTTTGGCTCCAGAAATTGAAAGTTCAAGAATAGTGAATTACAGAACTTGGTTCCAACAAGATGGAGCTACCTGTCACACATCAAATGACTCCATGGCGGTGGTGAAGCAGATGTTCCCTGGCAGACTGATTTCGAATAGAGGTGATATTCCATGGCCCCCACGTAGTCCAGACTTGACGCCTCTTGACTTTTTATTATGGGGATACCTCAAACACAAAGTCTACAGTAATAATCCAAGAAACATCGTTCAGCTCAAGCAGAATATCCGTGGTGAAATGGCAGCTATGACACCAGTATTACTGAAGAAAGTTTTCAATAATTTTCGTTTACGGTTAGAGGAGTGCCGTCGTAGAGAGGGTCACCATTTAGATGATGTTATTTTTAAAAAATAAACTCCATTTATTACTCCACAATACCTTAGATTTATTTTAACCATACAGTTTGTATTTATTTTTTAATCTTTTTATCAAATATGCACGTTCTATTGCGCCACTCTGTATGATAAAATACAATACTTTTCACAACATTTTCCCCACTTTTTGCAATCTTATTGCCATTTGTATGGAACAAGGTACAGAGGTGCATTTGAAACATTGCCGATTGTTCATTGGTAACGTGGAGGCAGTTAAGATCGGACATGAAACAGCTGTTGAAATCAAATATGTAATTTGGAGAAGTTATACCTTTTTAACTGCTTCATTGCAGATACTATAACTGGCTTATTGCTATCGTCGACATACATTTAGCATCAATGTTCTTCTTTTTTCCTTCAATTCAATTCATTATTATTCATTTCAAATTTAAAAAGTTTAATTTTTTGTTAGTTACCTATTATCACTTACTGCTGCATGCCAATAGTATATTTAATAATACTAATAATAGTATATTTAATTTAATAACATTGCCATAGAATATTTTGAACAAAGTCCCAAATACGATAAGATTATAATATCCATGAGAGGAATAATTATGCAATTTTTTCCGCAGAGTTCAGAGACGAGGATTTCTATTATGGATGCATAATCGAGTTACCCGCAAAATAGCACTAAGTTATCGAACAAAACGGTGCGTACTTGGCCTAAATCGGAACATTCTAACTATGGAAAATAAAGCCTTCAATGGCATGCAAAAAGTAATGAATTTCTATACAACGATTTCTTTGGAAAGCTATATATCCTTTGATGCAGCGAAAAATGTAACAGTCAGAGGGAAGCGGCTAGGGAAAATACGTTTGAGAAAATGCCTTTCATAACTTTTTCGTCTGCCTGAAAGCCAGAAACTCCCTATTGAAAAAAAGGCCACTTGTCCGGCGACGAGTTGACACATCGCCCACGCTATTGTTGTTGGTATGTAAAATTCGGGCCGAAGTTTATGGTTCCTGTCTGCTAGTTCTGACGAATGTTATCCTTAGTTCAACTAAATCATACGTATTAAACTTAACTAAATTGAAATGAAGACTGCGGATTCTGAAATCAATAAAATCAAACTTTTGTGGAACATGGACCGATACTGCCAATACGTCTATGAAAGAATCAATATATAATATAAGTGCCAACTCCTTTGGTGTGCCTGGATATGATATGGTGGTAGATATGGTATATATGGTAGATATGGTGTTTAACGTGCCTAATATCAAATTCATATCAATCGAAAACCGTTGTATATAAAAGGACTATAAGACAAGGATCACAAGAATTTCACTAAATATTGGCTACATTCCGAACTGCATAGGAGTATATTGCTTAAATGTAGTGTCCTGCTTAAAGGACAAAATAAAACAGTAGGAATTGATATACTATGAACAAGATGATGTTTACGAAACTGATATTTTAAACAAAAATCGTACGCGTATTCAATATAGAGAATTAGGATTGGACTTAAATATTGACTAGATTGGATTTAGATATTAGCTGATGTAAAATATTTCTCTTTTATTGCCTAGATGCCAAAAAATTTCATTATTTTCCTGAACCTAAATGCAGCCGGCAGGGGAAACTGTGAAGCAAAAATTCATCTGACTGCGACTAAATGAGTTCACAAAACTCAAATCCAGTCCATCATACAAATGTTCTTTTGTCTATTATAATTATTGAATATAATTAAACAATTCCAATCCCCTCGTTTGATTCATATAGCGCTTGTTTACTTGCAGTAAAATCATGTGTTGTTCGAAGTTGAGTTTCCAAAGATTACATTTTTCGTAACAATGAGTTAGTGTCAAACGAGACAAACTCTGTCATCAAAAATGGATCATATCCATCGGAATACTATTGCGTTTTGCATATATAATTTGGTTAAATCGAATAATAACCACGTTGCAAATTGATATTATCAGTCCATGGTTTTTATAATCCTCAGACAAATGATCCGATTTTACAGATTTTATTGGTGTGTTTGTTTGTACGGCACTTTTATGTTCTATTCGGTAACTCTACCGACAGAGGTGAAATTTCGCCGACACTGTGCTGTGTTATTGAACTGTTCGGTTATTGTGCTAAAGGAAAGTTACATTTATAGAAATAGCTTGCAGTTAACCCTTAGCAAAGCAAATGAAACATTCCACATGCAAATTCGAACATACAGGGTGGCGCACCAATTGTGCTACAATAGGAAATGTAAAAAACTTTTTCAAAATCAAAGAATCCTAATTATTTTATTTTTTTGTATAGAAAACTTAACTCTGTTTTATATTACTAATTAATTTTGAAGACGATAGACTTTAAATGACCTCCTTGCTCATTAACGCATATGCGACACCTGATCAAAAAAATATTCATTACGGCCGGAATCGCCTCAGTTGCTGTTTTAATGGAATGCATCAATTAAGTCAAATTCCTTAGTTTCGTTTCATACACCTCTTGCTTGTCATAACGCCATAAAAAAATTCTGGTGCAGTCAAGCCAGGTGAGCTTGATGGACAGCGAAATATGGAGTTTCTGGATATAAATTTGACTGAGAATTTTCATTGGTGCTCCGCCATAACCAGTCTGGATACTCGTTGGAGCTCCGCCATAATCGGCAGTTGCTCCATCTTGCTGGAACCAAACGCCGTTGAAACGTATATGACTTTGGCGCAATTTTGGGGAAAAAAACTCCTTCAAAATCTTCATATAACGGTCCCCATTGACAATTACTGTTATACAGTGACACGATTCGTGCGCCGCACTGTGTAAGAAACAGTCTACCAAAACTATCAAAGGTTCATTGAATGGACGCTATAGGAGGCTGTAGGAAAAATACAGTCATGTAAATACGTACTGCCTGTATATATGTGTATTACGTATAGACTTCTATGCCATCCATTCGATTATGACGAAACTTTGACTGTTTATTCTCAAAGTGCCTGCAATAGTTTTCAGGGTAGTTTCTTGATACATTAGTGTAGAGCATTACATGTACACTTCACCCTCATGCTGTTACTGAACCACCATGAGGACCATAGTACCTATATATACTCAAGATATAACAAGTCAGATATCGTCACTATCTGGTAAATTGTGCCAAAGACTCTATATAAGATACAGACGTATCTGTAGGATATGTACGTAGAATATATATATGTGTGTGTATACATTTTATCCTATTGCAATAAGGCTTTTGGATATCTGAGATATGCATATCTGACTTAATTGCTGTTATATTGTGTGTTTCGCTTGTAAGTAGATGCAGTTTTTGTAAATGTTTAACAGGTATTTGCAACGTGTTGCAATCACGGATAGATAAATCATTTCCGAGCTTTATTTGGACATTATTTTGATGTTTTGGCGCCATTTGAAACAAAATATTTTTTTTTTATATTTTCAAACAAAAACGGGTTTATTGGCTTCCCGAGTATTGGGCAAATATTTCTCCCATTTGCTATTCTTACATTTTGCTGACCGCTATTTTTAACAGTCTCACTTTTCCAACAATTTGATTTGCCGTAGTAGTTATTTGAACGTGATGCCAAATTTGACACAATTCGAATACATACTACTCCCAGGACCTACAGAACAGAGCATTAAATTTATATTAACTCATGAAATGTCCTGTATGAACAAAAGTAAGAATGCCTTTATGAGGTGTAAATGTGGCACAGAATATTTTTATGATCTTATTCGCAAATCTTTTGGGAACGAAAGAATACAAAGTTAGTTATGCCACAATTGAACGTTCAGCTTTGTAACAAACCGGTTACTGACAACTTATTTTAAGTGTAGGATAATATTTTAAGAGATTATCCTACAGGCTGGAGCACGAATTGTGCTACAAACAAAAAAAGACGTTGTTCAAAAGGTTGAAGGAGTGTTTTTCTACTCAGAACTGCGTCGAAGACGTATACGTTTCAACAGAATTAGGTTCCAGTAAGATGGAGCAACTGCGGATTATGATAGAACTCCAACGAAAATCGCCAAACAAATTGCTATCCAGAAACTTCACTTTTCTTATGGAGTTATGCCAAGCAAGAGGTATACAAAACGAAACCATGGAATTTGACTGAATTGAAGCAGACCATTAAACAATAATTGAGGCGATACCGACTTCAACCCTTCAGTCCGCAATGAATAATTTTCTAATCAGGCGTCGAATAAACGTGAATGAGCAAGGAGGTCATTTACGACCTATCATCTTCAAAACTAATTTGTTATATAAAATAGAATTAAATTCTATATAATAAAAACTACATAAATAAATAAATGGAGCACATTATTGATTAAAAAAAAGTTATTTGAATTCCTTATTGTAGCGCAATTGGTGCGCCATCCTGTATTTGCAGTCATTTTCACTGAAGTGGTTTTACTCAAGATGTGGAGACAATCAAATACCTGTCTAATAACGAATAGCTTATGTGCTTCTAATGAGTATGTAAATTAAGAATATCCAAATAATGATTAATGCCAATTTTAATTTTCACATACCAATTCTAATGAGAGTTATCAATGGCAGCTTGTACGTAATCCAATGATACCATTCATCTACCAACAATTATCACTGCTATTTTAGTTTGATTTAAATGCTGATTGCAATGCCAATTACCAGCTAAATGATTGTGGCTTCCAAACACTGTTCACACTCACTGAATCACTAAACTTGAACCACAAAACCAAAATGCATCTGTTGAAGGCTTTGACCGATTCTTTGTTTGTTTATTTACGGTTTTGTTAAATAATAACTTTTAATTTTTGTTGATGTAATGCAGTATAATGCAATTAACATTTTATTCTTTCTTTTATTCTGCTTAAATGCATTTAGAATCGTGTATCGTATATCTTTTTGAATCGCTGCACCATGAAGCACGTGAATTGTTTGTTCTGCTTGGGTGAATGTTTTCGTTGAAACCTTTTATTTCTTTTTTTTTGTGCGCTTAACGCTAAACGCTTCACCTGATTCTCGCGTTAGCGATACTTTTTCAATCCTCTGTTCACAAAAATTTCCAGACGTCCGCTCGTTCTGTTGCTACTTTCGAGACACGATCTTTACCCGTCTTATTCTTGTTCACAACTGAACTTCACATCCAGAGATGCAAAAGTTTTAAAAGAAGAGTCAGTGATGATGACTTTACTGTGGCTGTGACTGTGGCGGTGGCTGAGACTGGCTCTACTGTGGCAGTGACAGTGGCAGTGGCAGTTGCTGGGTCTCGCTGTTGTTGTAGAAAGTTTGTGCTTTTTGCCGGTTTCCAGTTGCTGGTCGAGAGCGTTTGTTTTTTTGTTTTCCATGTTGAACGTTCATTAACGTTCTTACAGCCGTTTGTTGTTACCTTCTCCTCTGGGATTGTGATAAGAGAGCTGTTGAACTGTTTCTTTTTGAGGAAAATGTAAGAGATCTGTTTGTGAGATAAATTACTCTTTCTTTCTTTCGATCATTGTTTACCTTGCCTTTTTTTAGAGGGAGTATTTTGCCCGCTTCATGTTAGCTGTACTTCCGAAACTCATTAATTTCTTATTTTATTGGAGGCCAAGATGAGGCAGAGATAAAGTGAAGCAAACACTCCCAAAATTGTTTTCATATGAATGAGTATTTGCTAAAGAAAATAAATGCATATTTCATAAAATTATGAGCCATCAAACGAAATTTTTGGCAACAACTAAATAAATGTAAGCCATAATAATTTTAGCAATTCTAGCAAAGGGAAGGAAACCGAAATTTCATAAATATTGACAGTTTTCTGCATTGTTTTCTTTAATTAAGATGATTTTTGAAAGACAACAAAATCATAGGCATAAAAATTATGAGAACTGAAATCCGCCTTGAAAAAATAGGGTTTTAGGAAAACGTTTCAAAAAGTCCAATCAGATCGAAACTAAAATTTATTTAAACACATCATTAGAATGACCTTTTTATGTTACAAAAATGTTGATATCACACCGAAAACGTAATAATTTTGTGCCCATTTTACTTATTATCAATCTAGTAGAAATACGTTTACTAGGCAACATTTTTATTTATTTTTTTTTTTTTTGTAATGTTATTACATGCTCTTGCTTATCTTGAGGTGCTGAAATACGAAAATCATCTATGGCAAGAAACGTTTTTGTAGTTGCGGGAGTGCCATTATTTGAAATTCAGAATACATCTTGAAAGGAGTTCAAAAATAAAAAGTTGTTTTGTAACTCAAAACTTGTAAAAGAATATAAGCACTAGCAAAGACTCTGAATTGACGGCATTGCTTGATGGGTATCCGTGTAAAACGCAGGTAGAGCTTGATTCAGTATTAAGAGGAATAATTCAAAAGCAAGGAACTTGAATAAAGTTAATAAAGTTGAATTTTTATAAAAAAAAAACTGAGAGATTTTAGTTGCGCCACTAATAAACAAATGAAACTTCATTCGTTTGTGGCAGCCATATTGAAAATGAACTCAGTTGGAATACCAAAGATCGCGTTGCTCTTACAAAATTCTTTAAAAATTCGGTAATTCCAGCCGAACTAATATTGAACATTAACGTGGTTTCTGTGGCCAAATTATTAGGAATATTGCTTGATGGAACCACCGAAATAATGAAAAATTCAGTTGAAAAATTCTGGCAAATTAAATCAATTCCAAATTCTGTGGAAGCGACCAATTTGCCGCAATTTCCACAACTTTGAATGAGGTAATTAGTTTTGTATGTGTACCCAGCAATTCATTACGCTCTTTCCTATGCCCCTTCATTTTTGGCTCTGGATGGTGAATGGAGATATATTCAAATCAGTCCCCCTAACAGAAATTTCTGACAGTTTGAGACTCAATAATACACGGATCAGATATGGCCTGCAAATAATAGCTTGCAATATCTAAATCGCACGTTAAGTCGGTAGACTTTCTACAAGATAGAGAGCATTTTTTTTTACCGCGTTGCTCAAAATCACATAAAGATATATGCTTTTTAACTAAATAATATGCAGTAATTTGGGCATATACAACGAACTTACTTATATATAGCTGCCACTCTTATATCCTTGCAAGTTTATCCTGTTAACTAGGCCAATTTCACTAAGGTATTTATATTGTATGAGAAGCTTGCTTAATATTAATCGGTATCAGTTAATTTGACTCCTTTTTTCCTTCTTTAGCATAGCCATTACATTGGCATATCCATGTAATACAACCGGCATAATTCGCTCCATTTTAAGCGGTCATACATTTGTCCAATATGAATATGAGTTTCGATCATTTTATTTTTAATTTATTTTTATTTGTTTTCATCGCCGGTATCAACAATAAAAATAAATGTAATCGATATCGTCTGCTCCACAACTATCTTGCCGGCCAATAGTTTTGCTAATTTAACTATACTTTTGGCCATGTTGTGCACAGTTTATCAGTCACATTCATGCTTACAAATACTGAGCGTTTAACCAATCCCCTTTAGTAGCTTCTAAAATTCCATTCCAAAACACGAACAGTATGTTAAACACCTTGTAATAGCACCATCGTATGTTTTGAGTTTATCTGATTGGCAATGCATTTTATACACCAGATCTTCTCCTAAATTACAATTCTACAATAGTGATTCCCAAGCACGTCAATTATTTATTATGAGTTGTTGTGTGAAACCGTAGATCATTTTATGATTTGCTCTGACTAAACAACAAATGCCAACCTACAAAAATTGTCCGATTCGTTTAGTGAATTTTAAGCGTAAAAACTTCTTCAACTGTGCAAACATTCATTCACCATAATTTTAACTTTGTGAATCTAAAAACAACTTAGCTGAGAATGACCATATTAGAAGTATGAATGAATGAATCAATTCCGAAACGATTGGGAAAAACTGACAACGATAAGAAAACGGTGCCAAATTTTATTATTAAATTCTTAGAGATGAAAGTTGTAACGAAAGACAAATGAGTGTTCTTAAATACGATTTCAAGTATTTGACGAATTGGGCAAAATTCGGAGCCGTCAATCATGCAGCGGTGGGTGAAAGTTTTGGCTCTCTTATTCTGAGTAATATCTGTAATTTGGACGCGGCATCAAAAAGCAGTCAAAATATAAGCAAATCAAAACCGTGGAGGAAAACATGAACAAAACTAACTAACAAATTACTCACACAAACTACATAAATACAAGAATGTACAAATGGTTATTGGAATGAAATTCAGTTCAAGCTCATGGAAAACAAGTCAACGTTTACGCGTCCGCATCGACACACAAAATTTCATTCGGGCTCAATTTGATAGTGATTGCTTACAGCAGTTCCAGAACTGAGTCAATGCGCCTGAGTCTGCTTGTCTACGGCTATTTCTGATAATAAGCATGTTTTGTTTACTGCTCACGTTTAACGTCACGCTTATTTTGTGCGGAGAATACCGCTTTAACTTTGTGATTGGCTGTAGCTGAGTAGTTTTTGCATCAGTAGTTGCTTACAAGACTTTACATTATTAGTTGTCTCATACAAAATTATCTTATTGATTCGGATTCATCGTACTGTGAGTCTGAAACAGAGACACATACTAAACATACAATGAAATTTATGAACTTGGAATCATTTTAAAAGTTTTTTCCCAATTTACTGGAATATATAGGTTAAAAGCAAAGGGTTTGTCCCGTTTAACCAATGGTCAAAATTTACAACTCTGATTATGGCTATACCTATTATGAACATTTATTATAGTATAAATGGTATTTACTATGATCAACTACAAATAGCCTCATCCTATTGCTTATATTTGAAATATATAGTACACAAATTTCATTCAGTTTGAGTCATACAACCGATCATTACAATATAACCGATCAATACAATATAGGTATAAAACAGGAACCAATGGAGACAGCTATTTAAAGATGTTGGAGGCGTTTTACCCAAAATTGCCTCGAAGACCTATATGTTTCAACAGCGTTTGGTTCCAGCAAGATGAAGCAACTCCACATATTGTCAAACCGGCCAAACAAATTAACATCTAGAAACTTCACATTCCGCAGGCCCCCAATGCCATCTGACCAGTCAAGCAAGAGGTGTACAAAACGAAATCAAGGAATTTGGTCGAATTGAAGCATTCCATTAAAACCGTAATTGTGGCTATCCCGTAAGAAATAATTTTCTGATCAGGTGTCGCATATGCGTGAATTATGTTGAATTTTCAATTTGGCGAAGACAGTACATGACTCGTTTAAATATACGATTAATATGTAAATAAATCGTTTCTTATGTTATCGATATTTATAGGAATCAGTAGTCAGAATGCGATGTAAAATCCGGCTCTTAAATATATTAGGTGCGCATTTAAGTTCCCGCTGTTTGCCAATAGATGGCACCAGCTGTAAGTGGTAGTCGATTTTGAAATAACCTAAACGTCATGAGCCTACCTTACGTATGTGGTAAACATACCGCCTCGACACAATTGTGATTTTCTTTTGACGTCATATTTTTAAGGTTTTGCCAAATAATTGTCATATGCGGGAAGTATTGATTTTCTTTTTTCAATCGAAGAAAACGGCGGCTGAAACTCACCGAGAGTTTCAAAGCCTTTACGTAGATGCGTGAAGAAAAATAAAAAAATCTTCGAAGACACGGAATTGACGGCATTGCTTGACGGCTATCCGTGTCAAACGCAGGTAGAGCTTGCTTGAGTATTAAGAGTTACCTGGCAAGCCATTTCCAAACAATTGCATGTGTTGCGAATGATTTAAAAGCAAGGAACTTGGCTTCCTTATGAGTTGAAGCTATAGGACATTGAGCGTTGTTTTTTCACCTGTGAACCTCTGCTTCAGTGGCAAAAAAATGAAGGGTTTTCTTCATCGAATTGTAACGGGTGAAGAAAAGAGGATATATTACAGCAATCCAAAGAAACGAAAGTCATGGGGGCTGCCCGGTCCCGCTTCTACGTCATCGACTCGGCCAAATATTCACGCTGCGAAGGTTATGCTCTGTATTTGGTGAGAAAAGATCGGTGTTATTTATTACGAGCTATTGAAACCAAGTGAAACCATCACCGGGAATCGGTATCAACGTCATTTATTGCGATTGAGCCGAGCTCTGCGCAAGAAACGCCCACAATTCGCGGAGAGGCACGAAAAAGTGATTCTTCAGCATGACATCGCTCGGCCTCACGTGGCCTGGCCCGATAAAACCGGTCGGGAAATGCTGAAATGGGAAGCTTTACCCCATCCGCCATATTCTCCAGATATTCAGCCGTCCGATTATCACTTGTTCTGTTCGATGTCACACGTTCTGGCTGACCAGCAGTTCCACTCATATGACGACATCAAGGAAAGGCTAGATTCGTGGATAGGCTCAAAAGATTAACAGTTTTACCATGACGGAATTCGAGCTTTGCTAGAATGATGGGAAAAGTAGTAGCTAGCGATGGTCAACGCTTTCAATGAATCATTTGTAAACGTGTTTTCATAATAAAGTTGAATTTTTATAAAAAAAAAAAAAAAACTTAGTTGCGGACCTATCCTTAAATTATGAATTGGTTCTTGTATAAAGTACGATATCTGTTTGACAGAACTTTGAATTGGTTCGAGCATAAATCATGGTAACATGTAATTTTAACACACAGGGAATGTGCGTTAAAAAATAAGTTCAGATTTTACTGAACAGCTTTAAGCCGATTGTTTTCTATGTTTTTAGCAACAAACTAAGAAATATCTGTAAAAATTGATTTCCATCGCTAGTAGTTTATTGACGTTCTCTCGAAATAAAACGCGCCTAATATTTATGTTGCTACATTGCCGTTGTGTTGATAGACTTACATTTTGCAATAATTGTGATGCTATAATTTAGATGATTGTCTTCAGTATTCTTGGTCACAAAGCCCAAAATGTTTAAAATCATCCACAACGTTAAGTCTCCGCTATCCAAACAAAAATATATTCCAACGACTACCTAAAGTAGAAAATTGGGAGCAGCTATGACAAAAATTACTTGTTATTATTATTACCGGTTATTATGCGAGTATGATATTTTCCCTCGGAGGGGGTATTTAGGGTGATAGAATGTGGAATTTGACACTCTATTTTTCTACACTTTTAGAAGTTTTATTAAGACAGTTTTCGCGCTTACGAGCCAGACAGTCAAACAGATGGGCACACTGCAATCGACTTAGAAGATTATATTTTATCGTTAATTAATTGTGTAAAAGCCCATTTATTTTAAATCAATTCTCCCATTTAAAAAGACACAACGCTCTTAATCGAGTTCTTGCCCCCCTTCAGTATCATTGATCACTACATGACAACTGCAACATTTTCCGTAGTTTGGTATGAAAACCCCATTCCAAACAAATCTTGATACGATGACGGAACACAAAGCGAAGACAAATGAGGAGAATCATATCCATAACCGAAGAAATGATTCATTGGTATAAAAATGTACAGGCATATAGACACGCCCCGAAACTTCTGGCAAGGGGTTCATCTGTAAATATACGAGTATTAGCGGAAATCTGGACTCACAGAGAGTACTAAAAATTGGAACCGAATCTGTCTACAAGTTGCTACTTTCGACAAATCGCTTTCGCGCCTTCTATGGCATAGTTGGTATTGAGGAAAATATTCTGATGTGGCTAATCAACTACTGCTCTCAATTGACACGCAGTGAAAGAAATTAAAATACAACTCACTAAATACTTTTTCTAAGAAATTAAAGAGGAAAGGTTGATTTTTGTTTGGGAGGTATTCTAAAGCTCGTTGCAATGAATTTATTTTAATTGACATAATTAAATCTGCCAAACGATTGATGCAGTTGCAAAAAAAGACATAAACATCGAGATATATACTCTAAGGTAGGTATTTCCTATGTCTTCTAAAGAATCTGCCAATTTGTGTGGGAGATATGAGAAGGAGTCTAGCAAAGCAGTCTATTTCCATTCTCATATCTAACTTTACTTTAAGCGAATGGATTGTGGTAATCGAATTGCAAGCAATTAAGTGAAAAATGTTAACCCAAGAGTGAATAGATTAAATCGGTCATTTGTATGGCAGGTTCCTGAAGGGGTTCCACTATCGATTCTTCTCAAATTTTGTCAAGGAGTAAAAACCAATAGAGCGCCTAAAAACCAAGACAGTATAACCAGTTATAAATTATAAAAGAAAAATTTAACTTTGGCACCAGAAAAGAAAAGTTTACCACATGTGCAGAGTTTGGTTGAGTTCGACGCAATTGAATAAAAGTTATGGTCATATAAATAAAACAGACGAAGGTTTGAATTTCGGCAAATAGATCGATTATTGTTAGAGCTACCTGAAGAGGCTTCGAATTAGCAAAATACATGACGCTGTGCCATCACTGGCCAGACAAATGGATATGACTTAAAAAATCATGAAGCGCATTTGATCAAAATATACTTCGCATATTAACGCTTCATTTTGGGTGAAGGTATACTGAAAATAAATTATTTGAATTTTATTTGTATACGATAACCCCGCATCACAAATAAACGGTACGCGATCGTATAAACTGTGTTATAAGCTAAACCAGCAAGTAGGAACTATATCAGAATATGTCCTTTTTTCGAAATTGCCACTTACAAAATTTGGTTGAAATCCGTCAATATTTCAGTCGAATATTTAATTTTGCAAGTTATCGTTTTAGCAAAATATAAAGCGTAGAAAGGGAAATGCATTATTTTCACATGACATTGAAAGCTTTATTTAATATAGTTAGAATACACGGATTAAGATGAAATATACATCATTTTGTTACTATCTGAAAGTAATTTCATTATGCCTCTCTCATAGAAACCCACATTCCTATTGGCAAAAAACTTGAGATAAATTATTTACCATCAAATCAATCGCCAAGAACAGGAACAGGTGCTAATCACTTAGTGCTAGATCCAAACTATAAGGTAGATTCATATAAACCTCTTCGCCTAGCTTTTGGAGCTTCCAGCCAGTCACTACCGATTTGTGTGGCCTGGCATTGTCGTGATGGAACAAAATTACTCCTCTATTGGCTACATCTGGCTACTTTCTTTCTTTCAGATGGTCCAATTGTTGACCGTACAGGTTCGAATTAAGAGTTTGGCTTTAGGGAAGCGGGCCATAGCAGATGATTCCCAGCCAAACACAACGCAAAATCATTCTGATTATCAATCATGGTTTGGACGCCGTTTCCGTGGGCTCACCACGATTTAACAAAGACTACAAATACTTTTCATTACCAATCACCGTCTACTTCAGAAATAGGACCACGTTTACGTTGATAATGCCCATACATACCGCCCGAAATGTGCGAAAAAGTGGTCGAAAACTACCTCAAAAGAATGTACTGCTGCAATCGATCCAGAGGCGTTCATTTAAATGACGTTGTATTTCGTACATAATGGCAAGGTTCAAGGATTATAATGAAATAAAAGTTTCATCGAAATCATAGCTTTGTGTGTGTTTTATTTAACTTTACTTTTGAAACCGAAAAATTGATAACGTAATATAATTCAGAAGAGTTGCTTGGGTTAATGGCTTTGGTATTAGCAAAGGATATCAGTGTACGTTTTTTACATATATTTGAAAGAGTAGTCAGTTAAAATCACTTATTTCGTTAATATTCATTTAAAATTTTAACAAACAAATTATGATGGGTTCTCAAATTCATTTGTTTTTCTTTTACAGAAATATTTGTGAGAATATGGTATACTAATACGGACTCAGACTCCCGCTAAATTGTTTAATTTTGTATTGAAATAGTCTCATGAACTTGATGCCGTTTACATCAATTGATATTTGGCCCAATGTCATTGAGAATTGGAATCTGTTTGTCTGGACGGCATTTTTTTGTTTTTGTAAAGTATGCAAATTTGCCATTTGAAAAAAAGTAAATGAAAGTTATGAAATTTTTGTACGAAACGGAAAAAATATAATTACAATTTTTGACATAAAAATTTTAAACAAATAAATACAAAAATTAAGTAATATAATACTACCGTGATCTGCTTTTGTGATCTGGTTTTGTGCGTGTACGATAATGAGTGTGAGTGTTTTATTTCTTTACGTTTACATGTTTCGTGTGTTGTTTTTTTCTTCAATTTTATTCCGGACTAAAAAATATTATTCACAAAAAAGTTACCAAATACATGAAAGCTTTTTGTTTTTGACCGTTTAACTAATTATTAATTTTTAAATAAAACATCAACATTCAACATTCTCGTCACTTTGATAAAGTTAAAGAAGTAAATTGCTTCAAAAATATTTTATTATATATCTTAAATATTTAATATATATATTCAATATAAAACATATTTGACATATTTCATATTAAACATATTAAAAATTTATTCCCCATATAATTCATACTGTTATTCGAAAGTCTGAGAACAAAAGTCCTTGTAAATTCTAGCAATAGCAAAAATTTGCCGGAATTCTCCAATTACTATTGATATTGAAGTCTTATATCCATTCACTCGAATGTAAACACCACTCTGTGTTACAGAAAGTTTTCTTTCCACGCTTTTCCTACAATTATAATTAATAAACAAAACAAATTGAATTGTTTGGCCTCGTATACGTTCCTTTTTTAAAGTTAAAGACAAAATTAAATAAGAATAATTTTTAGCACACAGAAATATGTTGCCGTAAACAATGGCTTAATTGTGAGATAATTCACAGTGCGACAATAGAAAGAAGCGGCAACAGTTTGTCGCCATTAAAAAATAACTAAAATTAAAATTACATTAAAACCTTTCGCTGTAACGTTTAAGTTCTTTATTGTTTGGCAAAAACGTGTATGAGTGCACTGCGACTCAATTAAAGTAAAAGTCGAGGAAAATTCCCAAAGCTTATCTAATCAATTCTTCTAAAAACAAAAATGTTAAATCTCACGCAAAGAATCTCTATTATTTCGAGAAATAGATGTCATCATCTATCTGGCGAAGGCATTGTCTGGGTTGCTTGCTAAAGTTGCTGTTACGTACACCTCAGTCTAATGTCGAAAGTTGTGTTGGAAGTATAGCAAACAAACGTAAGAGATGCAATGAAATGCGATACCTGCAACTCTACTTTCCAACAATGATGCTCCGTTCTGTGGTTCTGTGCAACGTCTGTCTATTGTAGGTTGCAGCAACTGTTTGTTCTTGGTGCCGTTTGTTACTGTCTTGAGCTGATACCTTTGTTGTTGCTCCCCTTTTCCCGGTTATTACATTAGCAGCACTTCGTGGAGACACCCGTTCCATTTCATCACGAAAACGCGAGAAAAAAATCTCTGAAAACCTGTTACAATGTCACGTAAGAAAAAGTGCATTTAAATTGCTGTCACAGAATACGAGACGACAAAAAATATGTACCGCTAAAAAGTTTCTTATATCCATCTTTACACTCAAGATAAATTGTTTAATTGCAAAATTTGGGTGTATTTTGTTCTAATGCTGTTTTATAGCAAATTGTTTATCCTTTTTTTTTTGTAAATGAAGAATTTATATATCGGCAATTCCCATAATTAGAGTTCAGAATAGAATTTTGGTGCGGCTTAAAAATTAGTCTACATATACCAAATTTAATTTAAAATCGCGTTTCTTCGTTCTTCAAAACAATGAATACAAAACTATGTGCTGAACATAGTTAATCCTTCCGATGAATTGAATTTTTGGACAGTTAAATGAATTTTATAAAGTAAAGTAAATTATGAATTATAAATTATGAATTGAATTGAATTTTTGGAAAATTGAGTTGAATTGCAATTACTTAAATTGTATTGTTTCGAAATAAAATTGCATTATATCAAATTACACTGAATTAAGTTGAATTACATTGAACTGCTTGTATCAAACAATTTGTTAATATTGTAAATTGTAAAAATTAAGTATTTATTTGGTAATGTAAAGGCCGTTTCAAACAACTATGTAACCATAAATGTAACCTATGTAACCCTATTTTGTTACGACCATATGGCAACCCAGCGGGGCAAGGAGGTCTCCTGGTTGAAACCAGCGAGATATTTGTTCCCTTTTTCGGCCAGCTGCCAACCGGATCACTTCTCCAGCCCTCTCAACATACGAATAAAACCTGAAATAATGTAAGTTAACCGTTATCTTTTCCTCTTCTCCCATACGAAGTGTACACATCCCGTTAGGAATCTAAGTTTTTCCACAAAACCTCCAATTTCAAATAAAATCTTAAGACCAAATCTGACAAATTTACACTAGCAATTACATTCTACACTGTCTTTTTTTTTTTTTTTTTTTGTTTGTCCCAACCACATAAAAATTGTCCAATAAAACTTTTGAATTATGAAGGAAATCCGAGAAAATGTTTTTTTTAATTTGAAACAAAGACTAAACGGTGCAATTTTCAACGTTTCTTATTTCAAAAAAAGTGCGTATATGTACGAATATACAGGGTGGCGCAATAGAACGTGCATATTGCATCATCTAGAAAAGGCGCGGGCGGGTGGGAGCCTACATCGTTGGGTTGGCGGGCTCATGTAATTTTAGTCGCTATGAATCATTTCGAGAAGCATCGCGCATTTTGCGTGCGCGCATTTTACGAGAACTCTCGTTCATAAATTGCTACTAGGCGGCTATATTGTGCTGAATATGGACTACGGCGAATTAGTGAAGCTCCGAGTGCTAATTTAATTAAAATATGGGTAAAGCGTTTTGAAGAGACCGGTTCAACATTTAAACCACAAGCAAATGGTCGTCCAAGAACATCTAGGACCGAAGACAATGTTGAGAGAGTTATGTTATGTCGACTCGCAAGAGATCGTCTGTCTTACAATTATCGCGGCGAAGTTTGTAACAAATTTTAATATTAGATCTTAAACTGCATCCATATAAGCTGCAATTAACACAAGAATTGAAAGAGTCTGACTTCATAGCAAGGCTCGCATTTGTTAATGAAATGCTTAATCGATTTTCCAATTTTGACAATATCCTTTTCTATGACGAGGCTCATTTCCTTATGAATGGGTTCGTAAACCGTCAAAATTGTCGTTACTGGAACAGTGAAAATCCCAAAATCAAACACCAGAAACCATTGTATAGGCTTAAAGTGACAGTATGGGCAGCAATCTCTGGCAGAGGAATAATTAGTCCTTTTTTCTTCGAAAATGCGCGGGGCCAAAACGTCACGGTTAATACGGAACACTATGTTGAGATATTGGACGGATTTTTGGCTCCAGAAATTGAAAGTTCAAGAATAGTGAATTCCAGAACTTGGTTCCAACAAGATGGAGCTACCTGTCACACATCAAATGACTCCATGGCGGTAGTGAAGCAGATGTTCCCTGGCAGACTGATTTCGAATAGAGGCGATATCCCATGGCCCCCACGTAGTCCAGACTTGACGCCTCTTGACTTTTTTTTGTGGGGATACCTCAAACACAAAGTTTACAGTAATAATCCAAGAAACATCGTTCAGCTTAAGGAGAATATCCGTGGTGAAATGGCATCCATTACACCAGTATTACTGAAGAAAGTTTTCGATAATTTTCGTTTGCGGTTAGAGGAGTGCCGTCGTAGAGAGGGTCACCATTTAGATATGCACGTTCTATTGCGCCACCCTGTATTTGCGTTTTGATACCCAACGCCATTGCACAGTTATGGAGTTTCAAACAGAAGGATGAAATTTACCTATCATAATTTTCAAAATGATTATATTTTGTCATTCTGTTTGGAACAAATAGAAGATGTTCATTTTGTCATTCTGTTCGAAACTATCCTATGATGGTGCCTACCAAAAAGCGCAAACGTATATAAAAATAGGTTATCCATTAAGTGGTTTCAAAACTGCCGGTCTGGCAAAGATGTCAGCTGTGAGATAGCTGTTATCTGCAGCAATATCTATCGCCCTAATTACGGAAGCAACTCTTGAAAAGCAAGTTCATTATGTTACGCATTAGCAGAGGATGTTTTTGGCACACTGTCTTATTCACTGATAAATCGATACGTCGCTAGTGACACTCTGGCCCAAAAATACAATAAATGAGATAAATTATTCCTACAAAAAATAAGTACATCTTTTGAAAAAAGAGTTTCTTTTAAGATTCTTTTTTAAAAAATGTGTGGCGGGTTTACATAAAGATTACTAACAGCCATTTGCAATGCATTTACACAAAATTAGTTGGTTTTTTTTTTGGTATTTTATACCCGTTTCGCCTTACAAATGCTATCCGGTATACGCTAACAGGGATAATTTTGCGCGCTAAGATAGACGGTGATAAGTTGAATAAAAAAGTAGTAGAAAAGTATGGAAAATAGCAATGCCACCAAGTTTACCTACGCAAAAGTAAACAAAGAAGTTAAAGAAGAAGGATAACGTAAATACAAGTTGTTAATTTTTTTGCAAACATCAGTTTCGGACGAGCTCGATGATGAAGGGGACATGGCCACTACAGTCTCAATAATTACGTGTAAATCCTCCACTTCATGGGCGTCATTGCTCGCTTCTAGCTCAGATTCCAGAATAATAACAATACTTGCATTTTCAAAGTTGTCCATCAGCACAAACACAATGCGCTCCAATTCAATTTTAATTTTAATTTATTAATTGCGTGAACAATAAGTTACGTTTACGAGTATTTTATAAGTGGACGATAAAATGGTTACGAATAAGAACAAAACAAAATGAATAAACATTTCATAAATAGCAATACTGTCAAGTTAATTTTAATAGGCGTCGATGCATTTTTTTGTTTGTTTTCTATATCGGTGTCCTATATAGGATACCAAAAAAAAGCAACCATTAATGAACAAAGTTTTCGACATCTCAAAGCTCACACACCAGGCGGGTAATACCAAATATTTATTTTAAGCCTAAATTTGTTTCCGGAGCTCATAAACGCATTAACATTTGGCAGCGCCACATAATAAAATTTTTTATACAAAAGCAAAGTCTTAAATAACACAAAACTATAAAACAAGGTAACGACATCATTTGGAAGACTAACCTTCCCTATTTATGTTATAATACACACCTATACATTCTGCTTACCTTGATTTGCATTTCAAGCAACCGAGCATGAGCATTTGCATGCAGTATAGAATACTATGCACAATTTTTTCCTTAGTGTACACAGACTAAGTCTATTGGATGAACTGAAAATAGCTACAAAAGAATACATCCTTGCGAAAAAGCAAACACGGAACCCTATTCTTTTTACAAAGAAATTGTGTACGCCGAACAAAATATCTGCGAAATACAAAAAAAGAGTAGAAGTTCAGCTGTTTTGTGAATCCAAATGCAATGAAATAAACGTAAATTTACACACAAAGAGATCACATCGAATGTTGAATACGTTTAAGAATAAATGTGAACGAGTTTTAAACAAAATTATGAATCTGTCGTGGTTTCGGTGCTATTTGAAATTGAAATGCAACAAACGTTGGGATAAAATGCGAATGAATTAGACTAGATCATATTTATGAAAGTATGAAAGCATAGACTATCTAAATACGAATCTCTGAAAGTTGTGGGTGTATTAAGCGCTAACTGTTTCCTAATCATAAATTATGTTTAAAGAAAATGTTGTCTTCTGAACTACGAGTACTTGATTAGAACTATTTCAAAAATAATGAAAAATAGGAAAATTTATGAATTCACTACTCATATTTAGTGCGTTTAAAGTCCATACAGTTATGTGTATTTGCCCTTGGTTCCTTGGATTTTGAAATACATAATTCCGACTGAGAAAAAACTACACAATTCCTCGACAGTAGGCTAAGGCTTGCTCTGGTTATGTGCGTGATCACTTAAGCAAGTTATATGGTTTGATCTGATTTTATATGCTCAGAATAGTAATCATTTAAACGTCAATATGTGTGGTAACTTTAAGTCAATCACGCACATGTACCGTTTTTTTACACTCATTTAGGGATTGAGTATCGCCCTATTTGACACGCAAAATTTAAGGCGACTAAATCCATGTCCGTCCGCTGACTTTATATTTCAAAAGAAATTGAACAGTAGTAATATTTACTTAGAAATACTATACAAAAACCAACGAAGAAATAGAATGCTTCAACGTTTGGGGATTATTTTACCGTTTCTTCGGCTGTTATAGGATTTATATTCGCAAATGGCAAATTATTTCACTAAATAAATAACACTTCAGATGAGAGGTCTTTAACAGGTGGACAGCCTTGCCTTGACCGGCGGTTTTGAAACCACTAGATGGATAACATTGTACAAAACTCTTGGTCCTATAAGTTCACATTCCAAAATATTTATTTGTTCAGATAAATGATAATATAGGTAACGTCATAATTCATTCCCATTACATTTGTAATAATTGCAATTCATCATGATTTTTACAACCGAATATTGAAAGACTTTTTGAAACTATATTTGCGAGCATTTTTATACTTTCAAAACCTTTTAAGTCAGGCAGACAGATACGACAACTGTCAAAAATCTCTATAAACCTTCTGAAAAGTTGATACAGCCTAACAATTTTTGCCAGATAGTAAATGGTGGCACCCCCCATGAAAGTTAATTGATTTTTCGAATTCCACTTTTTTTTTTTATTTATTACATTTTCTTATAGCGCTTGGTGGAATTAAAAAAAA